>JANZXR010000171.1:22759880-22770226 GCA_027575705.1 Erythroxylum echinodendron
CAAGGGTATAAGACCTTATTTTATCCTTGTAAACTTCATATTAGTTGATTAATAAAATTTAGAGATATTCTCTTCAAGAAAGGCATGTTCTTCTTGTTGTTACTTCAAGGATTGCGTCACTTATCAAGGTAATCACTTGTGGAGTGTTCAATTCTTCTATTTTCTTTGGGTTTGGATATCAATTTTGTATAATTGGGGCTTGAAATAGCATATTCTTAGAATAGAAAGACTGGGATTTGATGTAATAGGATTAGGAGATTTCAAGAACCTTGTTTTCTTAAGGTTTCCATATCAGTTAGTGATCACCATATCAAGTGATGACTAATGCTAAACGGTGGTGTAATATATTTTATGGTAGCTCCCCTTTTACATATCCTAATAAATGAGCTACCATAAAATGTTGGTACACATCCCTAGGTGACATGGGTACCAGGGTATAACTGTAAAAGGTAACCTTATATAGTTATGTGAGAGGTATATGTCCAGAATTAATACATGCACTCTCCTTCATGTGGGTATGCAATATTTACCATTCCCATTATGTATTATGGATTGTGTATCTAACTACGCACTATGTATATTAAACCCATTATGTACCTCACCATATGTGGCTATATCCATACATGTATACCAATCAACCAATATGAAAAACATGTGGACTAGTACACATGGTGTAATATATGATATTACCTATGGTACACATTAATAACTACACATAATACATGTGCATCTATACCTACAAGTAGTTATTTACCCTTTATAAGTGTGCATGTAAGGTTATTAATGTGATATCATACTCTTATTTATATTTCTATTAGTTAGGTTTACAAATAAGAGTATTTATATGGTCATAAATACTCTTATTTGTATACCTATCTACAACAACTCAAAAAGCAAGAATGTAAAATTTACAAGTTAAGTAATTGTCATACAAATTATTACCACTAGTAACCCCCATATGGTACATACCTTATGTTGTTTACTTAATATATGACAACAACCTAGAGTCAATGTCTAGATCACCTTCGTTTCAATGATTGTTCCCAATATCTAAATTCAATCAACCTAACACGACCCTTCACCCCTAAATTAGCAAGGAATTGGTAACAAAGAGTATAAATATTGCAAGAATTGAATTAACGCCACAAGTTTGAACATACTTGATAAGTTGAATCAATCTTTTAAGGTAAAACAAGCAAGAATCCGAATTATCTCTTGACGAAGACTTTCCTTTTTTTTATTCATGTCTGATTTGAAGTTCACCCATAAAGGAAGGGTTTAAATAACTTTGTGCAATACAAACCCTAACAAAGATAATCTAAAAATCCTAAAGAAAGCCCAAAACATCAAGAAAGGGTTTCTTGAAACAAATATGCCTAAAAACAAATCTCACACTAATTTAGGCTTCAAACTAATTAAAATTGCCTAATCTTCGCCCAAATAGGATAAGGAAACAAGAATACATAGAAGACTAACTTAAGAGGGGCAGATTGGGTTTTAAACTAGGCCCACACGCTTGGTTCCTTAAAATAAAACATGCACAAGACCTTTTTAATGAAACACATGCACACTTGATACAAATCACCCCATGACAAAGTCCAAAAGAAGCCCACACGCCCTTTATAAGATAAAATAAGCCCAAACCCATTAATTAAACTTGTGCTTGTGAGAGTTAGCTAAGTGTTAGCCCTCTTGTGAAACAAAAGCTTGTGCAAATTGTGCCTTGAGCTTGTGGGAGTGTGCCCTTGTAATTGGACCCATTTTCATCCTCAAGTCCCCATTACCTTAGAGAGCTGCATCATTCCCTCCCTCCTCAAAAGGATTCATCCTCAAATCAAGACCTGGCAACTCCACCCTATAGGCAATGTCTTTGATGCGTTGAAGCACTGGAAAAGGATCATCGCCTCTAGGATCGAGCTTAGACTTCCTTTGTTGAGGAAACCTCTCCTTCCTAAAGTGCACCCAAACCCAATCTCTAGGCTCAAACTTTATCACCCTGAACCTTTGATTGGCTCTTTAAGCATACTTCTTATTCTTTTCCTCAATGTGCTGCCTAGCTTTCTCATGTATTGTCTTAACCAATTCGGCCCTTTGCTGCCCCTCTACATTAACAATCTCATTCAAGGGTAAAGGCAACAAATCCAATGGAGTTAATGGGTTAAAACCATACACAATCTCAAACGGAGAATAACCTATAGAAGAATGAACGCTTCTATTATATGCAAACTCAATCAAACGCAAACAATCTTCCTAAGTTTTCAAAATTTTATCCACAACAGCATACAATAAAGATCCTAAAGTAAAAAACAAAAGTTTAGTTCTCAATTTATTCCATATAACACGCCAAAAGTGACTTAAAAACTTAGAATCCCTATCTAAAACAATGGTTCTAGGAATGCCATGCAACCTAACAATATCCCTAAAAAAACAAATCAGCAACATATATAGTGTCATCAGATTTATGACATGCAATAAAATGAGCCAATTTTACTAAATCTATCAACTACAACAAAGATGCTATCATGACTTTTCCTAGTCCTAGGCAATCCTAACACAAAATCCATAGATATATTAACCCAAGGACTATTAGGGACAGGTAGAGGCGTGTACCCATGTGGTTGCACCTTGGACTTGGCTTGCCTATATATGCTACACAACTAAAGCAAACTCTTTCAACATCCTTTTTCATTTTAGGCCAATAAAAATGCTCCTGTAATATGTCAAGTATTTTATCAATACCAAAATGTCCCATTAAACCTCCATCATGAGACTCCCTAACAAGCATTTCACGCATAGAATAAGTAGGAATACATAGTTTATTATCTCTAAGCAAATATCATTATTAGTATAAAACTTTTGAAAAGTAACTTGTTCATATGCATCATACACATTAGCAAAGTTAGAATCTGATTTTGTACAAGTATTTTATATCCTCAAACCCAATCAACTTAGAATTAAGAGAAGATATTAGAGCATACCTCCTAGACAATGCATCAGTAATCACATTTTCTTTGCCTTGCTTGTATTTCACAATATATGGGAATGACTCTATGAACTCGCTCACTTAGAATGTTTTTTATTCAACTTACCTTGGCCCTTAAGATGCTTCAAACTCTCATGATCAGTGTGAATCACGAATTCCTTTGGACATAGATAATGCTGCCAATTTTGTAGAGCTCTTACCAATGCATACAGCTCCTTATCATAAGTGGAATACTTCAATTAAGCACCATTCAACTTCTTACTAAAATAGGCAATGGGATGTTTTCCATGCAACAAAACAGCACCAATACCTATCCTAGAGGCATCACATTCAATATCAAAAGTAGAAGTAAAGTCAGGTAAACTAAAAATAGGTGCAGAACAAAGTTTTTCTTTCAAAATGTTAAAAGTAATTTCCTGCGACCCTTCCTACTTAAATCCTACCTCCTTTTTGACAATCTCAATGAATGGAGCTACAATAGAACTAAAATGTTTTGTTTTACAAACCTTCTATATAAACTAGCAAGTCCATAAAAAGATCTTACCTGAGTGACACTGGTAGGTCTCGGCCACTCCTTAATTGCCTTAATCTTTTCTTGGCCCACCTCAATTCCATTAGAAGAAGCAACATAACTAAGAAATATGACAGGATCTATACAAAATGTACACTTCTTTAACTTAGCATACAACTTTTCTACTCAAAGTGCATCTAACACAAGCCAAGATGCTCAATATGCTCATTAAAGCCTTTGCTATAGATCAATATGTCATCAAAATATGCCATAAAAAATTTACTAATAAATGACCTCAAAACATGATTCATCAAATGCATAAATGTACTAGGAGCATTAGTTAAGCCAAAAGGCATCATAAGCTACTCATATAAATCATGTTTTGTTAAAAAGTAGTTTTCCATTCATCACCAATTTTCAATCTAATCTGATAGTAACCACTCATAAGATCAATTTTGGTAAACACACATGCACTATGCAATTCATTAACCATATCATCAAATCTAGGTATAGGATGGTGATACTTTACTGTTATCTTATTAACAGCTCCGCAATTTACACATGTACTAACTCCCATCCTTCTTTGGAACCAATATCATTGGGATGGCACAATGACTAAGACTCTCCTTGATGTGTCCCTTTTATAGCAACTCTTCCACTTGCTTTTGGAGTTCCATGGTTTCTTCAAGATTAGCCCTATAAATAGGTCTATTTGGAACCTGTGCCCCAGGCATGAAATCAATCTGATGTTCTATTCATATAATGGGCGCTAACTCCTTAGGTAACCCCTCAAGGAAAAGATCTCCATACTCCTGTAAAAGAGAAACGACGCTACTAGGCAAACAAGGGTCAAGGTTAGATTCATTAAAATAAGTTTCCTTGTATAAAAGTACAAACAAGCATCTCCTTTCCACACAAGCAACCCTTACATCTCTCATTTTTGGATAAAAGTTTTGTTTCTTTCTACCCTTTCTCTCATTTGGGCCTTTCAATTGAATTTCTTTTCAGGCCTCTTTTTCCATTTTTCTTCTCTCACTCTCAACCTCACTTTCTCTCTTTTCTTTTGATTTAAATTTTTGCTCCCCTTTTGCAAGGTTCTCGGCCTTCTCCTCAACTTTTGTATCATGCTTTTCTTTAAAATTTTCGACCTTTCTCTATTACATTGCCTCCATTTTTGTAATTGCATTTGGTCTTCATATACCTCTTTTGGCACCAATGGAGCAAGAACAAATTTCTAATCTCCCACAGTAAATGAGTACCTATTCTTAAAACTATCATGTAACACTCTTCTATCATATTGCCAAGGTCAACCAAGCAATAAATGACTAGCATGCATTGTGACAACATCACAAAGTACTTGATTAGAATACTTACCAATGGAGAAAGATACAAAGACTTATTTACCTTGATTTCCCCCATGTCATTCAGCCATTATAGCTTATACAGCCTAGGGTGTTTCAAGCACTCCAACCCCAGTTTTTCCACCATCAATGTACTAGCCACATTAGTGCAGCTCCTCCAATAATGATCAAGCTACAGATTTTCTCATTCACTAGGCATATAGAATGAAAAATGTTTTCCCTTTACTCAATTCCATCTTCCTTCACTTGAACATTCAAAACACGCCAAGTAACAAGTAATTGACCCCTAGGGAAGGTCCCATGTAGTGACAGGCATTTCGCTTATTAGCCCCCAGATTTTTTTTCTCAAGTTAAGCATGAATTAAATGAATTATGAGGTCATAATAGAATTATTATTGGATTTTAATTATTTATTCCAATGTTAGTAGGATTTTGTTACATTGGTTAATTAAATTAAAGTAATAAGAGTGTATGAGGGCAATTTTGGCATGTTACTATGTTTAAGAGTCTTAAAGCGTTAAATTAAGGGTAAAGTGAACTTTTAGCATTCATTAAGGGTAGAATGGGAAAAGGAAGTGTTGTCTTGGTTATTAGAAGAAGCAAAAACGAAAATTTAAGGAAAGAAAGAAGAGAGAAATGAAATAAGGAGAGAGAAGTGAGAAAGAGTCAGTTATGAGAGAAAAGAAAGAAGAGGTTAGGTTTCATCTTTTCTTAATCTTCAAGAGAGATTTTGAGGTTGTTCAAGAAGAGAAAAAGAAAGAGGAAGAGAAGAGCTTCCTTTTAAGCTAAAAATCTTGTTATTTGGTTAAGATTTAAGGTAAGAGCAATTTTAACCCTTTGTATTTTTGGAAGGGTTTTGGTTTATAAAGCTTAAGAAATGTATGGGTTTAAAAATTCTAAGATCAATTTTAGGTAATATGTCTTGTAGGTTCTCAAATTTGAATCCATATTGAATGGGAATTTTGTCTTTGATAAAAAGAAATCAAAGAAGGAAAGAGGAGCAAGAGTAGAGCCATTTTGAGCAAAGTCTTAAGAAAGGAAATTCAAGGTATGTTTCATGTTTATAATTGGATAATGACCCATTATGTTTTCTTTTTAGTCAAGAAAATAAAATAATTTTTCATTGCTTTATAATTGTGGCATTTGTTGCTTTTGAATGATTTGAGAAATTGCAATGTGCTTGATATTTGAATTTGGTTGATTAATTGTGAAAAGGATGATGGAAGTGCATATGAAATATTTCATGTTTATGAAAGACATGTTTTGAAAATTTGCCATTTGGGCAATTGGTTTACAATTCATGAATTATATGTCATGTGGGTTTGGTGTAATCCATTCAAGAATGTCACATGCACATTGACTAAGTTAAAGACTTCTTCCACTTACTCGCTAGTGGCACGGAGCTCCTTTATAGACTCCCTCAAGTTTACAACTACTCAGGACCATTTTGTGGAATTGTGTAGTTCGTCATGTTCATGGATACCCAAACTATTCTGATGTGTTTATGTGTTCATGATATGTTGACAAGATTGATGCATAAATGATTTGTTTTATTGTGAATTCGGTTGAAAATTTAAGAACCATGTGTTTTATGATTCAATAAGAATTTTTTATGAAAATGAACATTTTAAATGGTTTTGCTTGTTATTCGTTATAAACTTGTTACCTACGAGCTTTTAAGCTCTCCCCTTTTTCATCTCATCTTCAGGTGAAAAAAATGAGATCAAGTAACCCAGAGTCGAGGCATCACTCTATTTTTGCAATGTTTCTATATATTAAGTTAGATTTTGTAAAAGCAAGACTTAGATGCATTTCGAGATTTATTAAGTTTGGTATCTTTTGTCTTTTGAATTTTGGATATCGATGATGTAATGTGGCTTGGAATGCCATTAAAGTTTTTTAAATTTCTATTTTGTTGTTAATTAAATATGGATGATGTGGGTTGAAATTAGATGTACTTGGAAAAGTTATATATATACACACATATAAGTGAGATAATATGGAAAAAGGAAAGAGAGGGTTGTTGTGAATGATGAGAATTAGTTGTAAAGGATGAGTCAAATGAGTACATATTAGGGAGTTTAATGAAGTAAAGTTGGTAGTTGAATAGTTATGCTCATGACTTTCCAAGTTGTACATTGCAAATTTCAAGTTTTTCATAAAGGTCAAATTGTGTTATGACTTTAATAGAAAATTTGTATTAATTTAGGTTGAATTAGACAAATTTGTCTTCTCAAAACTTGTAGATTATTATTCTAGCTTTCCAATGATATATAGTATGAAATTTTTGGATATTGGAGTTGAGAGATATGATTATTAGAAGTTTGAAATGTTGCCTAGGATGGACTTTTGGGAAAGCTGCTTTGATTTGAACTTTTGACCCAATTGTAGGAAAATTATGTTTTATAAGTCTTTATGAAAGTTGTAGGTTAGAAGTCTTCTTTAAAACAGTCTTTAAATAACCTTGATCCGACATTTGTAATGAGAGTTATGCCCTTTTTTCTAAAATAGGTCTGAGGAAGAAAAGCAAAGGAGAAAGAAGCAAGTTGTGATTGCTATTTTGCTCATTTTCGCACAGAGTGGCGATCGCGACTTTGTGCGATCGTGACTAGTCGTGACTGCAACTTTGCTGGTGTTCCTAGACCTGAATATGTTTCACTCTTTTGACCATAACTTTGTCGTCTGACATCCAAATGACATAATTTTTGAAGCATTGGATTTGTAACACATTTATCTACCTCTCCATAGAATTTTATAGCTTTTGGTATTGATTCGAAAAATATTGATTGAATTAAAGTGAGGGGATCAGTTGGAAGGGTGTAAGTTGTGTTAGACCCCATTTTCAGAGTCCAACATTCAGAGTCATCATAAGACGTGAGCGTACATATTACCTTGAGGGGTGTTTCTATGAACCTGTATTAGCCATATCCCACAAGAGTGGTGTGCCCACATCATTCAATCACCAACATCATAATTGAATTCTTCAATACAATTGTAGCTCAATTCTCTAGTTTAGTTTGAAGCAAGAACTATCTCAAATGGAACTCTATAGAAGAAGTTATGCTTAAAATAAAGAAAAAAAAAGCCAAAATGTGTTCATACCCTAGTCGTGCTCTCTAAACCAAGCCCTCGCTATCTTTCCATCAATCTTTTTCATATCAGATCCAAAAGCTAATAATTTCTTTTTTTTAAGGGATAGAAGAATGTGTTAGGAAACCATTGCTTCAAGAGTCACTTCATTTGGTGGTCGAACGATAAAGTTATGGCCAAAAGATTTAAACAATGTTTATATCCTCAATTATATTGTACCTATCTTGGGAGAATTAGCATAACTTTCTTTATAAACCTTGGAATGTGGTAATTCGTAGACTATATCAGAGAAGACATCTATATCTAAAACTTTCATGAAGACCTCAAAGTGAGATTATGCTTCAAAAGGGGTCAAAATCATAATTTACTGTAGCTATCTAGTGAATGTTCGTGTAACAGACATAATGTCCCTTCAAACGAACATAGACAGGCTTGAGAGCCATATTTCACCTGAGATAATAGACATAATGTCTATTAAGCAGACATTGGCGATGTTGGGGGTCCTCATAGACCTAAGAAGGTCCATTTAATAGACCTAAAATCCATCTAATAGACATAGGGGTTACCCAAGCTCCTCCAAAGCCTTTCCAATGCTCCCCACATCCATTCTATCATCACCTTCACTCATAACCTTCCCATTTTCATTTCTTCTAAAGCAATAACACTCTCTAAACATTCAATTACCAACTTGGGTGCATTAAAATCCAAAAACTCAACTCAAATGACTCATCATATACATAAACTCTCATCATTCACCATAGTTGTCATGTACATTCCTCCAATGCAACATATCCACTTAAAATGCTCATATCTCTCAACTCCGATGCCCAAAATTTACATAATTTATAGAGTTGGAAAGCTAAGAGGATAATCTACAACTTTCAAGAAGATGACTTTGTCGAGTTTTATCTATATTAGTATAATTTTCTCCCTGAATCCAGTACACAATTTCTACCCCTATGAAAAGCTTGAAAATGCAATATAAAGACTTTGAAAATCATGAACAACACATATATATATATATATATTTCATTAATATCAAAAAAAAAAGATTTTTGCAACACTTTAGTGGAAATTTTGAGGCCCCTTACATCATAATCCAAAATACAAAGTTTACAAAAACTAGAATCGCTCAAAATGCGACTAAAGCATGGTTTTACATAATTTAACTTCAAAAAACAAAACACGCAAACTGGAGTGATGCCTTGACTCTTGACTCAATCACTTGATATCTTGTTCATTGCGTGAAGATGGGAAGGAAGGGGTGAGCTTAAAGCTTATGGGTAACAGTCTTATAATCGATAACAAGCAAAAACCATTGACAACTCTCATAATCATAGCATTTTCTGATGAAAATCCATAAAACGTATATTTCTCAAATTCTGAACTTGTCAAACCAATTTATAACTCATGTAATTCAAGCATTCATCAAACTTGTCAACACATAAGCACATCATCATGGTTTGGGTAAGTCCATGAACATGAGGAACTACATAATTCCACATAATGGTTCTGTGTAGTTGTAAACTTGAGAGAGTCCATGAAGGAGTTCTGTGCCATTACGGGCAGGTAGGAGAAGCCTTTAACGTGGTCAATGTAAACGTGACATTCTTGAATGGATTATACCAAACCCACATAACATGTAATTCATGAATTGTAAACCAATTGCCCAAATGGCAAATTTTGAAAAACTTGTTTTTCATGAGCATGAACTATTTCATATGCAATTCTATCATTATTTCACACTTTATCAACCAAAATCATATACCAATCATATAACCACTTCTCAAATCATCCAAAATCCACAAATACAACAATTATGGAGCAATTTAAAATCATTCCCATATCACTCAAAAATTATTCACATAATTATATACGAAAACATATGGCAAATTCTCAAACTATTTTAAAGAACAATAAATGCACATTTTCAAAGTAGTTGGAAATCATTTAATTCCATTTATTTAAAAGAAACTTTAAAAGCTTATTACTCAACTATAAAATGTCACCCACCTTAATTTCCTTGCTTGAAAACTTGGTCAAAGATGTTCCTCCTCTAGCTCCTATTGTCTCTCTTGCCTCCCTTCAACATTGACAAAATTTCATTCAAAATGTATTCCAATTGGAAAACTCAAAGAAACCTATGCATGAAATTGATCTTAGAATACTTATACCCATGCATTTCCTAAGCTCTTTGAACCAAAACTCTTCCAAAATTCCAAAAGATCAAACATTAACTTACCTTAAATCTTCACCAAAAAATGATTTTCTTGGCTCTAATGGAAGCTTTAACCCTCCTCTTCCTTTTTCCCTTCTTGATCACTCCAAAATCACTCTTGAAGACTAAGAAAAGATGAAACCTAGCTTAGCTTTCTCTTCTTTTCTTCTTCTCCCACTTCTC
>JANZXR010000171.1:22770326-22780835 GCA_027575705.1 Erythroxylum echinodendron
TAAGACAATACATGAGAAAGCTAGGCAGCACATTGAGGAAAAGAACAAGAAGTATGCTAAAAGAGCCAATCAAGGGCGCAGGGTGAGGAAGTTTGAGCCTAGAGATTGAGTTTGAGTACACTTTAGGAAGGAGATTTTCTCAACAAAGGAAGTGTAAGCTCCATCCTAGAGGAAATGGTCCTTTTCAAGTGCTTGAACGCATCAATGATAACGCCTATAGGGTAGAGTTGCTAGGTGAGTATGGTGTTTGTGCTACTTTTAATGTTTCTAATCTATCTCCCTTTGATAATGTAGGTCTTTATTTGAGGGCGAATCCTTTTGGGGAGGGAGGAATAATGCAACTCACCAAGATAATGGAGACTTGAGGATGCCAATGTGTCCAATTACAAGGTCACACTCCAACAAGCCCAAGGCACAATTTCAGATTTATGCACAAGCTTTTGTTTCACAAGAACTTTAAGAAGTTTTGTTAATCAAGCTTGGGGAAGAGCTTAAGGAGACGCCTAAGTGTGTGTGTGCACATTGGAGTTATCAAAACAAGATGGATAACACTTAGCCAATTTTTACAAGCATAAGCCTAATAAATGGGTTTGGGCTTATTTTATCTTGTAAAGGGCGTGTGGACTTATTTTGGACTTTTTCATGGGCTGATTTGTGTTAAGTGTGCAAGTGCTTCATTAAAAAAGTCATGTGCATGTTTTATTTTAAGGAACCAAGCATGTGGGCCTAGTTTAATTAGTTTTGAAGCCCAAATTCGTGTGGGATTTGTTTTTGGGCAGATTTGTTTCGAGAAAGCCTTTCTGGATGTTTTGGGCTTTCTTTAGGGTTTTTAGGTTATCTTTGTTAGGTTTTGTATTGCACAAGGGTATTTAAACCCTTGCTTTATACGTGAACTTCATATTAGACGTGAATTAGAAAAATTGGAAGGTCTTCTTCGAGAATTCAGATTCTTTCTTTTTTACTTTAAGGATTGATTCAACTTATCATGTAAGTTCTAACTTGTGACGTTAATTTAATTCTTACAATCTTTGTACTCTTTATTACTAATTCCTTGCTGATTTAGGGGTGAAGGGTCGTGTTAGATTTATTGAATTTAGGTATTGGAAACAATTATTAAAACGGAGGTGATCTAGACATTGACTCTAGGTTGTTGCCATATAATATAATAATCCATTTTAGTTTTCTTATTATACAATGTTATATCCCAATTAGGGCCTGTGGTTACAGGGTACCCTTGTGGGTATAAAATCTATTACAATTCCATCTATTTCATGTGTATGTAGCCATATCCATGCACAATGTCTGGTACCCATATTACTTCAGTCTAAACACATCCTACACATTAGGTAAACACATTGTATGGTGACCTTTATCCCCAAAAAGCAACATCCTTAGTCATGTGCATGGATATACACAGGTAACCTCACCTATTGTATAGTGCTGCCATATGTATATGCACTATACATATACAATGGGTTTCACATTTGCTTACCATCAGGTCCCTTTTGAGTAGGTATTATGTAATTAATACAGGGTGACATACAAGATTAACATAAATATGGCTGATAGTACCATATATTTACAGCCAATTATACCAAGCACTGCACATATAGACATTGAGATATCTCATGTGAGGCCTTGCTTGTGTATATCATAATAGGTAGTATTATTACTCACCAAACGTATTGATATTGGCTAATATGAAACTTGCTATTATATACATGGTATCATTTATATACCCACATATGATAAGTAGATGGATACTATTATGCCAACTATAGTTAATAGTATATGTCAATACCCATAGTCATTAAGTCCAACCCATGTGCTAGAATACTCCCCATATAACTAGTGGATCTAACATATTTTATGGCAATACCATGACATAGTATGTTGTTCACTAGCTTTTATCTATGGACACATATCTATATAAAATACCTCAACCTAAACCAATACATTATGTTGTTATCGCAGCCTTACATGATACCCTACACTATGTGCGCCAACATGGCTGTGTGTTTTTATAAATTAAAGGTATGTAGTAATTATTATATATACTATTGTATAAGTGCGTGCATTAATAATAAGAGATCTATATACATGTGTGTGACCATACCCTATGAACTGTAATACATAATAGTAAGGTTGCAATTGCGTATTGATAAAAGAAGCCATGGTAGCAATGGAGATCAAGGTGCCACACGTCAAGAAAAGCTTACTTTGCCAAGTGGACCTATTACTAGGCAACATGCAGCAAGGCTTAAACAAGCACTTCAAGGGTTTGTTCAAAGTCACATTACATCTCACCTTGATGACAAGGCTGAACCATCCATGGAGATTTCAAGTGGAGTAGTCAAGCTTGTGATTCTTCTAGAGAGGGCATGTGGAGGGGCTAATACTTGGCCAAATTTCAAGACAAGTTCAATTATTCTTATGGGCTTAATTTAATATATTGGTCTTGTTATTTATCCTTTATTTATTAGGTCAAAAGACTTATTATGAACTAGATATTCATTTGTAAGCTTGCCTTAGTTTATTTTAGGCCTCCATTAGGCCCATTCCTTTCCTTTAGGTTTATTTAAGTTATTGTGGTCTTATTTAAGTTAGTTTAGCCCAATCCTAAGTGAATTAGGATCAGATTACGTTATTGGGCGATAACTCCTAAACTAGTTAGGATTAGGCTAGTTTTTAGCATTAAATGGGTTTGTAACCTATTCCTTTAAGGGTTAGGACGTGAGCAAGGGTATAATACCTTATTTTATCCTTGTAAACTTCAGATATCACTATAGTTTTGGTTATATTGTGTTTACCTTATATAACATTTAATGTAGCACCTAATGGTGGCATTACATTAGGTCTAATTATCCAATGGATATTGTGATGACAAATTAGTCATGTACATGGCCAGTGTATATGGTTATAATAATACAAGCACTTATGTATATATACTTCACAAGTGGTATGGGAGTGCTATACTGATATCATAAACATAGGGTTATTCATGTAATGAGCACTAAACCTTCAAGACATACATATCACTTGTGTACTAAATCTCCCTAGTAAATGGCTATAATTACAATACAATGTTGGCTATAATGTGTTGTATAGTATGCCATGGATATGTCTTATGGTATCTCAATTGGATATGTCCACATTCCAGTCATGCACATACTTTTATAAATACAAATCCATGGCATTAGGGTTATCTGCCTTGATTAATACATAATGCAACACAATAAATGATGGTTTAGTGCTCATTACACTAAATTCCTTCCCATCACTATGTAGGTTATAGTGCCTGCTCTATTGTCTTAGTACCATATGTTTCATATGGACGAATAATACCAACACTAACTATAAGTTGGGTCTAGATCTAAGTGGAATAGTCTTAGGAGTACACATGCTAGATCCACCATTTGTCTATGGCATATGCTATTGGAAATGTATTAAACCAAAAGACATTACTAACCACTCATTATATTTAGTTCTGTTATGCTAATGTGGCACATTTAATTAACATACTGATGTAACCAAAGTAACAATTTACATCCACTAACCATATGGATATAACACATATGGGATAATACTGGATAGTTAGTGAACATATGGGAAAGTATGTTTGTAGTTATATGTCTTGATACATATATGGTATACTAAGTTAGATATCAGATCATGGAGATACTCATAATGTTCATACAATAATGTATATGTATGATAATACATGCCACTTTGAGCAATTGGATAATGCCCACTATAATTATTTCTTATACGCGTTGAAGATTTGGGGATCCCACGCTGTAAAGGTTGCCCTCAGTTATCCATATGGGATAATACTAACTCATATATAATATGTTACATTCACATATAGTATAATACAATCTATAATTATACCGTTATATGTTGTCCTAATAATAATGTTATCAATCCAACATGGAGAATGTGTGTTACTCTCCTATATCATAATGTATATACTTTTGTGGTATTTACCTGATATCCACTTTACTTGATCTAACCGGTAGGGTAAGTCCACCAATGTCTATTTATAACATCAATAGTATGTCTGACACATTAGTCAAGGTAATAAGTCCATGATGTGTTAACATAAATGTACTTTACCCTTCAGTATGGCATGCCTACAACTTTATGGTGGCTAATACCCATTACCTAAAATTAGAACAAATATTTTTAATACCACACACCAATGGGTACTTTATGGATAACCCGGGCATCCATGTCATGATAGTGGTCTTGTATTACACATATAACCATGGAGGACTATAATGTATTTATATATAATGGTATTGCGAACACATGAGGTTTTACTAGCAGTCTATATGACTGCTGGCTAGTCATATGTATGACCTCTATAGCCTGGGATCCCTAAATCTTCAATCCGTATAAGAAATAATATTTATACTATGTAACATCCAAGCCATTGGTGTATAGGGTTGATATTGGCATACATTGGATTACTTACGTAGCCATATACTCACCATATAACATTAAATAGATATAATGCCATTGATATGCATTGTATTATACACTATGGTGGACATAGTCTTGACAAGTGGTTATACACGTATGACATATACTTAGTTATACTGGCATATAAAACAACATCCATATTATATGAGGTACTTTCATCCATGGGTAACCCCTATATTATAGTATGTCAAAACGACACACTAATATGTAACTAGTTAGCCCTAATATGTGTCATCATACTAAGTAGGTTTTTTGTATGGCTCCTTTATCCTCCATATGTGTATAAGTGGACATTAGGTTATATCCATAATAGTACACCTATATAACGTTAAGCCCATTTATATTACAGTCTAGAGATGCATATAAGTTATCTTATGATGTTATAATATTATGGATATGGATTGGCATATATATTATGTATTTATAATATGCAATGTAATACATATACACATGTAATTAACTATCACACATACTGATAATCCTGTGTATCTCCATGATCTGATATCATACTTGGCATATCATGTGGGTACTGTGCTGTATTGGTATTTAGGTCTACTATAATGGGAAGCATGCCATTATGGACATATTAAGGTATATTATGTAATAACCAAATACAAGAGTGTCACTTGATAAGTGGGTGTTACAGCTTATGGGTGCGATGGTAATGTGTATGAAAATGTCAGATATATCTGCAAATGTGAGTACAGATATTTATAATTACATGAAAATATATGTACCTATCCAGTGTAATGACAAGCACTCCAATATAGGTACTAACACCAAAACACCATAATGTAACCAATAATGTTATAGGACAGGTATAGATAATGTACTAAAGATGTTTACTATATAGGTACCACCCACCAGTATGACCTCATAATATGAACTCCTATATTATGTACCATTGGTATGACATATCTTGGTGACTAGGGTATACAGGCATAATTCATGGGTTATACAGGTATCAGTCCAAATGTAATGAAATATAGCACATGCATACATATTTCTGACCAACTATATTATCTCATTACCCCTATATAAATGGTATAGTACCATATAGGTTGGATTATAATAGACATTGAGATAATATTATAATTGAATGATTATAACATATCAATATTGATGTGTTATATCCATCTAATTATGATATTGATACCATCATATCAATATCAGGGATATAAAAGAAATGGGTATAAACTACAGTATGAAGTCCTTGGTCCTTATAATGGAAATAAAGTGATGTTGGTGGTATATACTTATATAGAGACACTCAGATAGAATTTCATACTTGGTAATACCTTTAAGCATGGGATTTATAAAAATACCCAACCTCCAAACTAGTATGGGTTGTGAGCATAACTTTCACCAATGCATGCATCATACTATGTAAGGAAACGTATGACATTGAATGTCAGTTACATAGACTTATGAGTGGGTTATCCCCTAATGTGACTTGTATCATTAATTTGATACAATATGCATTGTCTGATGTATGCATTAGTGAAAGTTATCCCAGTTGCACGCATATACTATATGAATGGTATCCACATTTTGAATAAATAATCCTTTGTGTATATAAATATGTAAATTGAACTATGTACAAACACTAATTGGTAAGTTATAAATGGATTGCACCTTGGATATCATTTACTAGATAGGGATAAATTATATACAACCTCAATAACATAGTAGTATGGGTTGGTGAGTGGGTACAACACATGTGTACCCTACCATTAACATGAGTGTTAATATGGCATGTATGTCATATTTAGTATGTTGATATATGGATGACATCATATACCAAACATATATGTACCCTAATAAATAGGATGTGTAACATGGCCATAACATTGTGTAACATGCGGTTGATTAGTCATTGCCATGTACCCACTATATATGCGTGCAGATATATACAAATAGTCCTTCTATGCCACTTATAGTACACAAAATCCTCATCAGTGGTGTGACATACTATGGCTTCGTATACATAATTATATGCCCACAAATGCAAATAACCATAGTATTATGTATGATTCTAGAGCACATTTAGGTATACATGTTTAATTAGTGTACATAAATACATAGGAATACTATGTACAAGGCTTTATGAGCATAAATAATGCACCTTAACATTGGTATTCTAATAAGATGTATACCAGGCCAGATGGTACTATAATTAAGGATATATGTAATTAGGGTAATTATTGGTTGGAATATTGATACCCTATGGTATACCAG
Organism: Erythroxylum echinodendron; assembly: GCA_027575705.1. NCBI lineage: Eukaryota > Viridiplantae > Streptophyta > Magnoliopsida > Malpighiales > Erythroxylaceae > Erythroxylum > Erythroxylum echinodendron. The sequence continues at coordinate 22,777,050 of JANZXR010000171.1, forward strand.
TTTATGATGTTATTAGACGGAATGAGCATGGTAAATAATGGTTACTATACACTACATGTATACATATAACTACATGTATAGACATGTAATTATATAAAGAGTACTACATCTATATGTTTACCATACATACCCTGGGAGTTAACATTACTATATGGCTAGTCTACATGAGAACCTCTATTATATGCAAAGGTTATGTAATAGTATATGCAAATGCCCATTCATATCATGGTATTAATGTATGTACCTTACTGAGGCTATCAGGGTATGCATAACCACACATTGATAGTGACTATCAAGCTACATGTACCTGTAACTTGGTGGGATGGTTCACTATGGGCTCCATATGTGTGTATACAATCGGCCATTATTTGTCTAATTCATACCATTAATGGTATATAATGGTAATGGATATATACTTGCATACCACTAGACATGTGTTACACATGTATTGCATCCATACATGCACATATTATGCCCTGGATAGGATAGTTACAAATAAGTTGCATGTACATATATGTCACACTGAGTAAAATGTCCTCAACAGCCATGGTCCTTAATTATCACTTCAATAAATACACATATAACCATATGTGTACCAAGACATAATGTTGTATGGCTACCTGTATACACCCACAATGACTATATACACCCCAATATGTATTATATATGAGTTTATGGATAGATATATGAAATCCTATATGGATGAGAATAGTTACTTTCAGTGTGCCCTGATAGCATGTATTTATGTAATGCAACATAATACATGTATACCCTAAATAATTTGGGTACTCTGATATGGTCTTTGTAACCACATGTGCATAAATGGAGAATATGGTGTCAGTATATTAAATAACATGACCTACAGAGCTTAAACACATATATCCAGACAATACATTCATACTGGGATGTAAGGTTACATCCCAATAAGTATGCACATAGTCATCCTAGTAAGGTTATATATCACACACATAACTAGTAGATGGCTACCTAATTATTATCCATCATACACATGACCATCAATTATGGACACATGATTACTGTATGTATAACACATAGTGAACATTACTTACCAAACGTGTGGGGGAGCAATATATTATACACATATGTTCCGGCATACTAAATAAGTATAATAAGTATATAGTACATTTTATGAATACACAGTGACATATTCTACATATAGCATCCAAGTTGTAAGCTAGTGCCCTATATAATTATCCCAAAAGCTTGGACTATACATTAATCTACTATATGTATATTATAGTAGGATATAATGTTATAGTAATCATTATCAACCTGGCTAACAACTAGTTATAATACCCATACAGTCTTTACTATTATATGTCCCACTCACAGGATATACTATACATGTGAGTACACCCAACTAACCTAATTGCGGACTATTATACTTTGGATAAATAGTTTGTATTATGTTACTTGTCTTAACATATAGGTATGTTATGTGTAATTACATGTTTAGATAGAATTGTACCATTGTAAATTCTAGTTACAATGAATATCAATACCCATTGGCCCTATATTGGTAAGTTTATTATGGCTTGTGGTGCATCCTTACTGTCCTATATGAATGATGTGCATATAAAGGACTTGTTCCCACTTAAGATGTAATCACACTAAATTACATATAGTGCCAACCTTGTTATCATACAGGTTAGGTTATATAGTATGCCACCCTTGAGTATAGTAAGGATATGAATATCGTTGTATTCTCATACCAATAGGCAATAAAACCCTAAGTAATGTACCCAGTCCATATTTATAAGCAAAAACTGTATGGCCATTATCATACATGTATACATGTACACTCTTAGTTAAGGTGATAATAGCCAATAATGTACCCAGTCCATAATATATGTAACCACGACATATGTACAAATACTGGTATAACCCCAGTATTATGTTCCAACTAAGGAATTGTTATGAATATTGCAGGCTAATATAAGGCCCCATTTATGACTTAACACTATATATGTCAAAATTAGATATGTATCCATATCATGGACATATAACCCATTTGTACATATTTTTATAGTGTTACATAATAGGATACAAACCAATTATGTACCATATGACCACAATGCAAGTACATAGGTGGTATATGTACTATCATATTGTATAAATCCATAACAGGCAATACCCGATATAGTATAAATGTTAGCTATCAAATAGTAACTATGAGACCATAATTCCATTTGTTGTACAATGTGTATCCTGTATATACATGTTATGACCCAATAATTTGTTGGTTAAAGACATATCGGGACATATTATGTGTAACAGATCCCTAGTTATAAATGTTATTAGTATATCATACTTGTACTTATGTATGTGAAGTATATAGCTACCTTAATACACACCCACTATCCCATATAGTATAGTACATAAATATTCCAATTTAAGAGATATTTAACAAGAAATACACTCCATTCTAGTATTATAGTAAGTTGTACAATATGCAAACATATTCATAAAATAGTAGTTATCCATCCAATATATATGATGCTATGTATGTATGTCCTTTATAAATAGGTGTTGTAGTCCTGGTGCTGGTACACTTACCCTACAACATAGTATAGTGGGCCTAAGTATACAATAATGATTACAATTAACATAATCTATGAGCATATGTACATATCATATACTTATTTGTTAATGTAACCATAATAATGGCTAGGGAAGGAATTTTGTACCCATTGATCACATATGTTATTAAGGTTATATGGTTATCACTATTGGTTAATGTAACTATAATAATTTATATTACCAGGGGTATATTGGTAAACATTATAGTCATACATGGGTACAAACTTCTACTAATACAATCCAACCCATAGTATGCTCAAAGGCCATTAATATGCTCAAAGGCCATATGGTAGTGAGGTATATTCCCATGTATACAACATTAGAGTATACCATAGACCCGAGGACATACTGTATGCCCATATAGACCCCAACTCATGTGCACAAATAGTATGTATGGGTTTTCATCCACTGGATACCTTAGTGTACCCATATGCCATATGAAGCTATATGACCATAGCCAGTCATAATATTTATGTTTCACATTGTATAGATTACTACATTGATCTCCATGTATGTGTATGCCCAATTATTGGTATGATAGTTGGCCATAAGTAAGCCCGCATATTTATATCAATACTATATATTATACCCTATTGGAGCATTACATGTTGTCATAACATACCAGTATTGATGGTGGTGCCAATACCATTATGGTCCACACACCTAGTAATTATATATATCATTATACTAATGGTTGAATATTGTCAAGTATGTTAACATGATACCTAAATAATACCATGTCATGTTGGTTGCCCATACTATTGTTATGGTATTGTAATATAGACATTGGGATTATAGATAAATACAGAAATACAGGGATATATATCCCAATATATACAATATAACACATGTAGTGTTAATGGTATACATAATAAACCATAGACCACCAACTATCAATACTATATGATAGTTAACATATGCGTCGGAATTAAGGTACAAGATGTCCACTTTACTGATTGATACATGCTTGGGGGGACCCACTACACAGGGGAATACTCATTACATAACTCAATAGCCATCATGGTTATTGGATACTAATATGTAGGACACTACATATGATTGTGTAATGGCCACTATTTCCATATATATCTAATATATATCCATGTATTTCTATATTTATCTGTAATCCCAATGTCTATATTATAATACCATACTAATAGTATGGGTAACCAATATGACCATAAT
>JANZXR010000171.1:22780935-22790946 GCA_027575705.1 Erythroxylum echinodendron
GCATTAATTCAATTCTTGCAACCTTTGTACTCTTTGTTACCAATTCCTTGCTGTTTTGGGGGTAAAGGGTCTTGTTGGATTGATTGAATTTACGTTTGGAAGCAATCATTGACACGGCGGTAATCTAGACATTAATTCTAGGTTGTTGCCGTATCACAAGTGCTCGAAAGGATTAATGATAACGCTTATAGGATTGATTTGTCGGGTAAGTATCAAGTGTCTGCTATTTTTAATGTTGCTGACCTCTCTCCCTTTGAAAATGTAGGGCTTGGATTTGAAGAAAAAGCCTTTTAAGGAGGGAGGGAATGATACAACCAGCCTTGGTAAGGATGGCAAGGAGATTCAATGCCACAACATTACTCAACAAGACAAGCTTTCTATGTCTAGTGGACTAATTACAAGGTAGCAAGCTTCAAAGCTCAAGGAAGCTATAGAAGGATTTGTTCAAGGCTTAATCACATCTCAAATTCATGATGAGGCCATGACATCCATGGAGGAATACCAAGACATGCCAAAGCTTGTAATTTTGCTAAGGGAGGTGTGAAGAGGCTAGCATTTAGCCCATTTTTGAAGACAAGCTCAATATCTCTTATAAAAGGGTTGATTGTATCATTTGGGCTTGTAATTTTGTTACTTTTATTTAGTTTAAGTTTTGAACTTGTTTTATGGGATGATTTTATTAAGCCCATTGTTTGCTTTTATTTAGAGTTTTGAACTTTTTTATGGGCTGATTGTATTAAGCCCATTGTTTGGCTTTAGAAGTTTAGGTCATCTTATTTTCTACAATATAAATAGAATAAGATGAGTGATGTAAGACCACTTTTTGTGTCTTTGATTAATAGGGCTTCTAGAATTTGGCTTTATTTAAGAGAGGTGTGATTGCCTTCTTGGTTACTTCAAAAAATTGATTTGCAACAACAAGTACTTACAACGTGAATTAGTTTCTGATTACTTTGAGATTAGGTCTCAATTCATGAAATTGGGGTTTGATCTAGCATGTTCTTGGGATACAAAGTTGGGGTAATGAATCAATAGAATTAGGGGGTTTCAAGAACTCATATTTCTTTAGGAGCAATAGACTACATAGCTAAGGAAAAGTCTTGGTTCTTGGCCTTTAGAAGTTACCAAAGAGAGCAAAGCATGTTTCTGTGGGGAACAATGCAAGCTTTGAAGTAGAAGGGATAGGAGATGATGGAGAACCATGGGCATGTGAAAGACAAGAAGAGAAGCACAAATGATGTGATCTGTTTCAAGGAAGCCTAGGACATGAGCTTGCAAAAGGAGGCTTAAAAGCTGAAATTGGATTAGATTTGAAGTCTGAATATGCAAGTCAAGGGGCTGAACGAAAATTCCAAATCAAAGGCCCAATATTCAAGTCTAATGTTCGTGAAGATCCATTACAAGATGTTGGAGGCCCAATGACAAAAGCTAGGGCCAAAGCAAAGAAGCAAGCATCGAATTGTTTAAACCAAAATCTTCAAGAGATATAGCCCATATTGTTGAGGCACTTTTCAACTCATAAAGGTCCAAGAGGCATTGTCTAACTCCTTGAAGCCCAAAATTAAGTGCCCAAAGGCCCACATGGATTCCAATTGGGAGAACTCACTTAAAATACCATGTGACAACCATGTTCCACTTAAAAATAAGGAGAAGAATGTGATCTATAAGGTCGAATATGTTCAGATTATCTTTTAATTAGTTTCCTTTTTGTTTTCCTTAAAAGAAGGTCATCTAGTTAACACCTTTCTAAGTTTATTTTGTTTCCTTTTAGGGATTGATTTGTTTCCTTTTATTTAGTTTCTTCTTTTGGACATTAAGTTAGGAAGTTTTCCTATAAATAGGCACCGCCTATGTACTTTGGAAGGGGATTTTTTTCATATAGAAATATTATTGAGTATTATTGAGGGAATTCTTGCTTTCTTTGTATTCTTTGAGAATACTTGACTTATCGAAGGAGTGGTCATCCTTTGTGGCATCCCAAGGTTAGAGTTCTAAGAGACAAGTTCTCTTAGGATTCTTTCCATTAACCAACATTGTTGCTAGGGTTCTAAGAGACAAGTTCTCTTAGGGTTCTTTCTATTGACTAACATTCTTCTAACCCCTTTTCTCTTTATGCTCTATTTCTATCTTTTCAATTTTATTTCTTGTGCTTTCGTGTGTGTTTGATTTTAGTCGTTCCCAAGCATAATTCAATCTTGTTGAAGGTTCTCTAGGACAAGTTCCTATTGGGTCTTCCATAAGTTGGTATCAAAGCACTTTGGTTGCTAGATTTCAAATAATTATCCTTTTGTTGTTTATTTTCATTCTTCTTCTCTATCCATTTTTCATCCACTGTTTCATTCACTTTCTGTTTGAGTTTTTGGCTGAATAATAGGTGTTTCTTCAGGTTTAGAATCTCTTCTTTCTCCTCATTTTAGAATCATTCAAATCCAATCTTTCTAGGGCAAGTTACACTAAGTCAGAAATTTGAGAGCATATAGCTGCTGAAAATTCCTTTGCATTTTTTGTTTCCATATTTATTTGTGTGAACTTCAAATTATCTGATAAAAAGAAGTAGAAGTTAAAAAAAAGAAATTCGTCAAAAAAAGCAAAAAAAAGAAGAAGAAAACATTCAGATTGTGTGTGTTGCAATTTCTAGATAAGTGGAATTCAAGTTTGCTACTTTCCTAATTACAATCAAGTAAAGATAACTTCTTTCCTATTGCAAGTACTTTCATATTTTCTATTGCTCGGAGCTTGCTTACTTTCCTATTTGCTTCACTTTCTTATTTCTATTACTTTCCTATTTTGCCTTTAGTTTCCTATTTTATTTCTTACCTCATTCATCTTTCTTTTGATTCAAATTTGTGACTTTCCATGAGGTAATCACTTCCTTAATTCATTTTGTATACTATTTTTCCTTTACTTGGCTTCCAAGTTTCTCCACTTTCCCATCATTTTCTTTCCTTTTGCATATTTGTCTCCTTTACTTCTTCTTTATTTTCCACACCCTATTTTCCCTTTTGGATTCTTTGAGAATTTTATTTTGGGATTCTAGTCTTGGCTGCCACTTGTTTTAATTGCTTCTATTTGATTGTGTCTTGTTTCGAATAAGGATACTATAGAAAGCAAGTTGAGTGGTAAAAGGCAAGAGTGTCTGCATTATAGAAAAAGCCAATTTTTGTGTGATACATGAGTTGTTTGGCATCTGTTGAGTGTATACATGTGAGGTTGAGTTCATAAACATGTATCAAGAAGATGAATCATATGAACAAGATCTCAATGTCTTTATGAAGGCTATACAGGATCAATTCTGGAGGTTGAATGCTAGATTGGATGACATCCAATCCACATCAAACTCTAAAGGTCCTGGAAGGATGTTCCATGAAGAAGATGAAGATGCGGAATCCGAGGATGAAGGCCCCAACACTAGGAGAGGTAGACAAGCTCCCTCTCGTAAAGAACTTGATAACATAAAATTGAAAATTCCTTCTTTTCAAAAAAAAAGATCCTGAATTGTATTTAGAGTGGGAAAGGAAAATAGAATATGTATTTTGTGGGATCAATTGCAAGTAAATAGAAGGTGGAATCTGCAAGAAATGAAAGCCATCATGAGAAAGCGATTTGTTCCAAGTCATTACTATCAAGACTTCAAATGGCTGCAAAGACTGAGGCAAGGATATATGAGTGTTGAAGAGTACCACCAGGAGATGGCGATCATCATGATTAGGGCCTATGTTGAGGAAGACATTGAAGTACCATGAGAAGATTTCTTGATTTTTTGGCCCTAAAATTGCTTCCATTGTAGAGTTGCAAAATTTCCTTGACATGGATGAGTTGTTGCATAAGGCCATCATGTTAGAAAAGCAATTAAAGATCCACAATAGTGCTAAATCAAGTTCCTAGAAGAAAAGCTTGAAGGAGTCCAAAAATTTCTTCAAATCCGAGGGAGACACCAAGCCAAAGGAGGAAAGTAAGCCTAAATTCTCTACTCTAAATCCTAATCATAAAAATGACTCTAAACCCTCTTCTTCTTCTAATCCTTTTTATAAAGTTAAGTGCTTTAAATGTCAAGGTTTTGGTCATATTGCTTCGTAATGACCTACTAAAAGAATTGTGATTTTGCTTGAGAATGGTGATGTTGCTAGTGAAAGTAGTGACAGTGATGATTTTGATGATTTTCCTCCACAGACGGATGCTTCCAATGTTGATTGTGATACTGAGGTTGATGAAGCCCTTGTGGCTAGGTTTGCTCTTAATATCCAACCAAAAGAAGATCTGGAAGAAGAGCAACATGAGCACATCTTTCATATAAGGTGTCTCATTAATGGTAAAGTTTGTAGCATGATCATAGATAGTGGAAGTTGTATGTTGTTAGCACTTTACTTTTGACCAGCTTAATTTGCCAATTTTGAAACATCCTAGACCATATAAATTGCAATAGCTGAATGATTGTGGTGAGGTGAAAGTCACCAAACAAGTGATGACTGCATTTTCTGTTGGCAAGTATCATGATGAAATTTTATGTGATGCACTGGACATGTTTTGCTTGGTAGGCCTTGGCAATTTGATAGGAAAGTTAGGCATGATGGATACAAAATTGTTATTCTTTTCCTTTCCATTGTAAAAATATTGTGCTGAAAGCTCTTAGTCCAATTCAAGCTTATGAGGATCAAGTGAGGATTGAGAAAGAATGCAAATTAAGAGAGGTCGAAAAGAAAGAAAAAGAGAGAGAAAATAAAACGAGTGGGAAAAATGAAGAAAAGGGGGTGACTTTATTCGCTGGAAAAAGTGAGAACAAGAGAGCTTTAAAATGTAAAGAATCTTATATACTTTTATATAAAGTTGTTTTCTTAACTATTAATGAGCTTGATCAATATTTTCCGTCTAGTATTTTGTCTTTGTTATAGGACTTCAACAACTTATTTCTAGAGGACATTCCCGACGGATTGCCCCCCTTGAGAGGCATTCAGCACCATATAGACTTCTTTCTCGGAGCTTCAACTCCGAATAGGCCTATGTATAGAGCCAATCCGGAAGAAACTAAGGAGATCCAAAGATAAGTTGAAGAGCTTATGAAAAAGGGATTTGTGAGAGAAAGCTTAAGCCCATTTGCTATGCCAGTTATACTTGTTCCTAAGAAAGATGGAAAATGGGGAATGTGTGTTGACTGCAAAGCCATCAATAAAATCATGGTGAAATATCATTACCCTATCCCTCGTTTAGATGATATGCTTAATGAGTTACATGGTGCTTGTATATTTTCTAAAATTAATCTTAGAAGTGGTTACCATCAAATTCGCATGAAAAAGGGCGATGAGTGGAAAACTGCTTTCAAAACTAAGTTTGGGTTATATGGGTGGTTAGTTATGCCTTTTGGCTTGACTAATGCACCTAGTACTTTCATGAGTTTAATGAATCGTGTGTTTCGTCCTTTTATTGGAAAGTATGTGATTGTCTATTTTGATGATATTCTAGTGTACTTCCGAAGTTTAGATAATCACGTGAAACACTTGGCGATATTACTTGTGACCAAAAGAACTTATCATTCATTCTGATCATAAAAGGTTGAAATTTCTAAATTCCTAAGATAAACTGAACAAGAGATATGCTAGGTGGCTAGAATTTATTGAAACTTTTCCTTATATTATTAAACATAAACAAGGGAAAGAAAACATTGTGGTTGATGCTCTTTCTAGGGGATACTCTCTTCTTACCACTATGCATGCTAGATTACTTGGTTTTGAGACGTTGAAAGGCATGTATGAATCTGACTGTGACTTTGCAAAAATTTGGAGATCTTGTGAAAAAAATGGTATTAATAATTTCTATAGATTTGATGGATTTATATTCAAAAAAGATAAACTTTGCATTCCATCTTGCTCTATGAGTGAATTACTTGTTAGAGAGACACATGGTGGTTGATTGATGGGTCACTTTGGTGTTGAGAAAACTTTATCTCTTTTGTATGAACATTTTTATTGGCTTAACATGAGAAAGGATGTTGTTTATGTTGGTGCTAAATGTATTACATGCAGGCATGCAAAATCTAAGGTTCAATCAAATGGTTTATATTCTCCCTTACTCATCCCCTCTCATCCTTAGGTTGATATATCTATAGACTTTGTGCTTGGATTGTCTAAATCATCTAGTGGAAAGGTGATGTGAACCTAATAGAGATGAACCCTAGAAAACTCACAAGAATTTGATTATATGATCCCAAGAAACCTAAGCACAAATTTGGTTTTGATGGACTTTGACCCTTTTGTCCAAAAAGACAAGAACCTTGGTATAAAGAACCTACACCCAAGAAACAATGAAACTAGAAACTTAGAATATATTAAAGTCTAAACCCAAGGAATACAGAAACTTGAACAAAGGTTATAATGGAAGTGTTGTGAACGCCACAAGGAAAGGATTTCTTTGATAAGTTCTGGTTTTGTTCTTTCAAGAACTCAAGGATAAAACTCTCTCTCAAATTTTCAGTTGAATAATCTGAATTGTCTATCTTAATGAACTTCCAAGACCCTTTAAATACTAATTCTAATAGAACTCTAAGAAACAAGGTCATAACAAATCTGATTTGACCAAGTCTCTAACTTCCTAATCTGATGTAAATCACACCAATCCTAGTTCACATAGGATTCTAAGACAAAATAAACCTAATCTGAAATTTAACAAAGTAATCCTAGTTGTAGCAAAAGTCTAAGTCATGCCAATCCCACTTGAAATAGGATTGTAAGACTTATTTACAAATCAAACTCTAATTAATCAAATCTGATCCAAATATAATCTAAAGAACCCAAATCATATTTAAACATAACCAAAGGCCTCCCTAACATAAAATTTTGGCCATACTAAGAAAATATAACCAAATAAACCAATACTTGAGTCTTGGACATGATTCATGGCCCAAACATGTAATCTTCAAGAATCTGTCCAAGAATGCACAGCCTAAACATGTAATCTTCAAGATTGGTTTAGTTTCCATAACCTTGATACAATGGATCAAAACTGGATCTCCCTCTTCCAAGCCTAACTTGAATGGCTTGTGCTTCAATTTGGCCCACTTGTCTAAATCTGCCCAAGTTTTGTGCACCAATCCTTGCATGGATTCCTTGATCTTCTTGGATCTTAATCTTGTGATTGGCCCACTCGGAACATATAATGGATCATTGGTAGCAACTTGCCCACCTATGGCAGCATGCTTCCCACGTGAATCTCTATGAAAACCTCCATCCATGGTAGCAAGCTTTCCATCAAGAACATGTTGACCTTGGTTCTGATCCCCTCTCTCCTCAAAAGGATTCGTCCTTGAATCATCACCTACATCATAAAGGGAAAGATAAGAAACATTAAATGTTTCCATTATAACCTTTGTTCAAGTTTCTTTATTCCTTAGGTTTAGACTTTAATATAGTCTAAGTTTCTGGTTTCATGGTTTCTTTGGTGTAAGTTCTTTATACCAAGGTTCTTGTCTTTTTAGACAAAGGGTCAAGGTCCATCAAAACCAAATTTGTTTTTAGGTTTCTTGGGATCATATAATTAGATTCTTGTGGGTTTTCTAGAGTTCATCTCTATTGGGTCACATCAAAAGGATAGCATCTTTATGGTGGTTGATCGATTTGGCAAGATGGCTCACTTTACTGCTTGTTTTAAAACCAATGGTGCTATTCATGTTGCTAACTTGTTCTTTAAAGAGGTTGTAAGATTGCAGGGGTTGCCAAAGTCTATTGTGAGTGATAGAGATGTCAAATTTCTTAGTCACTTCTGGAGAACTACATGGAATAAACTTGATGCTAAACTCTTGTATTCTATTGTTGCACATCCTCAAACGGATGGTCAAATTGAAGTGGTAAATAGAACTTTGACTACATTGTTGCGTGTGATCATCCAAAAGAACTTGAAGAATTGGGAAAAGTGTCTCCCACACACTAAGTTTGCTTATAATCATGCTATTCATTCTTCCACTCAATTTTCTTCTTTTAAGATTGTATATGGGTTTAATCCTTTGAATCATTTGGAAATTATTCCATTTCCTTCTAATGAGTTTAGTAACCTTGACAGTATGAAAAAGGCTAAATTTGTGCAGGAGTTGCATGCTAAAGTTAGAGCTAATATTGAGAGAAGAAATGAACAATATGCAAAGCAAGCCAATAAAGGCCTAAGGCGTGTTATATTTGAACCTGGTGATTGGGTTTGGGTGCGTTTGAGAAAGGAAAGGTTTCCAGAATAAAGGAAATCTAAGCTACAACTAAGAGGAGATGGCCCCTTTCAATTTTTAGAAAGGATTAATGATAATGCCTACAAAATTGATTTGCCTAGCTCCTATGTTAATGTTAGTGCTACATTCAATGTATCTAATTTATCCCTCTTTAATGCTATAGATTTGAGGATGAATTCTTTCGAGGACAGAGGGAATCATGGGGAACCATAGGCATGTGAAATACAAGAAGAGAAGTATACATGGTGTGATCTGCCTCAAGGAAGCCTAGGACATGAGCTTGCAAAAGGAGGTAAGTCACAAGATTAGAAATGTCTTTGAATCAAGAAATGCTGACTTTATTGAGTATGATTTTTCCCAAAGTTGGTGAATGTTGTGATCTAGATGTGTTATTTGAGACCTTTGTTTAAGGTCAGTCTAGTGTTTTGGAAACACCATTGACTACACCTTCCATGTTGGAAGTTCCTCAATAAGAGGATATTCAAGTGTCTCTTGCATCCCCACTTGGTAATGAATAACAAGAAGTTCTTGATGGACAAGTTCAAGAGGGATTTGAGGGGGTTTAAGAACCACATGATCAGGCTATAGGGCAAGATCACGATGAGCCTCCTTCCATACCTAATTTGAGACGTTCAAATAGGCAATTTGGACTACCAAAAGAATGGTCGATTTTGGGGGGAAGTGAGGCAAACTTGGTCTCATATGAGATTGATGAACCAAGTAACGTACAAGAAGCTTTTGAAGGTGTTCACAAAGAGAAGTGGCGAATGGCAATGCAAGATGAGATGAATTCTATGCATCTCAATAAGGTTTGAGACTTAGCTGAATTACCTCCTGGCTTTGCTAATGGAAAAAAAAGTGGGTTCTCAAGATAAAATTGAATTTTGATGGTAATATTAAAAAGTACAACGCTCGATTGATGGCCAAGGGATTCACACAAAAGGAGGGTATAGATTTTAAGGATAACTTTTCTCCTGTTGTGAAATTCAATTCCTTCAGATTATTATTATCTATTGTGGCTTATTTGGACTTGGAATTGTATCAAATGTATGTAAAGACCACCTTTCTCAATGGTGATTTGAGAGAGGAGATTTACATGCAATAACCCGAGGAGTTTGTTGAAAAGGGTCAAGAGCACAAAGTATGTAGACTTAAGAAGTCTACATACTTAACCAAGCTTCGAGATAGTGGGACTTGAAGTTTCATGATGCATGAAGACCATTATGTTTATGTGTACACTTCTGGGACCAAATTTGCCATTATGATTCTATATGTGGATAACATATTGATAGCAAGTAATAGGTTGAGTTTGTTGAACGGTGACGCAACTCACCAAGACAATGGAGACTTGAGGATGCCAATGGGTCCAATTACAAGGTCACGCTCCAACAAGCTCAAGACATAATTTCAGATTTATGCACAAGCTTTTGTTTCACAAGAACTTCAAGAAGTTATGTTAATCAAGCTTGGGGAAGAGCTTAGGGAGACCCCTAAGTGTGTGTGTACATTGGAGGTATCAAACCAAGATGGCTAACACTTAACCAATTTTCACAAGCATAAGTCTAATCAATAGATTTGCGCTTATTTTATCACGTAAAGGGTGTGTGGACTTCTTTTGGACTTTTTCATGGGCTGATTTGGGTTAAGTTTGCATGTACTTCATTAAAAAAGTCATGTGCATGTTTTATTTTAAGAAACCAAGCATGAGGGCATAGTTTAAAAACCCAATTCCCCCTCTTAAGTTAGTCTTCTATGTTTCTTGTTTCCTTATCCTATTTGGACTAAGATTAGGCAATTTTAATTAGTTT
>JANZXR010000171.1:22799607-22810625 GCA_027575705.1 Erythroxylum echinodendron
AGTTGGTTCCCTAGCATTTTGCCTCCTTGTTGCACCATTAGATGAAGCCTCTCTTTGTAAATTCCTAATGGCTTGATCTTGTCTATCAAATTTATCACTGACATCCCTAAACATGTTCTCAATCCTTTGAAATTGATGTTGCATAGCCTCCAAAGTAAAGAATGTGTGTTGATCAGCGTCACTATTCTTTTCATCCTTGTCACTACCTTTACTATCCTTTGAATTGGTCATGATGTAAAACCTGTAAAAATACGTTAGAATAGCTCCTCACACACTCCCTCACATGTTTCTCTTTAAATCAGATTGGATGCCCTCGTGTTTCACTCAAGAAGATGGCTTTTACCCTCAAATGAGCTTACACACTTTTGCCTTTTACGACTCTAGATTCTAGCATAGTTTTACTTGTCTGAATCAATCACTGCCAACCAAATAAGTACAACAGTAACTTAATTCAAAAGAAAACAACGAACACCTAAATAAAGGAAGAAAACACAAAATTAAATGCAATTTAATGTAAAGAAAAACAAGGAAGACGAAAATAAACAAATACTAGATGGAGAAAATGTATGTGAATGATTTTTGGTGCCAATTGAGCAATATGAAACAAGATTACTCAATTCAATTGTATTAGAAACAAAAGGACAGCAAACAATAAAAAGCAACCAAAGAGTGCAAGAAAAGACGAAACTAGGAATTAAACTCAACCCTAAACCTGAATTAGAAAGAACATTCAAATCTGCCCCAATTACTCAAGAACTAAAAGATAAACAATTATATCAAAGACACATGTTCTGAGTGAAGAAAGTAAATCTTGAAACAAGAAAGTGTTTGTTGATGCAAGAAAATAAGTCTTGATGAGTTTCTTGAATGAAGGATGTGTTCTTGAACAATCTTGAATAATAAAGAAATGAAATTAAAGAATTCTTGAATAATCAGACTCGTTCTTGATGAATCTTGAATAATAAAGAAATGAAATTAAAGAGTTCTTGAATGATTAGATTCGTTCTTGATGAATCTTGCAAGCAAATCAACTCAAACACACAAAGATTCACAATCTTGATTTTCTTCTTCTTCTTTTTTTACTTCTTTCTTTCTTTCTTTTCTTTCTTTTCTTCTTCTTTCTTTCTTTTCTTCTTTTTGTTTCGAATTTTAATGATGAACTAACTATAATAATCAAGAACAAACAGAAAATTAAAGATAAAGATTGAATTTAAAACCTAGGCTCTGATACCAAAGATGATACGGCAACAACCTAGAGTTAATGTCTAGATCACCTCTGTTTCAATGATTGTTCCCAATACCTAAATTCAATCAATCTAACACAACCCTTCACCCCGAAAACAGCAAGGAATTGGTAACAAAGAGTACAAAGATTGCAATCATTGAATTAATGTTACAAGTTAGAACTTACTTGATAAGTTGAATCAATCCTTAAGGTTTACAAGCAAGAATCTGAATTCTCTCTTGAAGAAGACTTTCCAATGTTTATTCACATCTAAAATTCATGTTCATGCTTAAAGCAAGGTTTTAAATACCCTTTTGCAATACAAACCCTAACAAAGATAACCTAAAAAAACCCTTAAAAAAGCCCAAAATATCAAAAAGGCCTTCTTGAAACAAATATGCCCAATAACAAATCCCACAAGGATTTGGGCTTCAAAACTAATTAAATTGACTAGTCCTAGTCCAAATACGATAAGGAAACCGCAAAAATATAAGAATAACTTAAGAGGGGTGAATTGGGCTTTTAAACTAGGCCCACAAGCTTGGTTCCTTAAAATAAAACATGCACGTGACTTTTTTAATGAAGCACATGCATACTTAATGCAAATCAGCCCATGAAAAAGCCTGAAACAAGTCCACACACTCTTTACAAGATAAAATAAGCCCAAGCCCATTAATTAGACTTGTGCTTGTGAAAACTGGCTAAGTGTTAGCCCTCTTGGTTTGATGCCTCCAATGTGCACACACACTTAGACGTCTTCCTAAACTCTTCCCCAAGCTTGATCAACAAAACTTCTTGAAGTTCTTGCAAAATAAAAGCTTGTACATAAATCTGAAATTGTGCTTTGAGCTTGTTGGAGCATGAACTTGTAATTGGACCCATTGGCATCCTCAAGTCTCCATTGCCTTGGTGAGTTGTATCATCTAAGTTGCATTGCTTAATGGCCCAAAAAGTGCAATGTTCAAGTTCTACTAGGAGGTGACAAGCTTTATCATAAACCATCCTGAACAGTGACATTCCTAAAGGTGTTTTGTAAGCTGTCCTATAAGCCCACAATGCATCACCTAATCGAAGACTCTAATCTTTCCTGTTAGGTTGCACAGTTTTCTTCAAAACATACTTGATCTCACAGTTTGAAAGTTCTACTTGGCTACTCTTTTGAGGAAGATAGGCAATTGAGGTTCTATTGACAACTTGATAGATCGGTTATAAAAATAGGTTCCCCTATCACTAATAATTGCCTTTGGAATGCCATACTTGTTAAAGATGATAGACTTAACAAAATTAACAACAACCTTAGCATCATTAGTTCTAGTAGCCATAGCTTCAATCCATTTAGACATATAATCAACAACAACAAGTATGTAAACATAACCATAAGAAGCAGGAAAAGGGCCCATAAAATCAATACCCCAAATATAAAAAATCTCACTAAATAGCACATTAGTTAAAGGCATTTGATCTCTACGAGTAATATTCCCTACTTTTTGGCATCTTTCACATGACTTGCAAAATTCATAAACATCTTTGAACAATATAGGCCAAAAAAACCACAATCAAGAACCTTGTGAGCAGTGCATTTAGCACCAAAGTGCCCGCCACAAGAATATGCGTGACAAAAGGTAAGAATAGAATGGAACTCATCTTGCGGCACACATATTCTCACAATCAAATCCGAACCAATCTTCCAAAGATAAGGCACATCTCAAAAATAATGTCTAGCATCAGCTCTAAATTTATCACGATGGGATTTAGACATACTTGAGGGTAGCTCATTAGTAACTAAAAAGTTAACCAAATCAACATACCATGGCTGGGAGGAAGATGAAAGTAACACATACAACTGCTCATCTAGGAAGTGTTCCTTGATTGGTTTGGTCTCCACATCCTTAGCACGCAAGCGACTTAAATGATCTGCAACATGGTTCTCAGCACCATTCTTGTCCTTAATCTCAAGATCAAACTCTTGCAAGAGTAAGATCCATCGAATAAGGTGTGACTTGGATTCCTTTTTTTTCGTCAAGTGCCAAAGTGCTACATGGTTAGTAAAAACAACTACTTTCATTCCAAGTAAGTAAGATCTAAAATTTTCAAGTGCAAACACAACAACAAATAAGTCTTTCTCAATTGTATGGTAGTTGCATTGAGCATCATCAAGAGTATGTGAAGCATAAGCAACGACATGCAAACTCTTACCAACCCGTTGGCCTAACACGGCACCAATGGAAAAATCAAAAGCATCACACATAATCTCAAAAGAAAGCTCCCAGCTGGGTGCCTGAAAGATGGGTGCGGATGTGAGGCTTTCTTTCAACTTATCAAAAGCATGCTTGCATGCGTCATCAAAGATGAACTCAATGTATTTTGCCAACAACTTGCACAGCGGTGCTGCAATCTTTGAAAAATCATTGATAAAGCATCTACAGAAACCTACATGTCCAAGAAAAGAATGCACCTCCCTCACGCATGAGGGGTAAGGCAAAGACAGGGTAACATCTATTTTTAACTTTATCAACCCCTAACCCTCGCGAAGATACAACATGCCCTAAAACTATACTTTGTTCAATTATAAAATGACATTTCTCATAATTCAATACACGCTTAGTTTCCATGCATCTTTTCAAAATCAAAGACAAATTCTCCAAACACATATCTAAAGAATAAACAGTAAAATCATCCAGAAACACTTCAATGATCCTTTCAACATAGTCAAAAAATATGCTCATCAAGCATCTTTGAAAAGTAACAGGTGCATTACACAAACCAAAGGGCATTCTCCTATATGCATATGTACCAAAAGGACAAGTAAAGGTAGTCTTTTCTTAATCTTCAGGAGCAATTACAATCTAATTATAACCACTATATCCATCAAGAGAACAGTAGAAAGACTTACCTGCCAAGCGCTCCAGGATTTGATCCATGAAAGGCAAAGGAAAGTGATCCTTACGAGTAGCAAGATTCAACTTCCTGTAGTCAATGCACATGCGCCAACTACTTTGCACCCTTTGAGGTACAAGCTCATCATTCTTGTTTCGCACCACAGTGACACCAGTTTTTTTGGGAACCACATGAATGGGTGCCACTCATTTACTGTCAATGATGGGAAAAATCACACCTACATCCAAAAGTTTCACGATCTCTTTTTTGACAACCTCCATCATAGGTGGATTGAGGCATCTTTACATCTCCCTAGACGGCTTCAAATTCTCCTCCAATATTATGCGATGCATACACATTGAAGGACTAATTTAAGGTCAGCCAAAGTCCACCCTATAGTGGTCTTATGCTCCCTAAGAGCATTCACCAATCCTTCTTCCTACACACTTGTTAGATTCTTTGCAATAATAACAGGTAAAGTGTCATCAGTGCCAAGAAACACATATTTCAAGTTGTCAGGCAAAGGTTTCAAATCAAGCTCAGGTGCATGAAAGATAGGTGACAAAAGTTTCTTATGAGAAATTGGAATATCAATGAAAGCAAGATCATAGGGAATAGATTGGAGAACATGCAAAGCTAAAACAAATTCTTTCACTTTCAAAGGCAAGTAGAAATCACAAAAATCACACCCATTCGCATCCATGTGAATCAAAACATTCTCATCATCAAATCCATACCAAATAGCTAAGTCTAAACCATCATTGAACTCTAAATTAAATCTATCATTAACAAGCTTGTCAATATGGTGTAAACACCTGATAGAATAAGCATGATCATAAGCGTATCTAAGAGCATCAATAATATTGAATTTAGCAACATCATCTCCTACTCTCATAGTCAACGTATCATGCTCACAATCAATCTTAGTTTTAGTAGTATTTAAGAAAGGCCTCCCAAACAAACATTCTCATCATCAAATTTGAATGGCTTGTTCTTCAATTCGGCCCAATTCTCCAAATCTGTCTAAGTTTTGTTCACCAATCCTTGCATGGCTTCCTTGATCTTCTTAGATCTTGATCTTGTGATTGGCCCACTAGAAACATATAATGGATCATTGGCAGCAACTTGTCTACCTATGGCAGCGTGCTTCACATATGAATCTCCATGAAATTCTCCATCCATGGCAGCAAGCTTTCCATCAAGAACATGTTGACCTTGGTTCTCACTATCCCCTCTCTCCTCAAAAGGATTCGTCCTCGAATCATCACCTACATCATGAAGGGAAAGATCTGAAACATTAAATGTGTGACATTATAATCACTAGGCAAGTCCAACTTGTAAGCATTGTCATTGATCTTCTCAAGGACTTGGAAAGGACCATCTCCTCCAGGAAGCAACTTAGATCTCCTTTGGGCTGGAAATCTTTCTTTTCTCATATGAACCTAAACCCAATCACCGGGTTCAAAGGACACATGCTTCCTTCCTTTGTTAGCACTAGAGGCATATTGCTCATTCCTCCTCTCAATGTTTAGCCGTACCTTCTCATAAAGGTTCTTCACAAATTTAGCCTTTCTTTTTCTATCCAAGCTAACCCTTTCATTCACAAGCAATGGTAACAAATCCATAGGAGTTAGTGGATTAAAACCATAAACAATCTCAAAAGGTATTCAATATGAAGTAGTAGAATGTACAACCCTATTATATGCAAACTCAATGAATGGAAAATATTCCTCCCATGTTTTCAAGTTCTTTTTAATGATAGTGTGCAATAATTGAGTTACAGTTCTATTAACTACCTCAGTTTGTCCATTAGTTTATGGATGACAAGTAGTAGAAAACAAAAGTTTAGTACCCAACTTACCCCACAATACTTTCCAAAAGTAGCTAAGGAACTTAACATTCCTATCAGAAATAATACTCCTAGGTACACCATGGAGTCTCACTATCTCTTTAAAGAACAAATCAGCTATGTTAGTTGCATCACCGATTTTATGACAAGGTATAAAGTGTGTCATCTTAGAAAACCTATCAACAAGTACAAAAATTGAATCCCTACCCCTTTTATTCCTAGGTAGTCCCAAAACAATGTCCATAGATATGTCCACCCAAGGTTCACTAGGTATGGGTAAAGGAGTATACAACCTATGTGATAAAATCTTAGACTTATCTTTTTTACATGCAATGCATCTACTACATATGCGAATAACATTTGATTCATCTTAGGCCAATAAAAGTGTTCATGCAATACTTCTAAGGCCTTAACAACACCAAAGTGTCCCATCAAACCACCACCATGTGCCTCACACACAAGCATTTCACGCATAGGACAGATTGGTATGCAAAGTTTATTCTTCCTAAAAAAGTATCCATCATGCTTGTAGAACTGACCAAATGATGTTTTGTCACATGCACTAAAGACATAAGAAAAATCAGCATCATTGGCGTATAAATCTCTAATATATTCAAATCTAAGCATTTTGGTTTGCATAGAGTTAAGAAGAGCATACCTCCTTGAGAGTGCATCAGCAACTATAAGAACCTACCTCTTTGATAGTGCATCAGCAACTATATTCTCCTTACCTTGCTTATACTTGATCACATAAGGAAATGTTTCAATGAATTCCATCCATCTAGCATGTCTCTTATTCAAATGCTTCAAGGACTCATGATCAGTATGAATCACAAACTCCTTAGGTCATAGGTAATGTTGCCAAGTCTCCAAAGCTCTAACAAGTGCATAAATTTCCTTGTCATATGTAGGGTAGTTCAATGAAGCACCTCCATGCTTCTCCCTAAAATAGGCTATAGGATGCCTATCTTGCATCAAAATAGCTCCAATACCTATCCTTGAGGCATCACACTCAATCTTAAAAGTTTTAATAAAGTCAGGTAATGCTAAAATAAGTGCTGAACATAACCTATCTTTAATAGTATTCAAAGCATTCTCTTGAGATGTACCCCAATGGAATCCCACATTCTTTTTCACAATCTCAGTTAATTGAGCAGTTATAGTGCTAAAATCTTTGACAAATCTCCTATAAAAACTAGCCAACCCATGGAAAGATCTTACCTTAGTAATGGAAGTAGGTTTCGGCCTTGACTTTCTCCGCATCAACCTCTATACCTTTTGCACTAACAACATAACCAAGAAACACAACTTTGTCCATGCGAAAAAAATACAATTATCAAAGTTAGCAAATAACTTTTCTTTCCTCAAAACAGCAAGTACAAATTTTAAATGTTCAATATGGTCATCCAAACACTTGCTATAAATTAGAATATCATCAAAGTATACCGCTACAAACTTACCAACAAAAGTTCTTAAAACATGGTTCATCAACCTCATAAAAGTGCTAGGTGCATTAGCCAATCCAAAAGGCATAACTAATCAACCTCATAAAAGTGCTAGGTGCATTAGTCAATCCAAAAGGCATAACTAATCACTCATACAAACCATATTTTGTTTTAAAAGTTATCTTCCATTCATCACCTTCTTTCATTCTAATTTGGTGGTAACCACTTTTAAGATCAATCTTGGTAAACACACAAGATCCATGCAATTCATCAAGCATACACATTCTCCAAGCAGTCAATTCATCAAGCATTATTATGTTGTTCACAGCCCAGCAGTCAATACACATTCTCCAAGTCCCATCCTTCTTAGGTACTAATAACACTGGAACAGTACATGAACTCATGCATTCTCTCACATACGCTTTGCTCATCAAATCCTACACTTGCCTTTAAAGCTCTTTGGTCTCCTCTGGGTTGTTCCTATAGGCTGGATGGTTTGGAATGATGGCTCTAGGCACAAAGTCTATTTGATGTTCAATGCCTCTAATGGGTGGCAATCCATTTGGAATCTCACAAGGAAATATATCCTTGAATTCCTACAGTAAGGAAACAACAAAACTAGGAAGAGAAGAGTTAGTTTCATTAGTGTTAAAATAAGATTCTTTGCACACCAATAGCATCATCGACTGGTTGGTCAATAAAGCTTTCCTAACCTCACTTTCCTTTGCAAAAAAGCTTATCTTCTTTTTACGCTTTCTCCTATCAAGATCGTTATTCCCCTAGTTGGTTCGACCTCCACAACATGCTGCCCATTCACACTAGTTCGGCCCCCATCACCTTTTCATGTTGGCCCATCTTTCTAAGCTTCAATTGATCCTCATAAATCTGATTTGGTGTTAATGGAACAAGGATTATTGGTTTCCCATCTTTTACAAACTTATAATGGTTCTTGAAACCATCATGGATCACTGTCCTATCAAATTGCCATGGTCTACCAAATAATATATGGCTTGCATGCATTGACACAAAATCAAAAAGTACCTCATCATAATACTTCCCAATAGAAAAGCTAACGAACACTTGCCTAGTTATCGGAATCTCCCCATAATTATTCAACCATTGTGATCTATAGGGTGTAGGGTGTTTTATGGTAGGTAAGCTTAACTTCTTTACAAGGGATGTGCTAGTAACATTGGTACAACTCCACCCATCTATGATCATGCTACATACCTTAGACTTGATGTGGCATCTAGTGTGGAATATGTTCTCCCTTTGCTGGACAGAATCATCCCCCTTGATTTGAGCATTCAAGACATGCCTAGTTACAAGGCATAGCATCTCCCCTCCATCTACAGGTTTACTAGCTCCACCATCATCACTATCATCCACCAAAGATGGCATATCATCACAATCATCATCGCTCTTGGTCTCCACTTCTCCATTGTCCCTCATAATCATCACTTTCTTGTTTCGACATTGAGAAGCAATATGTCCTATACCCAACCAACGAAAACACTTGATATCACGAGAATGATTAGTTTGGGTTTCAGATTTACCTTTGGGCTTGTTGGAGACATCATCTTTAGCCTTGATAGGCTCGGTTTTTGGCTTAGGAGAACTCCCAAAATTATGATTTTGCTTGTTCCAATTCTGTCTCCATGTTAAGTTATAATTGTTGAGGTTCTTTGCTGCCCCTTTTCTTTTGAGTTGTCTCTCTAGCTAGGCCATGTGGACCATGTCTTCAATCTCCACAAAATGTTGCAACTCCACAACATTAGCAATATCTCTATTCAGCCCATTCAAGAACCTTACCATAGTGGCCTCACGGTCCTCCTCCACATTAGCCAGAATCATTGCTACCTCCATCTCCTTGTGGTACTCCTCCACACTCTTGGACCCTTGAGTAAGGCTTTGAAGCTTGTGGAACAGATCTCTAGTAGTGGCTAGATATGAACCTCCTCCTCATGAGAGCCTTCAAATTATCCCAACTATCAATAGGCCTTTTTAGTTTTCTCCTCCTACTAGTCACTAGTTGATCCCACCATACAAGAGCATACTCTTTAAACTCCACAACAACAAGCTTTACCTTCTTTTCCTCTAAATAATTGTGGCAATCAACGATCAAATCAATCTTTTTCTCCCACTCTAGATAAGCTTCAGGTTCATTCCTACCTTGGAATGGTGGTATCTTCATCTTAATGCTCCCTAAGGTTCTGTCCACCATATCCCTTCCTCCTAGGTTTCTACCCACATCATCATCTCTCCCACCTAAATTTTGTCTATTCATCCTTCTCCTAGCTCCTTAACCTTGGCCTCTACCCATAACAGCCCCTACATCATACTCCTCATCATGCAAAACGGTCATGGCATCATCTTCTTCATAATCTGAAAATCAATTTGCTCCCTGTTGTCTCCTTGGTTGCCTCATATGCTTGTTAGCTTCAAGGGAATCCATTCTATTCTTCATCTCCTCAAACAAGAAGTCAATGGAGATTGAATCATGAACTTAAGATCACCATCCACGCTTGTAGAAGTCTCTTTGGTAACGCGACTCTTGCTTAGACATGATGAAAACAACAGATGCATATTAGTAAACAAGAAATAATCTCACTCACTCCCTTAGTGTTTACACTCAAAGAATGACACTCCACTCATGTTTCACACTTCTTGGTTTTTTTTCGATGCTAATCTCACTCACTCTTGCCTTTTTCCACTCTCGTTTTCTCTATCAAGTTTTTTTGGAACAAAGCAAACGTTCAAATAATCCAAACTATGTGTTAGTTCACTAAATATAATCAAGAACGGGTTTTTTTAGAAGAAAAGGTTGAAGAAGTTTAGAAAAAGAACAAAAGAATGTTAAAAGAAGAAGAACACTTAACTTCTTGACACTTTCTTGCACTTTATTGGAGTTTCTTACACTTTTCTTTCACTTTCTTTTCTTTTCTTTTCTGTTTTCTTTCTTTTTTGAATCTGATTTTCCGTTTTTTGGTTTATCCAAGAACCTTAAACTTTGAAGAACAAGGTGTCTTGAACTATAATGCACAAAAAACAAAGAAACAAGATGGACTAAAACAAGAAAAAAACTAAGAAAATTGAATCTGCTTTGGATGGAAAGGATAGGTGAGGTTGGTTGGTATGTTTTAGGGTATGAGTGTCGAAAATTTCGTGGTTTTAGTGTATGGGGTGTGGAAAAACAGAAACAAAAGATAGATAATGAAAACAAGATGTTAAGGGTGAATCTTGAATTAGAAGGATAGAAGATTTGGCTTAGGGTGATTCTGATTACCAAATGATATGAATCGAATAGGGATGAACCCTAGAAAACCCACAAGAATCTGATTATGGTTTGATAGACCTTGACCCTTTGTCTAAAAAGGCAAGAACCTTGGTATAAAGAACCTACATCCAAGAAACAATGAAACGTCTAAACCCAAGGAATACAGAAACTTGAACGAAGGTTATAATGGAAGTGTTATGAATACCACAAAGAAAGGATTTCTTTGATAAATTATAGTTTTGTTCTCTCAAGAACTCAAAGAGAACACTCTCTCTCAATCTTTCAATTGAATAATCTGAATTGTTTCATAATAAATGTCCAAGACCCTTTAAATACTAATTCTAA
>JANZXR010000171.1:22810725-22829608 GCA_027575705.1 Erythroxylum echinodendron
GTAGTGCTCCGTTATCTTAGGATATGTGTCGGAATGACCTACGGGCGTCCCGATGCTTACCCTAGGGTAATGGGGTGTTACAATTAACATATTTTCAACTTTGTATTATCAATCAAATTTATGTTTAAAAAACTAAATTTATATTATTACATTAATAGTTGTTCAAATTATGCAAAATAAAATTTATTGATGGTATTGAGAGTACTTTTTTTTTTAAGTTTTCTAATTCATTTATCAACGAACATATGAAAATCCATCGCTAAAATTAAACATTTACCGATAGAACAGACATTACCGTCAGCAATCACAAATGGAACAACTTTTTTCGGTACATTTGGAACAATTTTTTGCACGGTTTGCACAAAATTACCGATGAAAGGATGGAAATTGTCAGTAATCACAGACGAAGTATCCAACTACATATGGTCAGTAATCACAAATGGAGCACATATCATCAGTAATCACAGACGGAATAATCGTCAGTCATTTTGTAACAATTTATTGAGGAAATTATTCCAACCATTGGTAAATATACCGATGGATAACAATTTTCTGTTCTTAAATATACCAATGCTAAAAAATATTTCGTCAGTAAATTTACCGATGGTAATTTATTTTCTATCAATATTTATTAGCTACAGCCATTTCTACGATGTTTTTGTCCTTCGGTAATGTACATCACTAATCTTACATACCGAAAAAAATTTGCATTTTTCGTCGGTAAAGATTATCGCAAAAGCACATTTCTCTTATAGTGATATATAATCCATATAAAAAGAAACTTAATGCAAGGTTCATTTTAATATCCTAACTATAGTATAAGAATAGTTTAGTCTAGTAATGCTCATTTAATTGAGAATGGCCAATTTAGTGGGATTGGGGAACCACAAAGGTTTATATTTAAGAGATTCGGGTAAAAAGTACTATGCTTAGTAGTATTTCTCCTTAAGTTTTCATTCCTCAAATGGTAGATGATCTATAAAAAATAGCATTATAAAGGTCTATAAGGCATAAAAGATTAATTATTTTAGATGAATATATAGTTTCTCACTTGAACATAATTATGAATTAATCATTAATAAGGATCCAATCTCATTTAAACAAGCAATGAAATGTAGAAATTTCAATTAAAAAAGGTTCAATGCAACGAAAGAAGAGTTTAAATAAATGGATGACTAACAAAGTTTAGGAGCTATTTGAGTTACCTAAAGTTTCAAAGTTACTCGATTCGAAATAGGCCTTCAAGACCAAGCAAAACTTAAAAGGAAACATTGAATGATACAAGGCCAGACTTTTTTACAAGGGTTACACTAAAAAAGTTGGCATTGACTATAAAGATACCTCTTCTCTAGTTTCAAAGAAGGAATCTTAAAGGATTTTTATGAATTTAGCAGCTCATTATAATATAAAACTTCACTAAATGGGTGTAAAGACCACCTTTTTTAATGATAAATTGAAGAAAAATTTTATATAGACCAATTAGAAGGATTTTGATCACAGAAAAGGAAAAATTAGTATGTAAGCTAAAGAAGTCGATATATGAACTGAAACAAGATTCTTAATAGTGGTATCTTAACTTTACCATTATCCCATTCAATTTTACAAAGAATACCATTGTTCAGTTTATCTATATGAAGGATAGTGGAAGTTATTTTAGTCTTTAATGTTGATGATATCTAACTTGCTACTAATGATGATAGCTTGTTATATGATGTAAAGAAGTTTCTCTCTAAGAACATTGAAATGAAAAATATGGGTAATACATCATATGTGATAAGAATAAAAATATTATGTAATAGATCATAAAGACTGTCATGATTATCTTAAAAAGGCTATATAAAGAGATTTGGAATAGAAAATGCTCTATATGAATAACTCTATTTTAGAAAATAGACAAATTTAGTAAAATGTAATGTCCCAAGAATAATTTAGGATGGAAGGCAATGGTATGTATCCCATATGCCTCGGTGGTTAAAAGTTTTATGTATGCTTAAACATGTACTTAGTCAAATATCAGTTTTTTTGTTGAAATGTTAGGCCTGAAATGGACCACTGTAAAGTTGTAAAGAAAGTATTTAGGTATTTACAAGGCACCAAGGATCACATGCTCCTATATAAAAGTTCAGATAATCTCGAAGTGGTTAGTTACTTGGATTTAAACTATACTAGTTGTGTAAACTTAAGGAAATCCACATTTGGTTACATATTTATATTGGTTGGTGGAGCAATTTTATGAAAGAGTAGAAAACAATCCATCTTTACTACTTCCACTATGAAGGTTGAATTTATGGCATGTTTTAAGGTTACTTCCACATAATGTGGTTGTAAAATTTTTTCTTGGGGCTTGGTATTATAGACAATACAACTAGCTTATTAAAATTTTATTGCAGTAATTCCATAACTGCCTTCTTCTTTAAGAATGACAAGTACTCAAAAGTAACACAACTCATGGATTTGAAGTACTTGTCTATCAAAAAAGAAGTGCATAAATAAAAGTGTCAATTGAACATAATGGTATTGACTTAATGATAGTGGATTTATTAGTTAAAGGATTTTTTCCCAAAATATTTTCTGATCGTATTAAATAGGTTGGAATTATGGATAAGTTCTTTTTAACATTATAGTGTGATATGTGTATATACATATAGTTAAGTTGCTCACATTTTTATGAAACTTATGAATTTAATTAAAGTTATGTTTCTTCTTATTTGTATATATATCTTCATTTAGTGTGATGAAAGTTATGTCATCTGAAAGAAAACAACTTTGAGGATTATAGTATTTCTCAATTATTATTTTTTTGAGTTATGCTGGTTATGTGATATACGGAAGAAATCATATCATTAAATGACTTATAACTGCTACAATCTAATCACTTCCATTCATTATATAAGCCAACTGGTAGATTGTCAGATTATTTTAAATAATATATAATGGTCCATGTAATTTATTGGGCTGATTGCAATGAAATGGGTCTAATATGATAGTTATTGAACTTAAAGATATTAGAGTCAAAAGTTTTTTTTTACAAGTCCCTCCTCCCTTTTATCTTTTTAAAAATATGTTGGTAACAAAAAATAAGATTAAAACAACTTTCAACAAGGGTAAAATTGACCCTAAGTTTTATCTCAATTGACAAATTAAACTTTAACATTTTGAAGCATTCAAATCTAGACCTAACATTTAAAAATGTTCAAAAAACAAATCTGTAAAGATGGAAAATCTAATAGGATTAACTCCCCATCAGTTAAATGCCACATAGGTTAAATATGATCGAGTTGTCAAAGCCTTCAAAGTTAATTTCCATTTACAAACTTCTTGTAGTCGTCATGAAATTAGGTTGAATCCTAAGAGAACTAAAAATTAATAGGTTATTTTCAATTAACAACATAAAGTGGGGTTTACAATTAATTAACTAATTAACTAAAATTATCAAGGAATCAAAATAAATTAATTGAATACAAAAGTGAGAAATTTAATTGTACTTAACTATGATTTAAGGGAAAGATGTCATCTAATTTTAACACTGATCATTGGTTTAAAAAGAATAATTTTCATAATTCAAGCAATTGATCTCAAACATATTAGGATAGCCATAATAAGTTTCAAATTTTGCTAAATCAATTGGTTCAAACTCAGCATTCAAACTAAAGCTTACTATTAATTAATTGGGTTTGATAACATTCCATATCAATTAAACGATAGCAATAAACTGAAGTAAAAAAACGCTAGACCCTAATTTAAAAAATTAATTTAGCTCAAACTATTCAATTTAGTATCTTATTTCTTATAAGTTAAATATACAACTTCATAAATAACCTATTTGCTACTTGTACTAATCCTTTATGACAATAACGAATTACTGAATTCATGGAAAAGTATAGAATAATCAACATCAAATTAATTTTTCAAATTAATCAATATTAATTATTCATGAAATACAGGAACACAAAATAAGAAATACTTGAATTAAAACATGAATCTATGTGTAGAACAAAACCTCACAAAGTTATAACTAGAGTTGTGAATCCTTTTGAATCAGAATATTTGGATTTAGCACATATGGCTTAGTTCCAACATCAAAAATAGAAGAAAAGAAAAAAGATTGAGAGAAAATACTAAAAAATGAAAATAGAATGATATGGAGAAGTGTTAGATGTGTTTTTGTCTTTTTTTTATACTCAAAACCTAGCCTCCTCCTATCTTGCAAAGATTCCTATCTAAAACAAATCTAAATCCCTAAATAATAGGGATGGAAATAAGTTTCCTAATTGAATTCAAACTTTTGGATTGAATCTGACATTAAATGTCCCCTTATCTACTGTAGTAATCTGTAAGTACACTTTTTCAAAATTCATGATTTTGACTAATTATGCTCCAATTTGATGCAATCTCCACTTATCATCCTAAGATAAAACAAATATTAATTTTCCTATTTAAGCACCAAAATATAGCCAAAAAAGAGATAATTGCAATTAACATAATTAAATAACATCGTATCAAATTTCCCCACACTGGACTCATATTTGTTCTTAAGCATAACTCAATTCAATAAATCAATCATCCTTATAACAACCTCTCATCTTCTTTCATGTTATCTAGAAATATCCCAAAAGCTAATACACAATAAATGTTTATGATAAAATATCAGTTGAGAGAAAAAGTACTCATAGGACATATTTTTAGAAATAAAATATAAAATCTCACCAATTCCATCCAAATCAAATGAAACATGACTTGACACCCTCTCATAGATTTTCACTCTATAAAATCAAAGTGTTCAAGGTTCATTAAGCTCTCAAATCAAAGAATAGCAAGTTATTTTTATAAGCTTGCTAATTAATCATATCTCAACCACCAATATAAATGAACCTAATCCATAAATCAAGTGAATTTGATAAAGGCTGTAATGTAGCTTAGGTAAGGTATGAAAAAAGAAGTTTTTAGGTTAAATATATTGAAGGAAATCATACAAACCCATCCACACAAGTTTCAACATAAATTAATCCAAAACTCACTTGATTTGAACAATGTCCTTTTCAATCACCTCATTTTTTCATTTTTTTCATTTTTCATATTTTTTCTTTCTTTTTTAATAAGAACATGAAATAGGATATTTCTTTTTTTTCTTTTTACAGTTCTCCTTTATTATTTATTTATTTATTTATATAATCAACAATTAAATATGCAATTCGAATCAACTAATTTACTTTTAATGGAAATAGTCAAAATCTTGTGCAGATGAGCTAGATATAATTCCTTAAATTTAGGGGTTCAAAGTTATTGAGAAAATCAACAAAAAGAAATGTACATTAGCATGTAATAAGTTTAGTATGCAAGAAAACAAAGATTAAGGTTCAAATTGTTTTTCTTTTAAGGATAAAAAGTAAGATAGGCTTGTTTAGGTCAAAAATGGTATCCTAAATGCCCTTTTCATTTCTATGCTCAAATTCATCAAAATTGTAGTCTTAAAATGTATTCAAAGTAAGCTATAACATAAACAAGCTATGTTTGATGATAGACAACAAAAAGAAATCTAGGAATAGAAATGTGATGAATGCTCTTAGGCTCAAAGCTCACATAGGTATCAAAATGCACCAATTCTTACACACTTTCATTCAACAAAACCAATGAGATACTTAAATTAATTTTTTGAAAAGCACTAATCATGTTTATCTCTCTCATGCATTACTTCTTGACCAAAATTGTATCCTAACTTAGGGATTATTTATAAACAACAATCAGAAAATTATGAGGCCATCATGAGGAATAATCAATATATGAATCATAGTCTTAAAAAGTTCAAGCATAAATCATAAAGTTTATCATAATATATATTTTCTTGCTCCCCCATAATGAAATCATATATTGTACATAATGGATGCACAAGAAGTTCACGTGCCATAAAAATAATCAACAAAAATAAAGCATAGATGGAAGACTCCCTTGAGTTGAGAGCATCTGAAAGGACATATACTATCGCGTCAGTGGAAATGAAGGTATAAGCCCCATAAATTGGGGCAAAGCATCTAAATTCTTCTATATTTTAGAAATTTTATGTTCCAGCCTCCCCAACTAAAAGTGATGTTCATATCGGAATAGTGGAGCTAGAAGATACATAAGTGGTGGAACATCACGATCCTCTTGTTATATTGATGATGGACCTCTTTTGGGGGGGGAGGGGGGGGGTGTTCATATGCTGTAAAATGTAATGTTCTCCTTTATTACTTAACCACATCTGCTTAAACAAGACTTGTCCAATAGTTCCATCTCACAGGCAATATGCATATTAGTGTCAGTTACATTAAACAGCTTGAGACTAATAGCCAAATGAGTAATAAGGGAATCAAGAAATAAATTCTTATTAGAAAAGGTCACGATTTTAAATTGCATTGCAAACCAAGCACCAAAATTAACATGTAATTTCTTTACCATACACCAAATAAAAAATAACTCAGTTTTAATGCAAGTACAAGTCACATCCTTCCTTTTTGAATAATTAAAAGCCAAGAAATGATGCATACAAATTCATTCAAGCTCATTAAATTCACTACTCTTAGATTCAATTAGATAATAACCTAATGAGTAGAAGACATTGATTTCCACACCATAAAAGAATCAATATCACCATAGACTGCAATAAATTCTTTGTATTGAGTCAAAGTATCATATTGTTCATCTATCGAACTTAAGGCCAAATTATAATCAGTGATGCTCTGTTTAAATTTGACACCCATTAATCTATATTGTACCGTATTAGGACTACATAAAGCAAAATTATCTATTTTATCAAATTTAAAGGTAATATAAAACTTCATAGTTAATTCAATAAATACTGAATGATGAATCAACATAAATTATTTCCAACTTATGCTAGTAAACAAATCATAAAAGTTTTCTTCGATATGCAAGTCTTCTAAGGACAGATGATGCAGATAGCTACCTTTATTAACATGTCATGTTTTAAGAGTAGCATACTGTTGTTTTCTTTCTTTAGTGTTAAAAGTCAGATATGCACAAAGGTTTGATTCAACTAGTGGCAAAATAGATGTGTTTTTTACTATTTGAGAACACTTCTTATAGGTACTTATGTTAGGTACAATGTTTGATTAATTTTGTACAGTTGAATTCACCGTAGACTTTCCTTTCATTATTGTTCGATTAGTATCCTTTGAACATCCATAATTATGACAATTAAAAACTAAAATGAAATGTTCATATGGTGTAAAATGAAATGTTATCCTTTATTGCTTAACCACATCTGCTTAAACAAGACTTGTCCAATAGTTCCATCTCACAGGCAATATGCATATTAGTGTCAGTTACATTAAACAGCTTGAGACTAATAGCCAAATGAGTAATAAGGGAATCAAGAAATAAATTCTTATTAGAAAAGGTCACAATTTTAAATTGCATTGCCAACCAAGCACCAAAATTAACATGTAATTTCTTTACCATACACCAAATAAAAAACAACTCAGTTTTAGTGCAAGTACAAGTCACATCCTTCCTTTTTAAATAATTAAAAGCCAAGAAATGATGCATACAAATTCATTCAAGCTCATTAAATTCACTACTCTTAGATTCAAGTAGATAATAACCTAATGAGTCAGAAGACATTGATTTCCACACCTTACAAGAATCAATATCACTATAGACTGCAATAAATTCTTTGTATTGAGTCAAAGTATCATATTGTTCATCTATCGAACCTAAGGTCAAATTATAATCAGTGATGCTCTGTTTAAATTCGACACCCATTAATCTATATTGTACCGTATTAGGACTACATAAAGCAAAATTATCTATTTTATCAAATTTAAAGGTAATATAAAACTTCATAGTTAATTCAATAAATACTGAATGATGAATCAACATAAATTATTTCCAACTTATGCTAGTAAACAAATCACAAAAGTTTTCTTTGATATGCAAGTCTTCTAAGGACAGATGATGCAGATAGCTACCTTTATTAACATGTCAAGTTTTAAGAGTAGCATACTGTTGTTTTCTTTCTTTAGTGTTAAAAGTGAGATATGCACAAAGGTTTGATTCAACTGGTGGCAAAATAGATGTGTTTTTTACTATTTGAGAACACTTCTTATAGGTACTTATGTTAGGTACAATGTCTGATTAATTTTGTTCAGTTGAATTCACCGTAGACTTTCCTTTCATTATTGTTCGATTAGTATCCTTTGAACATCCATAATTATGACAATTAAAAACTAAAAACTAATCCAAAAATTATTAAAACAACCTAGTAATAATTAAAATTAAAATTAAAATTAAAGCAATTGAAATTAATTAATAAAAACTAAGTAAAATAAACAGTACATTAATTTAATAGTAGTTAAGAGCTAAAGTTCTTGGCCATTGGTGGTTGTTACTATAGAATTGTTGTATGCATGTGTTGGTATCGTGTGATGTTACAATGTGTTGGAGCTGTAGGTATGGAATAGAGTTGGTGTGCCTAATGCCTGTGTTGGTGCTGTGCAATCTATTGTTAGGATGTTGCGGAGCTTTTTTTTTTAAATTAAAATAATATTGTTGAGCTTGGTGTGTTGCATTTGGTGTAATGGGCGTGGGACTGGAGGTGGGACAATCAACATCTACATTGGTGATTTTCGTAGACTACGTTTGTTGCTTTAGTGTAATGAGGCTACTGCTTTAGTGTGGGGCTACTACTTGAAGCTTCTGCTGAAAAAGAAACAAAAGAAACTAGGGTTTTTTTAAATAATTTTTTAATTTTATAAAGTATTTTTTTATTTTATTATTTTAAAAAATTTATGCCTTTTTATCTTTTTTAAATTTTATACCTATTTTTTATTATAAAAATAATTTTCTTTAAAAACAAAAAGACTACTAACATGGATAAGGTGTGTTCACGCCTTCTAAATGTTAGTATTGTGGAATTTTAGGGGTTTCATTCTAGAAAGCCAAATCACATAAGGTGTTATCTTGCCTTATAAGAATTAGTATTTTAGAATTTTGAGTCTTTGATCCTCATAAATGAATTATATAAGGCATGATCACACCATATAAAATTTAGTATTGGAATTTTAAGACCCATTTCCCCCTTAAACCAATAAAATAAATTCTAAAAAACAAACAAATGAAAACTATATATAACTAAAATAGAACTAATAAAAACTATCATATTTTGGATTGCTCCCTAGAAAACACAATTTTTTAACATCAATATGCTCGACGGGCCTTTTTCTTCTCAAACTTCTATTTATTGGAGAAGTTCCAAATTAATATGCACCCTACTTGAAATTGTCATTCCTCATAAAATGGTTTTAATCTATGTTTGTTCACCTTAAAAATCTTCCCAATATCTAAACCTTTTATTTCAATTGCACCGTGAGGAAATATATTAGTGACAACAAAATGGCTAATCTATCTAGAATGTTACTTACTTTGCATAAGCTTTAGTCGAGAATTATATAATAAGACTTTTTGTCCCAGCTCAAATTGCTTCCTTAAGATCATATTAACATGAAACAATTTTGTTTTCTCTTTATAGATTCTTGAATTCTCGTAAGAATCCAACCTTAGTTCTTCTAGCTCTTGCAATTGCATTTTCCTTTCTTCCCCATATTTTTCCAAATCTATATTAACAATCATTTTTCATTGTCAGATTTAGTCTTTTTTGATTCCCTTATTGGCTTAGTATTTTCTTCTCTTACTTTAGTTAATCCTTTTGAGATGATTACATATAGTGACGCTCCTTCACCCAATTGGACAAACATCAGGTTATCAAGTAGAGACTTCAATTCAATCTTTGGATCTTTCTCATTAACTTCAATTTGAACAATAAAATTTAACTCGTCATCAACGCCTTTTTCTTTAAAAATGTTATGCACAACTTAATCACAATATCCATGTGATAAAAGGAGTGAAAATAATTATAGTACATTGCCTTAAAAATATTAAATTTCACTATTTATCCATCAAACTCAACAAAAAGAGTACCCTCATCCATATGGATTTTAATCTTGGTTGTCTTTATAAACAACCTTCCTAATAAAATTGAAGCTGAATTTTTAAACTATCTCCATCCATTTTCAAGATGTAAAAGTCCATTAGAAATACCAAACTATTAACTTAGAATAAAAGTGTTAGACTCCTATTAGCTTAGTTATCATATGGAAGAATGAATTACGTTATCCAATTAATAGTGCAATCTACTAGTGAATTGAGATCCTAAGATTTTCTTTGAAAGAAATGCAAATTCCTTTCTTTTTAGAGGAAGTGTGTGCCACAATTCATCAACAATTTGAACACAATTAGATTTTTTAATAACTGAATATAATATTCTCAACTTATAGCAACAATTTAGACTAGGATGAAGCTTAACAAGATACTCTGCACAAAGACAGTTAATGAGTCTAAAAGGAATGGGAAAAATGACAAGAGAAGACTAAGTGATTGATAGAATTAGGGGTAGCTTTGCAAAGAACACATTGGTTCTTACAAATCTCTATCTCTTTCAATATATCAAGGGTGTTCAACTTGTTCTTAATAACAAAGTAGAAGATTAGAAAAACTTTAGGGGAACTTCATTTGAACTAAACTACTTTCCATCAAGATGTTCTCTAACCAGGCTTTCCAAGTATGTTCAAACATAATTTGTTGGTGAAATTGTTTAAATTATGTCTCAACTAGATGAATTTATCTTCTACTTTTAAATCTAGGTTGTAGTTTGATTCATTCTTCATGATAAAGTTGAAACATCTAAGTATAAGGCTTTATTGTAAATCAACTATAATTGAGTTGAATTCAGATTTAATAGGAATTAAGGATATAAGATTGTTATACCTATGTATAGAGCATAAGGGACCTAAAATATTTTAGTTGTCAAACTAGAAGTGTATTCTCATTCTTAACTATGTTTTCTACATAAGGGTGTAAAAAGTATCTCAATCTCAACAATTGATTGAATGTTCATGAGTTACTTTAATAAGGCTTTGTAAACTAGAAGCTATGTCTTTTTCTCCTTGTGCATTCTCAAGGGTTAACAACCGTAGGAAGTTTTTTAAGGATCTCTTTATATCCTTGATGACTTTTTGGGGTAGCTAGAGATAACGCATCTAATAAATATTAAGACTGATTGATATTAATTTAATAAGTTGCAATATACGAGCAGATTATATAATATATTGTTCCAATGTTGAGTTCTTGTGATAATTAACTTATTAACGACTTTTGGCCAAGATAACTTATCATTTTGTTAGTTATAGGGATCTCTAAATATTTAAAAACAAAGAGATTAAAGCGTAAGCTTTATAATATTATAGATATATATATATATATATATATATATATGTCATTCTTTAAGATGAATTATTAAAGAATGACACTAGCATTTCCATAAATGCAAGATTAACATAACAAAAAAAAGTAAGAGATCATCGGCCTTAAATATCTTGTAAAGGTTTAATCATTTACAATTATGGTGAAACTTAAATTAGGTCCCTTAACTAATTTTGTTAGCTATCAACCTGGTTAGGACCTCTATATAAATAATAAAGAGGTAAACTAAGACTAAGTCACTTTGCCTTAATGATTTGGTACCCTTAAATGAATTGGAAGGCTTTTCATTAATTAAAATAGCATAGGATGTAGTTGACAAGCAGTACATTGACCGATTGATGAATTTACCAAGTAAACTAAAAGCTTAAAGAGCTTTTAGTAAAAATTATTGACATAATCAAACGCTTCTAGTAATTTGTCACTAATACTTCTACCATGAATAAAATCCCCTTGATTTTGATTAGTCAAGCATTTTAAGACCACCTTAATCTTGGAAGCTAGAATTTTAGAAATAATATTATAGATCACATTTTAGTAAGAAATGGGTATAAAATCATATAAAAACTTACAAGGAGGCAACTAATTAGATACTAGGTTCTTCACAAGAAGTAGGAGTTACCATATGATTTGATTGATTTTAAGTTTCTCAATTATGATCGATTATATTAAACCCCATTTTTAATAGGCCCATTTTGTTAAACATGCCTAAATAATTACTAAAACTTAATTTAAGTGCTTAAAGTTTGTAGCAAGATGCAATTTTATATAAGGCTTGTAGATTAGGAAAAGGGGATAAAAAGATAAGGCTAGGAATGACAATGAGAAAGAAGATTTTTTGGTGTATGCTCAGTCCCATTTATTAGGGGCAAGAACAAACCACTCAGTCTGTAGTCCTAACCCAAACCATTAAAAACAATATGGAATCACTAGTTTTCTAAAATAGATTCATAGTTTACTTTTTGTAATTAAAAACAAATATTTATTTTATTTTTTAGCCTTAGTCTAGTTCAAACCTTAAGATTACTTTATTTTAATCATTAGTATGCTAACTTATTATTATTTTTATCAATTTTCTCATATAATTTACTTTTTATTAGAAAATATAATTCAAGCATTAAATATACTAATTCTAACAAATGTTGTCTTTTAAAAATTCATTCAATATCTTTGTCTTTCAATAATTATTATTTAAAATTTCTCTATATGCTGATAGGAAAGAAGTTTATCTAGAGTATTCTTATTTACTTAACTCTTTTTGGCATGGATGTTAAAGTAAATCTTATTTTGGAGAATATAAGGAGAATATCAAACCCTAATTACTTATTTTCTAATATTATAATCTTATACTTTATATATCGTTTTCTTGTATTTATCTACTTGATATAATATAAAATATTTCTCACTCTTGTATCTGTAACTTTTATTTTAATTTTGTTTTATCAAAATTTTTTCCTTAGCACAAAGATTATTATTAGTTTAGACTTCAATATTTATTATTTTATGAAATAATAGCTTTACCGTACTACTCTCTACCTGTTAGAAGTAAGGCTTCATACTACTAGATCTTTTTAGACGTTAGATATCAATGAAATTTACACTGGTTTGTTGCTGCTGTTATAATAGCTTTATTATACTAAATGTCAAAGTGTTTCTATCTTTTTCAAATAATTGTTTGGATAAAAAATCTTATAATTAAAAAATTGCATAATATAATCAAAATTATTACATTTTATATATAATTTTCTCATTATTATTTTATTATAAGAATGAGTAATTTTAATGTCTTTTTTACTTATGTTATTAAAAATACTATATGAATCCTAACCACTCAAATTAGAGTAAATTTATTTAATTTGATTGAGTAGGGCAGCTTTGACATAGTTTAACTTGAATAAAAAAGATTATATATGTTTTTTTAATAATTGATATAAAAGCCAATCCAAACTTACCTTTCTCTTTACAAGCTTAATCTACGTAAAGCTCAAATAAGATCTGTTAATCAATATTCTAAGTCATCTATTTGAAATAATAACTAAACATATTAAAGGCTTTAGCTTTAAAAGACTCAAGTAATATTTTGAAGCCTATGTTTGCTCATGCTTATCACTAAAATGGCACCATTATTAACTCTAAAAGGGTCTTAA
The DNA here is from genome assembly GCA_027575705.1 of Erythroxylum echinodendron. Lineage (NCBI taxonomy): Eukaryota > Viridiplantae > Streptophyta > Magnoliopsida > Malpighiales > Erythroxylaceae > Erythroxylum > Erythroxylum echinodendron. The sequence goes on from JANZXR010000171.1 coordinate 22,824,186, forward strand.
AATAGGGCCTTTGACATTTGAATGGCCAACCCCTCTTTCTACAATAATGGGAGCCTAAAACTCTCCTTAAGGATCTAAAACTCTCTCAAAGTTCCTCTAGATATATCTATAAAGTATTGGACAACAAAGGGATTGAGTTACACTGGTAGTTGTGGAGGCAAAATAATTTTTTTTGAAATTAAAAATTTTCATTAATTAGATAGATTTACATAGAGGAGTCTTACACACGTGCATAATCTACTTGAACACAAAACGACAGGAGACATCGTAATACTACGATGCTTTATCCTTACCTAACTAAGACTATTAGGGTAAAACGAACCCTAAATTTCTCACATCTTCGAAACTTTACTCAATTCAAACGTGTGTTTGAAAGAGGCTGCGACTGGCGATAAGGTGAGACTCTAGATGCGGTGTTGGCTCCGGGGGACAACAAGGTCTTCAATCTACTTCTAATCGATTCTTCTTCACAGGTAAACGGCTCTCTCACGTTGAGTTGTGTACCTCATACTGAGTTCATCCCTAAAAAGGAGAATAAATTTAGTATGTGCATTCCTTGATCTCCTTTTGTGAACTGCGGTTGTAATCCAGTTTTTACATAGTTGATTGAGTGGATTAAGTAACTTCTTCTTTGGAATAGAACTAGATATAGCTATATCCTCTATATATAAGCCATTCTCTTACTACAATATAGGTTTAACTCATTTATAATCAGCTGCTCCCTATGCTAGTTGTATGAGGTCTATAAGAGAGGTTATTATGGTAAACTGGTCTTTAAACCTTCATCTATTCCTCTCTTTCCATATCACTTGGAAACATATACCTACCAAGAGTAGGGTTATAGCATTATCATATTTTGATATTTTCATTTTAGGAAGCTCTTGTATGACGTATAAGAATCTGCAAATATTGAAACTAGGGGCACATAAAGTAGAGATTTTTGTCCATATTTTTCTGGAGAAGCCACACTTAAAGAAGAGGTGGTCCCTGGATTTTTCCACTAGATTATATAGAATGCATAATTTAGAGGAGGTTAGGAATTTCAATCTATCCATAGTGCTCAGTCTGTCCCACATTGCTAACCAAAATTTACATTAGGTTCAAGGGTCTTATTTCATATCAAAGCATCCCACCCTACTCTATTTTCTAGCCTTCCTTTCAACTTCTTTACTTCCTTTGCAGTAATTTCCGAGATAGGGATACCCTTCTATAAGTAATTATCTCTCTCCCCATGCTCTCAGAGATGAGAAATGTGTAGAAGTGTAATCTCACATAAAGATAGGAGTTATTTATATGTCCAATTAATAATAAATATATCAAAATAAAATAGGAAGATATATACTATATATCTAAGAGTACCGATTAAAACAAAAGAAACGTCGGTACTGCATTCATTTTCGCAAACACTAATACCATAGCCAACACAGAAAACAGCGGGGAGGAGAAAACACCCACACAGAACCTGTAGGGAGGAAAAGGAGAATAGATGTTTACTAAAGTTTTTCTTTTTTCAATTTTTTTAAATTATAAAAATATTATAAAAGAAAAAACATCGTAAGGCCCGTCCATGTTACTATGACCAAGCCAAACCAAAATGAATGATGTTGGTCATCTGCTGTCAAACGTGGGACTCATCAACACTGTCTACTCCAACTACTTTTTCCGAGAAGCTCCATTAATGGCGGACCCAAACCTCAGCTACCTCTATCTGCTCCTCTTCATCATCTTGCCCCTCTCTCTCCTCCTCGTCCTTTACGTCATTGTCAGGCCCAGACCCGTCAAGATCCCAATAAAAAACCGCCATGTTTTCATCACCGGCGGATCCAGTGGCATAGGCCTTGCTCTGGCTCAACAGGCCGCGTACGATGGAGCACGTGTCTCCATCATGGCCCGATCCCTTGACAAACTTGAGGAAGCGAAGCAGGCGATCCGACTCTCCACCGGCGTCGACGCGGCGGTGTTCGTGGCTGACGTCAGGGACTTCGGGGCAGTGCAGAAGGCAGTGAATGAGGCGAGTCCCATCGATGTCTTGATTGTAAATCAAGGTGTCTTTACCGCTCTGGAGCTTGAGAAACAGGAGTTGGATGAGGTCAGGTCTATGATAGATATCAATTTATTGGGGAGTTTTAACATGATTAAAGCTGCTTTGCCAGCCATGAAGAATAGGAAGGATCGTGGTCCAGCTTCCATTGGTCTCATTTCGTCACAGGCTGGCCAAGTATGATAACTTGTTAAATACCCAGTTTTGATTTGTTATTTTGATGTGTTTACGAGTATGCTTGTTTGGGTTTCACGGATATTTTAGCTCATTTCAGCTGTTACCTGAGGAATATATAGTAGAAACCTGAAATTTTGAACATATAATTGCCTGAAAGATGGGATCCTTTTTTTTGTTTTTTTCCCTGGAAGTGATTTGGGTTGTTGCAAGGAAAAGTTGATTAATGCTAGTGAGTTTTGCTATTAATTGTATGTCCGCTGAATCATGTTTTACAGGTGGGTATTTATGGCTACACAGCTTATTCAGCTAGTAAGTTTGGCCTCCGAGGTTTGGCAGAGGCACTGCAACAGGAGGTCATTGCGGATAACATCCATGTCTCGCTAATATTCCCACCTGACACAGACACTCCTGGTCTGGTGGAAGGTATGTCCTTGGAGTCAGACCCCTTTGTGAGGTTCACTGTTGTTAGTTGTTTGTTTAATATGGTTAGATACTCCCATTGATGAAGTCTGGATATTTTTTATTTAGTTTTAATTGCTTGTGAGGAGGTTGGTATCCAATAAATGCTTGAAACTCATGTTATATTGATTTACCGTATAAGTGAATATTCTTGACGTATTAGTTTTTTATTATTACCATTCGAGATTGTTTGGATGTTTTAACTGGAAAAATGGGAGCTCAAAATTTTATTATCAAGCTTCTCCCATTGCCTGCTTTGCAATCTTAGATTGTGATTTCAAATTAGCAAACTTGCCGTATGAAAATTAGTTGCAATCAAATGTTGTCTGTGTTTGAAAGCTGCCCATTTAATTTTGGTTTATCTTATAAAAATACACTTCTTCGTATCTCCTTGTTAATCATATGTCTAGTTTCAGATCTGAAAACTTGTTCTGCTGTTAGTCAGTTATTTAATGAACTAAAAAATTTCCCGCTGTTTGCAGAAAATAAAAGAAAGCCACAGCTGACAAGTATTATAGCAGCCTCATCTGGTGCGATGAAAGCAGATGAAGTTGCCAGAAAATGTTTAGATGGTATCAAATCAGGCTCCTTCATTATATCTTGTAATTTTGAGGGAATCTTGTTGTCCATAGCAACGGCTGGTTTATCACCTCAAAGATCCTTCCTGATGGCCTTTGTTGAGGTGATTGCTGCAAGTGTGACACGTATTATAGGTCTTGCTTTCCAATGGAATTGGTACAGAAGTATAGAGAAGTGGTATGTATGCAACCGATTATAGGTTCATTTTGTTCATCATTATTTGATAAGGACTGCTCCCCTTTCATAAATAGTTAAGTTGTTTTTCTGCCGATCGACTTAGAATTTGTCATGCCCTTTTGTCTGCATTTTCTTTTATCTTTATCAGTTGTTCATTGCCTGCAAAATTTATTGTAGGCTCACTTTTATTGCCTTCCAGGGCAGTGGATGTATCAAGGAGTGGTAGGACCTAAAATTTATTTAGGCAAATTGGTTATGTTGGCATGCATGGATTAAGCGTTATCAGCTGTTTTCTAATTTTACTTGAAAGTGGAATTGACGTATGGTTTAGTTAATCTAGTAGGGTATATGCGCCTTCTGTGTCTTGTCTTTCTAAATGTTTGGAACCAACAAATTATGCAGCAATAAAGCTACATATGATTATGAATGTGTTTGAATAAAGAGCTCAAGGCCTTTATTTGTTTAATATTTGTAAAGCATAATATTTTCGTAGTGGTGAAGCAAGCATAAGCTATAAACATCGTTGTCTAAAAACGTACAATGTTTTGTTTGTTTCAGGAAGCAAGAAGCTCTTGGTGCTTGAAATAGGCGTACAACTTTTGTTGGATGCTGAAAAGGCCTTTACTTGTTTAATCTATGTAAAGCATAATATTTTTGTACTGGTGAAGCCAGCGTAAGTTATAAACGTTGTTGTCAAAAAACGTATCATGTTCTGCTTGTTTCAGGAAGCTAGAAGCTCTTGGTGCTTGAAATAGGCGCACACCTTTTGTTGGATGCTGAAAACACATTATACTTAAAAGTCTACTGAAGCTAATGACATTTGACTTTGGCCATTTTGAGATCCTCTTCATGTTTCCAAGAATCAATATTGCTAGGATTGCTACATATTTGCGCATTCCGTTCGATACTAGATTGCTTTGTGAGGATATTTTTATATTCCATTTTGATGTACCTTCTGTGAGGGAGGAACCTGATCACTTTTTTTTTTTTTTTTTTCTGCTCTCAAAGAATCAGTGGTCCTTTCGGACTCAACTTCTTAGATTGGAAGGAGAGGATCTAAATCTCATTTCTTTTCAAGGCCTTGACTTGGCTCGGCCATAAGCAAGGCTTTCCATTACCATCATAACCATTTGTTAAAAGCCCTACCATAATCACCAGCCAATTCTATCAGTCCAAGTTATTTTTTGAGGTTCAAGTTGTACAGTTGAGTTTCAACATTCCCTTGATAAAACTTGATAGCCACGGCAGAAATGTATAATTTTTCATCACGGAGAGTATCAAAGCCATTTTACCTTCTATTCAATCGCCTCCTCAGCAATCATCGCTAATTTTGTTGCATCGACATCCGTTGTGATTTGCTTTTGGGATTCAAGGGTAGGTAAGAGGCTGTGTCGCATTAATGCTAACTGATGCTTTTACGTTTTGTCGTGTGAAAGATTCTCATATGTGATAGTTGGCTTTGGCTCACAATCTTGTTTGAGAAAAAGACCTACATCAAAATTATTGTGCCTTGCCTTTCCTAATGTTATTTTCTTTTTATTATCATTGTACCTGGCTTGATTGTCTAGTTTAGGTTATATAAACATGCGGGCCTATTCATAATATGTGAAATTTATAGGAATATTTGGACATCTTTTTTTTTTCTTGTTGAAAAGATAAATTTGTACTAAAAAATTAAGGTTAGAATACAAACAAGATGTCCAAGCACCAGAAGCACTTCCAACATGGAACAACTTACAAGAGAGCCTAGCAAAAGATTGTCATAACCAGCTTAAGAAAAATACGCAAGGAATAGAACTAGGGATCATAGATCTAAAACTTCTTGGCAAGTTGATGTTAAATGAATAGTTTTATTTGGCAACTGAACATTAATCGAAAAGAACAACCTCTAAACAAGATAGTAAGCATATAACGGGCGTGTTTGGATAACAGCTGATCAGCTAAAAAATAGCTGGTTGACTCAAATCAGCTGGTTGACTTTACAAAGAAG
>JANZXR010000171.1:22829708-22844073 GCA_027575705.1 Erythroxylum echinodendron
TTCTAACTTTCACACTCCATTCACGGCATCTTCATCTTCATGAAGGGGTGAGGGTTTGGTTAGGAAGTAGGGTGAACCCAAGAAGAAAGAACAGGGTATAGAAGAGTAGAAAAGTGGAAGAAAGTGAGAAAAATCCAAGGAATAGCAAGAAGGAGAGCAATTTCGGTGATGAGCATAAGTTTCCATTCTAAACAAAATAACCCTAGACACGTTGATATTAAGAGCTCATGAAGGAGTCGTGAAAGACTCACATAAAGACATGGTTTATTAATGAATTTATTAGAATAGTGACACATGTCACATTTTCATTAGCCCACTAACTTTTGTTCCCAATTCCATTTCCATTTCTCTCAAAAATTCCAATGGCTTAATTCAAAATTTCTTAATTTCATATACCTAAGTTTCCAGTGCCATTGGACAGTAAATTTCACTACCGGATGACCTCTATTCTGTCACTTGACAATTTTTTCCGGTCCGAAAACAATTCCGAAAAATTCCTATAATTCTCGAAAAATTGGAAAATCACTATAATCCTCTCCAATTCAATTTTACACACACAAAACATATTTTTTCCAAATTCACATTTATTCACACTTATACCGGGAAGAATGTCATGAATGCATGTACATAAATTTTTCATGTGTAAAAATCACTGTTCACAAATGCATGAGCTTGAGATGTGTTTTCCAAATTTCCCGATTGCTTTCACGTGTACCCGTTTTCATAATTCAACCCGTTATCTGGAAACGGGATGTTACATGGTGGGTACCTTTAAATAACCCGTTAGCATGATTGCTAGGCACCTTCGGTGAGATAATAGGTTGATGGCAAATATTTGGTGGGTAAAACAACCAATTGGCATAGTCGCTAGGCACCTTCGGTTAGCAAAAAATCTGTGGACAGAGTCACTGGGCATTTTCAGTGACTAGGTAGCTTCGACGAGAAAACTACTATTTGGCATGGTCATTGGGCTCCTTTGTTGAGTAAAACAACCCTTTGGCCTAGTTGCTGGGCACCTTTAATAAGAAAAACAACGCTTTAGCCTAGTTGTTGGGCACCTTTGGTGAGCAAAACAACTAGTTCACATAATCGTTGGGCACGTTTGGTAAGTAACATAACTCATTGACTCATTCATTTGGTATTTTTATGAGAAAAATTGCTCATTTCCATAGTCATTGGGCTCCTTAGGTGAGAAAAAAACTAGTTAACATAGTCGCTGGGCACCTTCGATGAGGAAAACAACTTGTTCAGACAGTTGTTGGGTATTTTTAGTGAGAAAACAACCCATTGCCATATCTTTTGTGGGCAAAACATTATGCTAGCATGGTTGATGGGCACTTTGGTGAGAATACAATCTATGGGCACATCTTTGATGGGCAAAACAACCAGTTGGCATAGTCGTTGGGCATTTTTGGTGGGAAAAACAAATCATTGACACACTAGCCGAGCACTTTGGTGGGAAAATACCCCATTATAATAGTCCTTAGGTAGCTCCGTTGCGAAAACAACTAATTGACATGGTCATTGGGCACCTTCGGTGAACAAAACAACCCTTTGGCATAATCATTGGGCAATTTCACTGAGAAAACAACCCATTGGAACGTCTTTGGTGGGCAAAACAGCCCGCTGACATGGTTGCTGGACACTTTCGATGAGAAAACAATTCATGGGCACATCTTTGGATGGAAAAACAACCAATTATGGTCGATGGGCCCTTTCAATGAGGAAAATAACTCATTTATGCAGTCGTTGGATACTCTAGGCAAGAAAAGAGCCCATTGTAACAGTCGTTGTCCAAATTAGGTGAGAAAATAACCAGATGGCATAGCGGCTAGCCACCTTCATCTATTGGCATGATCGCTGGGCACTTTAGGAAGGCAAAACAACCTATTGGCATGATCACTAGGAACCTTCAGTGAACAAGTAATCCATTGGCAAATCTTTGGTGGGAAAAGCAACCAATTGACATGGTTGCTTGGCATCTTAAGTGAGCAAAACAACCTGTAGACATCTTTAATGGGAAAAGAGCCTATTATAACGAGCACTGGGTAGCTTCAATGAGGAAACAATCAATTGGCATGGTCACTGGGCTCCTTCGCTAAGCAAAACAACCCATTGGCCTATTTGCTGGGCACCTTCATTAAGCAAAACAAGTAGTTGGCATAATCATTGGGCACCTTTGATGAGGAAAACAACTCGTTGACGTAGTTGTTAGGCATTTTTATTAGAAAATGCCCATTGTCAGGATTTTTAGGCACCTTTGGTGAGAAAAAACTAGTTAACATGGTCACTAGGTCCCATTCGTGAGCAAAATAACCCGTTTACACAGTCGTTGGGTACTTTCAGTGAGAAAACAACCCATTGCTACTTTTTTTACGACAAAACAACCTGCTAGCATGGTTGATAGGCACCTTCAGTGAGAATACAGACTATGGGCACATTTTTGGTAGGCAAAACCACCAGTTGTCATAGTCGTTGGGCACCTTCGGTGAGCAAAAGAAATCGTTGACACGGTCACTGGGCATTTTCAGTGAGTAAGCAGCATATTATAACAGTCGTTAGGTACCTTTGGTGAGTAAACAATTGTAACGACCATTAGGCAACTTCGATGATAAAACAACCAGTTGGTATGGTCGCTGGGCACTTTTGGTGAGGATAGCAACCCTTTTGTATAGTTGTTGGGCACCTTCGGTGAGCGAAACAACAAGTCGTCATAATCGCTGGGCACTTTTGCTAAGAAAAATACCCATTAGCACGGTCGTTGGGCACCTTCAATGAAAAAACAACTACTTGGCATGGTCAATGGGCACCTTCAGTGATCAAAACAATCAGTTGAGACAATCATTGGGAACTTTCGGTTAATAAATTTACCATTAGAACCGTTGCTAGTCACTTTTGATGAGAGAACAACTAGTTAACATGGTCGCTGGGCACCTTTGGTAAGCAAAAAACCACATTGACATAAATTCTGGGCACTTTCGGTGAGTAAATAGCTCATTGTAACGGTCGTTGGACATCTTTTGTGAGAAAAAAGTTCATGGTAATGGTCACTAGGCAGTTTCAATGATAAAACAACCAGTTAGCATAGTCATTATGCACCTTCTGTCAGTAAAACAATTCGTTGGCATTATCGTTGGGCACCTTTGGTGAGGAAAACATCCCTTTGGCATAATCGCTTTGCACTTTTGCTAAGAAAATTGTCCATTGGCACCATTGCTAGGCACCTTCGGTGAGAAAATAACTAGTTGACATAGTCACTGGATGCATTTGGTGAGCAAAACAATCCATTCACAGAGTCACTGTACAATTTCATTAAGGAAACAACCCATTGGCACCTCTTTGGTTGGAAAAACAATCTGTTAGCATGCTTGCTAGGCACTTTTGTTGAGAAAACCATCCATGGGTATATCTTTGGCTAGAAAAACAACCAGTTGGCATCATCGATGGGCACTTTCGATGAGAAAAACAACCCATTGACACAGTTGTTGGGCACTTTAGGTGAGTAAAAAGCCCATTGTAAGGTCGTTGTGCAGCTTAGGTAAGAAATTAACTAGTTGATATGGTCACTAGGCACCTTGGATGAGCAAAATAACCTATTACCATAGTCACTGGGCAATTTAGGTGTGCAAAACAACATGTTGGCATGATTGTTGGGCACCCTCAAAGAGAAAACAACCCGTTGGCAAATCTTTGGTGGGCAAGAAAACTAGTTGGCGTAGTCGTTGAACACTTTGGATGAGCAAAACAATCTGCTGCCATAGTCACTGTGCACTTTCAGTAAGTAACCAACAATTGTAACAACCTATTATAATAGTCACTAGGCAACTTCGATGAGAAAATAGCCAGTTTTTATGAACAATGGGCACCATAGTGAGCAAAACAACCATTTGGCCTAGTTGTTATGAACCTTTGGTAAGCAAAACAACCCTTTCTTGTAGTTGCTAGGCACCTTAAGTGAGTAAAACAACTAGTTGGTATAATCGCTGGGCAGATTCGGTGAGGTAAGCAACTTGTTGACACGGTCTTTGGGCATTTTCTGTAGCACCCCACTCTCATAGGGCATATTTTTGAACGCACTGACAATATTTGAGAACATACTCCACGAGGGTGACATGCTAGATTTTCGATTAGAAAATTACCCATTGGCATGATCATTAGGTGCATTCGGTGAGAAAAAACTAGTTGGCATGTTCATTGGACACCTTTAATGAGCAAAACAACCCATTCACAGAGTCATTGGTCACTTTTAGTGAGGAAATAATTCATTGACACGATCGTTGGGAATTTTTGATTAGAAAACTACCTATTCGCACAATCACTGGGCATCTTCGGTGAGACAAAACCAGTTGACATGTTTGCTGGGCAACTTCGGTGAGCAAAAAACCTGTTCATATAATTATTAGGCACTTTTAGTGAGAAAGCAGACCATTGTGACTTTTTTTGTGGGTAAAACAACCTGCTAGCATGTTTGATGGGCATCTTTGGTGAGAATATAATCCATAGGCAAATCTTTGGTGGGCAAAACAACCAGTTGGCATGATCATTGGGCACCTTTGGTGAGCAAAACAAATCGTTGACACAGGTTCTGGGAACTTTCAGTGAGTAAACAGCCCATTATAACGGTCGCTGGGTACCTTTGGTGAGAAAACAACCTATTGTAATGATCACTAGGAAGCTTCGATGAGAAAACAACCAGTTGGCATAGTCACTGGGCACCTTCAGTGAGTAAAACAACCATTTGGCATAGTTGTTGGGCACCTTCGGTGAGCGAAAGGACCAATTGGCATGATCATTGGGCACCTTCAGTGAAGAAAACAACTCGTTCAATCAACCATTGGGCACTTTTACTGGCAAAATTACCTACTGGCATAGTCACTGGACACCTTCAGTGAGAAAACAATAAGTTACCATGGTCGTTGGGTAACTTCGGTAAGCAAAACAAATCTTTGACACCATTGTTGGGCACTTTCAGTTAGTAAATTGCCTATTCACACAGTTACTGGGCACCTTCTGTGAGAAAACAACTAGTTGACAAGGTCGTTGGGCACCATCAGTGAGCAAAACAACCCATTGACACAGGTTTTGGGCACTTTATGTTAATAAACAACCCATTGTAACAGTTGCTAGGCACATTTCGAGAGAAAACAACTAGTTTGCACAGTCATTGGGCACCTTCTGTGAGAAAAACAATTCGTTGGCATGATCACTCAATAGCTTGGATGAGGAAAACAACCCGTTGACACAATTGTTAGGCACTTTTGCTGAGAAAATTACCAATTGGCCTAGTTGCCAGGCACCTTTGGTGAGAAAATAACTAGTTGGCATGGTTGTTATGCACCTTCAGTGTAACTCGTTCACATAGAAAATGGGCACTTTTATTGAGAAAACAACCCATTGGCACATCTTTGGTGGGAAAAATAACCTGCTGGCATGGTTGCTGGACACCTTTGATGAGAAAACAGTTTGTGGGCACATCTTTGGTTGGAAAAACAACCAGCTTCAATGGGCATTTTTGGTGAACAACAACTTGTTGACACAGTCGCTAGGCATTTTTGGAGAGAAAAGAGCCTATTATAATCATCATTGTCTAACTTAAATGTGAAAAAAACTAGTTGGCATAGTCGTTGGGCACCTTTAGTGAGTAAAACATCCTGTTGGCATGGTCATTAGGCACTTTAGGTGAGCAAAACAACCTGTTGGCATGTTTACTAGGCACCTTTAGCGAGAAAACAACCCATTGTAATAGTTACTAGGTAGCTTTGATAAGAAAACAACTAGTTGGCATGGTCTTTGGGCACATTTGTGGGTAAAACAATTTGTGGCTACATCTTTGGTTAGAAAAACAACCAGTTGGCATGCTCGATGGCAACTTTCGATAAGTAGAACAACCCACTGACACAGTCACTGGGCACTTTTGACCAGAAAAGAGCCCACTATAATGATTGTTATCTAGCTTAGGTGAGTAAACAACTAGTTGACATAGTTGCTGGCCACCTTCAATGAACAAAACTACCTATTGGCATGGTCTCTAGGCATTTTAGGTGAGCAAAACAACTTGTTGGCATGATCGTTGGGCTCCTTTGGTGAGAAAATAGCCTACTGTAATAGCCATTGAGCAACTTCAATGAGAAAATAACCAGTTGGCCCTTTCGGTGGCTTCGATAAGCTAAACAATCCATTGCTGTGATCAATGAGCACCTTCAGTGATGAAAACAACCCCTTAAAACCGTTGCTAGTACTTTTGCTAAGAAAATTGCCCATTGGCAACATTTCTAGGCACCTTTAATGAGAAAACAACAGGTTTACATGGTAGCTGGGCATCTTGAGTTGGAAAGACAACCCATTCATATAGTCACTGGGCACTTTCATTGAGAAAATAACCCATTGGCATATCTTTGGTGCAGAAAACAACTGCTGGTATGGTTGCTAAGGACCTTTGGTAAGAAAACAGTTTTTTAGTTGGCATGGTCAATGGGCACTTTTCTTGAGCAAAACAACTCGTTGACATAGTCGTTGGTGCTTTTGGCTAGAAAATAACTAGCTGGCATAGTCTTTTGACACCTTCGATTAGAAAAACAATCTGTTTCCATGGTCGCTGGGCACTTTAGGTGAGCAAAACAACCTATTGGCAAGATCATTGTGTACCTTTGGCAAGCAAATAGGCTGTTGGCAAGTGATTAATGGGCAAAAAAACCAGTTGGAAAGGTCGCTGGGCCCCTTCCGTGAGCAAACAAACTTTTGGCATAGTCACCATGCACTTTCGGTGTGTAACTAGGCCATTGTACTAGTCCCTAGGCACCTTTGGTGAGAAAACAACTTATTGTAATGGTCATTAAGTAGCTTTGATGAGAAAACAACTAGTTGGCATGATCATTGGGCACATTTGGTAGGGAAAATAGCTTGTAGGTACATATTGGTTGGAAAAATAACCAATTGGTAGGGTCGATGGGCAATCTCGGTAAGTAAAGCATCCCACTTTTGGCAAGAAAAGGGCCCATCGTAATGATCGTTGTCCAGCTTAGGTGGGAAAACAACAGCTTAGCATAGTCGCTCGATACCTTTGGTGAGCAAAACAATCTATTGGCATGGTTGCTGGGAATTTTAGGTGAGCAAAACAACCTATTGGCAAATCGCTTGGCACCATTGGTGGGAAAACAACCCATTGTAACAGTCACTAGGCATCTTCAGTGAGATAGTTGGCATCTTTTATGTCTTTGGGGACAAAAACAATTCGTTGGCATGATCACTGAGCACCTTCGGTGAGGAAAATACCTTTGACACCATTACAGGGCATTTTTGATGAAAAAATTGCCCATTGGCACTATTTTAGGCACCTTCAGTGAGAAAACAAGTTGACATGGTTGTCAGGAATCCTAGGTGATGAAAATAACCCATTCACATAGTTACTGGGCACTTTCATTGAGAAAAAATCTCATTGGCACATCTTTCGTGGGCAAAACAACCCGTTAGCATGGTTCCTGGGCACCTTCGATGAAAAGAACAGTTTGTGGGCACATCTTTAATTGTAAAAATAACTACTTGGCATAGTTGATATGCATTTTCAGTGAGAAAAACAACCCGTTGACATAGTCACTAGGAACCTTTGGCTAGAAAAGAGCCCATTGTAATGGTCGCTACCTGGCTTAGGTGTGAAAATAATTATTTGGCAAGGTAGCTGAGCACCTTCGATGAGCAAAACACCATGTTAGCATGATTGCTGTGCATGTTAGGCGAGCAAAACAACTTGTTCGCATGATCAATGGGCACCTTCGATGAGCAAACAACTCATTGGCAAATCTTTGGTGGGGCAAAACAACCAGTTGACATTGCCGCTGGGCACCTTTGATAAGCAAAACAACCTTTTGACACAACCACTGGGTATTTGCGGTGAGTAACCAACCTATTATAACAGTTTCAGAGCCCATTGGACGAGAAAACAACATATTGTAATTGCCACTAGGTAGCTTCAATGAGAAAACAACTAGTTGGCATGGTTGCTTAGCAACAATCAGTTGGCATGGTCGTTGGGCAAGTTCGGTGAGAAAATCTATGATGAGTAAACAACCTTTTGACATTGTGATTAGGAACCTTCGGTGAGTAAAACAACTAGTTTCCATAATTGTTGAACACCTTCAGTGAGAAAAAAACTAGTTAAGATTGTCGCTGGGCATCTTCGATGAGCAAAACAACCCATTCACACAGTCGTTGGGCACTTTCATTGAGAAAGCAACCCATTGCTACTTTTTTTACGGGCAAAATAGCTCGTTATCATGGTTAACAGGCACCTTTAGTGAGAATAAAGTTTGTGGGCATATCTGTGGTGGATAAAACAACTTATTGACATGGTCGTTAGGCACCTTCAGTGAGCAATACAAATCATTGACACAGTCACTGGGCATTTTTGGTGAGCAAACAACCCATTGTAATGGTGTTGGGCACCTTTGGTGAGAAAACATCCTATTGTTTAGGTCACTAGGTAGCTTCAAAGAGAAAACAACCAGTTGTCATAGTTGTTGGGCACTAAGAGTGAACAAAACAACCCTTTGGAATAGTTTCTTGGCACCTTCGGTGAGCAAAACAACCAATTGTCATGATTGTTGGGCACCTTCAATGAGGAAAACAACCTGTTCACATAATCGCTGGGCACTTCACTCAAAAAATTGGCCATTGGCATAGTTGTTGGGCAACATCAGTGAGAAACTAACTAGTTGACATCACCTTTGGTGAGCAAAAAAACACATTGACACAGTCGCTAGGCACTTTTGGTTAGTAAACTGCACATTAGCACTGTTGTTATGCAACTTTAGTGAGAAAATAACTAGTTAAGATGGTCGTTGAGCACCTTCAGTGAGAAAAACAATTTGTATGCACACCTTTATTGGGTAAAACAACCAGTCGGCATGGTCGTTAGGCACCTTTGGTGAGCCCAAAAACCCTTTTAAGATGGTTATTGGCCACCTTTATTGAGCAAAAACAACCAATTGTTATGATCACTAGGCACCTTCGATAAGGAAAACAACTCATTGACACAGTTGCTGGGTATATTCGATGGGAAAACAACCATTGTAACGGCCACTTAGTAGCTTCGATGAGAAAACAATCGATTGGCATCATTGTTGGCCACTTTTGATGTGCAAAACAACCCCTTCGCATAGTTATTGAGCACCTTCCGTAAGCAAAACAACTTGTTGTCATGATCGTTGGGCATCTTTAGTGAGGAAAACAACTCATTGATCTAGTTGTTGGCCAATTTTGATGAGAAAATTGCCTATTGGCATGGTCACTGGGAACTTTTGGTAAGAAAACAACTAGTTGATATGGTCAATGGGCACCTTCAATGAGCAAATCAGTTCACATAGTTTCTTAGCACCTTCGGTGGGAAAAAAACCAATTGGCACATCTTTGGTGAGCAAATCACCCCGCTGGTATAGGCAATTTTGGTGAGGAAACAGTTTGCAGGCACATCTTTGCTGGGCAAAATAGTCAGTTCACATAATCGCTAGGAACTTTTAGTGAGAAAACAACCTATTGTAACCGTCACTACGTAGCTACGGTGAGCAAAACAACATATGGGCATGGTCGCTAGGAACCTACGATGAGCAAAATAAGCATTTGGGATGATCGCTGTGCACGTTTAGAGAGAAAACAGCCTGTTACCAAATCTTTGGTGGGTAAAACAACCAATTGGCATAGTCACTAGGCACCTTCGAGGAGCAAAACAAAGCTTTGTCATAGTTACTGGGCAACTTCGGTGAGTAAAACAACCAGTTGGCATGTTCATTGCGCACCTTTAGTGAGGAAAACAACTTGTTCACATAATCATTAGGCACTTTCACTCAGAAAATTGTGCATTCGCATGTTCGCTAGGCACCTTCAGTGAGAAAACAACTAGTTGGCATGGTCACTAGGCACCTTTGGTGAGGGAAAAAAAACCCATTGACCTAGTCACAAGGTACTTTCGATGGGTAAATGGCCAATTGTAAAAGTTGCTAGGAACCTTTGACAAGAAAATAGCCCATTGTTATGCTCAATGGGCAACTTCGATCAGAAAATAACTCGTTGGCATGGTCATTGGGCACCTTTAGTGAGAAAAAGAACCCTTTGGTCTAGATGCTAGGAACCTTTTGTAAACAAAACAACCTTTTGGCCTAGTTATGGGGAACCTTCGGTGTGTAGAACAATAAGTTGGTATGGTTGCTGGGCACCTTTGGCGAGCCAAAAAACTTATTGACACCATTGATGGGAACTTTTGATGAGTAAATAGCCAATTGTAATGTTCACTGGGAACCTTTGGTGAGACAACAAGCCATTGTAATGATCATTAGGCAGCTTTAGTGAGAAAACAAGCTGTTGGCATGGTCGTTGAGCACCTTCAGTGTTTAAAGCAACCTCTTGTCATAGTTACTGGGCACCTCAGGTGAGCAAAACAACCAGTTCGCATGATCACTGAGCAACTTCGGTGAGAAAATAGCCTATTACCAAAACTTTGGTGAGCAAAACAACCATTTGGTGTGGTTGCTGGCACTAGCAAAATAACCTATTAAAATGTCACTGGGCACTTTCGCTGACTAAATAGCCCATTGTAACGATCACTGGGCACCATTGGTGAGAAAAGAACCTAATGTAATGGTCACTGGGTAGCTTCAATGAGAAGACAACTAGTTGGCATGGTCATTGGGCACCTTCACCGAGCAAAACAACCTTTGGCCTTGTTGCTAGGCATCTCCTATGAGCAAAACAACCCATTAGCATTATTGCTAGGTACAACTGGTAAGCAAAATAACCTGTTGGAATGATTGCTGGGCACCATCGGTAAGGAAAATAACTCGTTGAGACAATCGTTAGGCATTTTCAATGAGAAAATTGCCCATTGACACGATCGTTGGACACTTTCAATAAGAAAGAAACTAGTTGTCATGGTCACTGTATACCTTTGGCGAGCAAAAAATTAGTTCACACTATTGTTGGAAACTTTTAGTGAAGGTACAACCCATTGGTGTATCATTGGTGTACAAAACAACCCGTTGGCATGGTTGCTGGGCTCCTTTGGTGAGAAATCAGTCTATGTGCACATCTTTGGTGGGTAAAACAACCAATTCATACAGTCATTGGGCACCTTTGGTGAGCATAACAACCCTTTGGAAATGGTTGCTGGCCACCTTCAGTGAGCAAAACAACCAATTGGTATGATCACTGGGCACCTTCAGTAAGGAAAACAAGTCGTTAACACAAACACTGGGTACATTTGATGACAAAACAACCATTGTAACCGTCACCAGATAGCTTCGATGAGAAAAAAATCAGTTAGCATTGTTGTTGAGCACTTTCGGTGAACAATACAACCCTTTGGCATAGTTGTTGGGCACCTTTGGTAAGCTAAACAACCTGATGGCATGATCGCTGGATGCCTTTGGTGAGGAAAACAACCTGTTGATCAAGTTGCTGGGCACTTTTGATGAGAAAATTGCCCATTAGCATGGTCACTGGGCACTTTTGGTGAGAAAACAACTAGTTGATATGGTTGATGGGCATCTTCGATGAGCAAACTAACCTGTTCACACAGTCACTTGGCACCTTTGATGGGAAAAAAACTTATTGGCACATTTTTGGTGAGCAAAACAACCAGTTGGTATGGTTTTTAGGCACTTTTGCTGAGGAAACAGTCGCGGGCACATCTTTAGTGGGCAAAATAGTCAGTTGACACAGTCACTGGTACATTCGGTGAGGAAACAACTTGTTGTAAATGTGGCCACGTAGCTTCAGTGAGCAAATGACATATGGGAATAGTCACTGGGCACTTTCGGTGAGCAAAACAAGCACTTTGTATGATCGCCGAGTAGGTTTGGTGAGAAAACAGCCCATTGGCAAATCTTTTGTGGGTAAAACAACCAGTTGATAGAGTCGTTGGGCTCCTTCGATGAGCAAAACAACTCATTGGCACAGTCATTAGGCATTACCGGTAAGTAAAAAACCCATTGTAATGGTCACTGGGTAGCTTTAATGAGAAAACAACTAGTTGGCATGGTCGTTGGACACCTTCGATGAGCAAAACAATCTATTGGCATGATCGTTCGGCATCTTCGGTGTGGAAAACAACCCGTTGACACAATTGCTAGGCCCTTTTGTGTGAAAATTTCCCATTGACACCGTTGCTAGGCACCTTCGGTGAGAAAACGACTAGTTGACATGGTCTCTGGGTTGATTTGATGAGCGAAACAGCCTATTCACATAGCCGTCTATCATTTTCATTAAGAAAACAACCCACTGGCATAGTCCCTGGGTAGCTTTGGTGAGAAAACATCTTGTTAGCAAGTCTTTGGTCGGTACAACAATCCACTAGCATCGCCAAGCAGCCTTGGAGAGAAAACAGCCCATTGGTAAATCTTTGGTGAGCAAAACAACCTGCTAGGATGTTCGTTGGGCATATTTGGTCAACAAAACAACCTATTGACAGAGTCACTATGCACTTTCGGTGAGTAACCAACCTATTGTAACGATCCCTAGGCACTTTTGATGAGAAAACAACCCATTGTAACAGTCACTAGGTAGCTATAATGAGAAAAGAACAAGTTGCATGGTTGTTGGACACATTCTGTAAGCATAAAACCCTTTGGCCTAGTTGCTCGGCACCTTCGGTGAGCAAAACAATCCTTTAGTTGGACCCTTTCTGTGAGCAAACCAACTAGTTGGCATAATCGTTAAACACCTTTGGTAAGGCAAAACAACTAGTTAGCATAATTGCTAAACACGTTTGGTAAGGAAAACAACTCGTTGACACAACTATTGGGCATTTTGTATGAGAATATTGTCCATTGGCATAATCGATGGGCACCTTTGGTAAGAAAAAACTAGTTGACATGTTAGTTGGGCACATTAGGTGAGCAAAACAACTCGTTCACACAGTTGTTAAGCAGCTTTAATGAGAAAACAACCCAATATTACTTTTATTATGGGCAAAATAGACTGCTAGCAAAGTTGATGGGCACCTTCAGTGATCAAAACAATCAATTGGTATGGTCGCTGGGCACCTTCAACGAGCAAAACGAATCGTTAACATAGTCGTTGGGCACATTTGGTGAGTAAGCAACCTAATGCAATGGTCCCTGGGCATCTTTGATGAGAAAATAACCCACTGTAATGATCACTAGGCAACTTTGATGAGAAAAGAATAGGTTGGCATGGTCATTGGACAGCTTTGGTGAGCAAAATAACCTAGTTGGCAAAGTTACTGGGCATCTTCGGTGAGCAAAACAACTAGTTGGCAAGCTCGCCTGCCACCTTCGTTAAGGAAAACAACCTACTGATGCAACCGTTGGGCCCTTTTACTAACATAATTGCCCATAGGAATGGACATTGCGCACAATCAGTGAGAAAACAACTAGCTGACATGGATGCTGGGCACCTTCGGTGAGCAAAACAAACCGTTCACACATTCTTTGGGCACTTTCATTATGAAACAACCCATTGGCACATCTTTGGTTGGCAAAGCAACCCGCTAGCATGGTTGATGGACATCTTCAATGAGAAAATAGTCCATAGGAACATCTTTGGTGGGACAATAGCCAATTAGCAAGGTCACTATGCATTTTTTGGTTAGCAAAACAACTCGTTGACTCTATCACTGGGAACCTTCGATACAAAAAACAACTCATTGACACAGTCGCTTGGTATATTGGGTGCGAAAACAACCATTATAATGGTCACTGGGTAGCTTCAATGAGAAAACTGAAGTAAATCACACATTAGTGAAGATTTTACGTTCAAGAAACTAGATACACAAGAAGGGGGGGTTGAATGGTGTATCTTCCTTTTTGAATATAAAATCTCAAAAAAAGCTTCCCTTTCTTATTAGAAGAATATCACAACTTATTACATAATTAAATCGAAAATTACTTCTTTATGAATTTTAGCAACAAATTAAACTAGAGTAAAGAGTAGAGAATAGATAATGAGATTTCTATAATTTTTCACCCCAAACCATGGGTCACGTGTAGTCCTCAGAGTTCGCCTGAGTGTTCCACTATTCTTCAAACAATTACAAGTATTCTTTCTTCCCTTACAGAGACTCTTCAGGTTTCTTACAAAGTGAATTTTCTCTATCTTAGCCTCTCCAGGCTATCAGCCTTTTCTTTCTCTTACTAGAAAAAGAATGTGAGCTTTTGTTACAGTAATATTAGCTCTATTCTAAGTAAGCACAGTAATACTTTTCTCTTAGATTATCTAGCTTTCTAACTTGTCTCAGTTTTGCTAACTTTTTAGCAACTTCAACTGTGACTAATATTTATAGCCTTCTGTTAGTAGTGTGCCCTAGGCCAATGGATATTTGTGATTCATGTATTAACATTATGACTTGTTAATAATATAT
>JANZXR010000171.1:22847999-22863352 GCA_027575705.1 Erythroxylum echinodendron
TGCATATATGAATGCATGCATATGTCACTATACACTTATACACTCCTATTCATGGCAATCGGTGAGGGGATGTTACATTAATTGATATTAAAAACATTAAACTGTACATAATAAGTTTTCATATCTCTTATAAAATGATCAAAAGTACAATATTCATTTGGAGATGGCAGATGCTCTGATTGATGCGATGAGGTGCTACCCCTATCTTTCAACTCATCCATCTCATTACAGAGTTGAGCTATATGCTCTATCGATTGTTGTAGCTGAGTTGCCAGTATCTGTACTGTGCTCTTAAGCTGAATTACTCTCTCATTAGATGCTAATTGCCTACTAGATGTAGCTATAATGGACGTGGAGGATTGCGAATAACATGTATTCTCAATTGAAACTAAGCCGAATATCCTTCCCTAACGGTCCCTACCACCCACTGCATGAAGATAGGTTTGAGTCTCGTTAACATCTTTAGACTACTGAGATTGTTGTCAAATGCTTTCTTGAATTTGGTCCTATCAGAAGTAATATTTATATTAGTAAGTTATTATTATTAAGCATTAATATTAAGCCATAAACTTCACATGCATTTTCTCTATAATGATTGTTGACAAATGTCGCAACGTCATGCTTCTTAGTGTGAGTGTTCAAAAAGAGCTTACGGGGTATAGGCCTCATGCCCATAGTCTTTTCCTGCATAAGAATAAAATGTTATAAGTGAAATAAAATTTATAAAAATTTTGGTAGAGTTTCCTCTATTTTTATGGAATCTATCCCCTGTTGAACAAAGAACAAAACTAAAAAACACAGCTATATATGGCACCAGACGTTTATAACATTATCATTCTCAACAAGAAACACATATTTTCATTTCAAAATTCACATATAAAATTCAATAGAAATATAGCAAAGTAAAGAAGTGACAATATAAATTTAAAGTGTAGATCTTTACAAGTCTCTCTGCATGCTCTTGGTGGGAAATAGATCATTCCGTATGTACAGGAAGACCCTCTCCCCCTAATCCTCTATGTTTGTTGGCCGAATTACGCTCTGAAAGGGACATTGCCTCAGATGTTGTCTAACATTGCTGCCAACGACTCCATATTTTTTCAAAAATGTAAGGCGTACACCTGCCCTGTGTATCGTAGCAACAAAGTCACGATAACGTGTATGTGCTCTTCTTTCCCATATTCTATAGACGATCGCATCTAATTAAGAATCCCAAAAAAATTCTTTCTAAACAAAAGGAAAAACATTCAATTAATATTTATAATGTAATGATATTTATCTAATAAATGTACAAAACTGTTAATTAAAAAAGAAAATAATAATTTCTATTGTACCTCAAACTTGTGATAGTAAAATTCCCTTGTCGCGTGAGAGATACTCTTCTATACAAAGCCATCAATATCAATCTTCTCCTTGAATTTTGATGTCATGTCTCTTGAGCACGGTCTAGACGGAATGAACCTAATATAAGATTAAAAAACTTTATATCGTTTTGAAAATTGCAACTTATAACTTAATTATAAACATATAATGTTCAATGTATTTTCACTTACATATTATTGACAATTGTAATGTAAGTTCTTCCATCAGGTTTATCTGCTCCAGGCTAGTGGCTGTTTTCTTCATCATCATTGTTTACCCCTAATAACTCTGTCGGTATAGGGGTAGTAAATCATATAGGGGTCGTGGATGGTGCAAATAGCATCTACGGAAGGTACCTCATCTGCAAGCTTAGTAGTTGGAGAGGGAGGAGGAGATTTAGTTCTAGCTGCTACACTTGCAGATGCTTTACCTATACAGTAAGTACCTTTGAATCGTGGTATGAATCTTAATCGAGAAATGTCCTATCTTCTCTTTGGTGCCATATTTCAACCTGAAATGAATATTAAGCTTCAGCTCTTCCAAGTTATGATAAGTAATCTTAGTGCATCACATCTAGATAATATACTACAAACATCATACAAAGTCACGACCTTCTTACGTCAGATTTAAAGATGAAAAAATGAGAACAAAATTAAAAGAGTTAAAATAAATGTCATGTTTAGTCAAGATGGAAATAGATAAAAAAAGAGGGTAAGCAATAAAATTTAAGAGGCTGCAGAAGTGTAATATGCTATAAGAGAATCAGGTTGATGTATCAAGTAAAGAAAATAATTGATTACTTGAATATAATATTCAATTACAAACACAAATTAATCGCTATCATCACTTAATTGTAAATCAAAATCATCTTCTTTTTCTGAAGAATTTGAATTAAATTCCAGCTCTTCTTTAGATCTCTAGCCCTCCTCATCCTCTCCAAATAAAATTTCAACATATGCATTACATGGATCGTTCAAATGTTCATTATCCTCATATAGGATAGATGGACTTATTTCATAAGCAACTTCTTGAAATGCTTCACTTTCAATTCTCTGTTCTCCTTTTCTATGTGATTCAAAAACACCTCGAGGTTTAACTTTGCAAACAGCCAACCAATCTGACTTATCTTAACGTAAGCTAGGAAAACGGACATAATACACCTGGATCGCTTGCATTTCCAATACGAAAGGTTCAAATTGTCGAAATATTCTTCGCTTGTTAATTTCAACTAGATTGTATCGGCTATGAACTTTTGTACTAACATTTGGAGTTAGATCAAACCACTCACACTTAAATATCACACTTCACTTTATTGGCAATGCAGGGTACTCAATTTCAAGTATCTCAATAATTTTGCCATAGTAATCCATCAAATCTTCTTGTATGCAAATTTCATTATTTATTGTTGCCATGCTATGGCCATGATATTCAGTATTAACGAAATACGCCGGATATGATTTAATAGTTCGTAAAGGTCCCTTCACAAGATCACATATGAACTTGTTCTCAATTGGATTTTCTAGGGCCTATAGAAAAGAAAATACCAAATTAAAATTACGATCTCGTGGTTTGAACACTTAAGTCTTATAATTCAATCATTTTAAAGTATTTAAGTGAAAACTTACATACTGATCGAACCATCAAGGAAAGTGTCTTCCAACTTCTTTATTGATATCATCCTGTGTTTTGCTAGGCATGAGCTCACGTAACAATTCCTCGTATAATCTAAAAACATTATTATGCATATTTACTTATGAATAACACCAAAATTCAAATGACAAATAATCTATTTCAACTTACTGCATGAAAGGTTAAGCCTCTTGATAGTTCAATAAAATATAACCATGGGCAACCTCAATTTCTTCCTCTATTAACATTCTTCTCGTTGAATGTCCATATGTTGATCTAAAATATGTGAAAATGGATAAATTATTATCAGTATCAATAGTTCCTCGCCTATCGTTATTACTAGGAACTTTTCTTTCTCTTATGTGAACATGCAGCTAAAAGTAATGTGAACAAAATGTACTAGCTTCCTCCACTAAATAAGCATTACAAATCGAACCTTCAACTTTAGCCTTATTTTTCTCATTTTTCTTCAAATGATGCAAATACCTATATGAACAAATATGGTTATACGATTTTAGTTATGAAAACAAGATATGACATCAATTATAATAATTTTTGTTAAATTATGTACCTCTCAAATAGATACATCCAACGATATTGAATCTGACTAGCTAGTTTAACCTCATGTGCTAAATGAACAGGTAAATGCTCCATACAGTCAAAGAAGCTTGGAGGAAATATCCATTCTGACTTGCAAAAAATTACTGGAATTTTCCTTTCTAGTTTTTTCATTTCAGCCAACTTAATTTTAGATGATGTTAAGCTTTTGAAAAACAAACTTAATTATGTTATTACTTCCCAAAACTTATTCGGTAGCAACTCCTAAAATGCAATTGGGATTAGCATTGGCATAAACACATGAAAATCATGATTTTTCATCCCAAATAATTTGTGCTTCCTTATATCCACACACCTTGCCAAGTTTGAGACATAACCATCTGGATACTTTAGACTTTTCAACCACTCACATAATATTTCCTTATACTTTCTGTCTAAAATGTAACATTCTTTCGAAAATTTACTAGTGTGAAGATCTTTATGTAACTCATTCCTTCTACAAAAAAAATTTAAATCAGCTCATGGTTTTGCATTATCTTTTGTCCTCCCTTCAATGTTCATAATAGTATTGAACAAATTGTCAAAAAAAATTTCAATATGCACCACTTCTAGATTATGACGTATCAAATTAGTTTTCCAATATGGCAAATCCTAAAAAATGCTTCGTTTTCTCCAGCCAAAGTTTCTATTAATGCTTTTATTAATTTCATCAGCTTCAAATTTTATAACTTTCAGTGAGCCTAATTCCTCAATCTCCTGTAGTATTCCTTCACCAGCTTTCTGAGGGGGAGGAGGTGATTTAGCATCCTATTCTTAATTAAATTTTGTTTATTGCAACTAAATGGATGATCTGGAGGAAGAAATTTTATGTGGTTGTCAAACAACATATTTTGCCCTGTTTGGAAGATAAAATGCATCTGAATCATTGCCACAATAAGGATAAGCCAATTTTCCTACTATGCTTCATCCAGATAATATGGCATATGCCAAAAAATTACTAATTGTCCACATCAAAGTTGCTCTCAACATAAAATTCTATTTCAAAGAA
Organism: Erythroxylum echinodendron; assembly: GCA_027575705.1. NCBI lineage: Eukaryota > Viridiplantae > Streptophyta > Magnoliopsida > Malpighiales > Erythroxylaceae > Erythroxylum > Erythroxylum echinodendron. Next base: position 22,852,597 of record JANZXR010000171.1, read on the forward strand.
ACATTATATGTGTCAACACCATATTCCTAAAGATGTTGAAATTCAGATATCAATGGTTGTAAGAATACATCAATTTTATACTTCGAATATGTAGGCCCTGGCATAATCACTGTCAATAACATATATGCCTCTTTTATACACATCAATGGAGGAAAATTATAAGGAGTAATTATGACTAACCATGATGAATATTGCTGGTTAGATTGACCAAAAGGTTGGAATCCATCCGTCGACAATCCCAACCTAACATTTCAACTTTCAGCTACAAACTTATAATGGGTGTCATTGAAATATTTCCATACCAATGCATTTGATGAATGACTCATTATTCCATCTTCCTGTTGATGTTCATTATGCCATCTCATGTGAGATGTAGTAACATCAGAAGTATATAGTCTTTGAAGTCTCCAAGTTAGCAGTAAATAATACATCCGCTTCTATGGTACTAACTTTCCTTTCATATAACGCTTTCTAGGCTTGAACCTAGATTGTCTATAAAATTTGCACTCTTGTAATTCCACATCATCACCCCAATACAACATACATCCCAATTTGTAACAATCAATCTTTTCAATAGGCAAACAAAGACCCCTAATAAGTTTCTTCATATTGTAAAAACTATCAACTATTGTGTGATCAAGAGGCAATGATTCATTATACCATCCAAGAATTTCATCAAAACTATGATAAAAAATATGCCCTTTAGACTTTATGTTCAAGATACGAGCAATTGATGACATTTGGGCCATTATCTCACAATTTGGCTAAAGTTCTTAGTCAGTTGAGTGTAGTAAGTCAAAAACTTGTTTGGATTATGGGTTGGGTTCTTCTTCAAGATTTTCTATATTTTCCTGAAAGGTTTAACTGGCTGCATTATAAACTATTTGCATGTAAGGATTTTCATTTGCATCCATATTATTTATTCTAAATCTAATCCCCCTTCAAACTCATTTAAGCTCACTGACAATTGTGCTTCATTAGCCCTTGAGTTATTACTAATCAACGGTTCCCCATATCGTGTCTAATCAAAATAATTTGGGACAAATCCTCTTTTCAACAAATGCCTATTCACTTCAACAATAGGAAGGAAACAAATATGCTTACATTTTTTACATGGATATCTGATCTTTAGCCCATCCATATATGCAGTTTGAGAACATGCATAATGAATAAAAGCTTCAACTCCCTCAACAAACTCAAGATTAATGAAACCATCACGTGATAATAGTTTATACATCCAAGATCTATCAACATAACTCATTTTTGCAAAACTATTTATTTAAAGCAGTGATTCCATATTTAGTGTCATTTATGTTCTCCAAAATTTACAGAACATCTAAACTTTACAAAAAATCCCCTAACTATTAACCAATTGAATTAATCACTGACAATTGATTTCAAAACTATAGTATGTGGCATTGTTTACACCTGTGAATCAAGAAAACAAGTTCTCGCTGTGACTCTTAGACTCGTGAAATTTTTCATCGATAAGCCTCACGGGAGCTGCATCACAGGTTTCCAGCCTATATTCCATCCTAAGGGTTTATTATGGAAAGCAATTGTCTTGTCTTTGAAACGTATTAATTCCTTATGATAATATTAAGTTTGCATTAATCAAATCGAACTTGAAGTATTAATTGATCAAACTATAACATCTCAAACTAATTCTGCCTTCAGTAAATGCTTAGACTATTAAAGAAAAATATAAAAACTCTTCAATGATTATAAAAAAATTCTAAGCAACAACACAAAATGAAGACCTCTTTTTCATTCACACAAAATTCAAAGGTATTATAATCATATTATTAAATCAATAAATATAGTAAATATTAGTTGGATGACTAACCTGGATGGATGGACAACTTCAGACTGCAACAAAGAAAGATAAACGATGCTCTTCAACATAATATAGGGCTTGCTAAAAAAATATGAAACATTTAATATAATAAACTTGTGGTAATACAACATCATAAACTAATGTAAGAAAAAAGACAGAGCACATTAACTACAAGACATAAGTAATGTTGATTGATGGATATAGGTAATGCTGGAAGATAAAACAAGCATAAGGTGCTAAGAGCATAAGAGACCAACTAGTTGATTAGTAAGCAGTTACTCGCGACCTTGTGTGGCTGCAGGGGAGTGGTTAATGAGTAGTGATTATTAAATATAATAGATTACTTAACTGGTAAGTAGTGATTAGTGATTATCAATGAATATAATCTGTCTCATTGTTAGATCATAATATGTAAAATTTATAAGAAATGTTATACAAGTAAAAGAATAATTTTTTATAATAGACTTATTTAAGAAGCTAATAATTTCTTCCATTTATTTGAATATGTCTTTGTCATCTTCTTTTTGTTTCATTTTCAATTGTTGAGTATAAATTTAATCTACAAAGCAAAAATCTCATTTTTAAATGCTTAGATAGGAAACTAGTAGGTGTTTAAACTGACCAACCCAATAACTCTGACCAACCCAATAACTCATAGACATAGTAAGTTGATATTGTTATTTCCCTCCTCTTCTTTTTATGTTATTTATATGTTAATATTTTGCATTTTTATTTGACTCATCTGACATGGCATCCAAGTAAACACTTGTGTTGAAATTGTTTTAATCATATATTATTAGTTTATGTGTTTTTCTTATTATTAGGATAAGCCTAATATGGTGTGAATTTTTTGCAGATATGCTTTGACTTTCATGATATTTGTAATGCATAGTTATAGTATTTAGTTTGGTGTGTTTGAATTTTTTTCTTATAATTAAAGAAGTAGTAGTAATTCACTAAATTCTCCTAATATGGCCTAGTTTATTAAAATAAAAGGGATGATTTTAGTGATTGATAATTAAACACTAAACTTAAACCTAGACCTAGTTGAAGTATACAACTACTAAAGATATAATAAAGCTTATAATTAAGTAAATAAAGTAGAAATGAATGCCATCTAGGTAGTGAAATTTTGAATAACATGCTTGGAGCCTAAAAGAGTTATAATGATAAATACGAATTGGTTTTACTTATAAAAGTGAACCTCTAATTACAAGACAGTTTTTGAAAGGGGTAAGCATTTACAGGATGATTTATTGCCCAAATTACCAAATAAGCATATAACATCCAATTATATGCATTAAAACTTGAATGCTCATACATCATCATAATTTCTTTGAATGAACTCAAAATTCCTTTTGATTATTAAGTACATGACTAATATCACGAAGTTTGCTACCATTTATTATAATCCTTGGCATGCCCAAAGAGACAAATTCAAGTAAAGCAAGCATAGGTCACGCTCAAAACATTTAGTACAGTACCGTTTCAATAATCTCTTTTTAAGCATATAGTGTTCTAAGACTCTTGGTTTATTTTAGATAATTTATTTTAAAGTAAATTAGAATCTTTCCAGTTCAAATGCCACTATAGAGAAAAGTGCAATCTACCTCTTAAATGCTTCATTATCAACTTCCAAATTCAAACTTTGGCATCCAATGACTAGATCACAACTTCATTACATGTATGTTTGAAAGTGACCACATGAACACACAAACACACAAGCAAGGAATATGCTTATCGTCCACTTCATAGTCAGGCAAGCTGATGGCTTGGATAATCAGGAACAAGTGGTACATACTTCTCTTACTATTGTGTTGTCAATTTTACACTTTTAAATTTTTTCTCAAAGCTACCCAATTTTTGTTCGCAAAATAATCAATCAACATCATCGAACTGATCACACCATACATCATCATATTATATGACTTGCATCATCAATCACGGCCTAGAGGTTTATATGTATTATATACACACTCAAACTATAACGCTCAAAATTCTTTAACTAGCTCATTGGAGCTTTTTTGATTTCTCACTTTTCTCTTTGTTTTTTTCTTATGCCTTTCGATACATCAACAAACTAAATGCTATTTCCTATTTATACAGTTTCAGTCAGTTGAATTGCTAGCTTACTACACCGAATGGACAGCTAGTAGTTTTGACTTATATTGGAAAATTAGTTGTATTCAATTGGACCCCAATTGTCAAACTTTTTGGCCACAAATCTAATTCTACAATTGTATACAATTGGTTCTAATTGTTCAAACATTTTGACCGCAAAGCTAAAGTATTTCAGTCGCTTCCAGAAAATGCTTAGTTTCCTTTCTAACTCACTTCAATCTAAAATACACAGCACACTTCAATCTCAAATCCCTTATCTTCAAAACATTGCAACAAATTATTATTAACTACCGAACCTCATATTCATAGGCAATATTAGTAAACAATATCGTTAACTTACAGAAATTTCACTAAACATTACAGAAATGGAGAAACAATATCGTTAACTTATCACATACGGCGATGGCGAGAAGATGCGTGATAGATGGCAACGTAGAGGAGACAGGCGATGCTGCAGATGGGAGAGGAAGAACCCAGGTGACGGCGAGGAGACGTGCGACAGACGACGAGGGAACGCGGAGGAGTAGCTACACACAAGGGAGGAATAACCCAGGCGATGGCGAGGAGAGGAGAAGGCCGACGATGCGCGTGACAATGGAGAAATAGCAGAGAAGGAAAGAGGAGAAAACAGGGGGAAGTGTTTGGGGTACCTTTAACCCCAAACCCAAATGATTCAAATTTTTTAAATCTACTAATTTGAAGTTAGCAAAACTGACGGAACTTATTACTGTCGGTAAAAAACCGATACTGACTACAAAAATTCATTTATGCATAAATTTTATCGACGGAATTATATCTGTCAGTAACATTATGATGTAATTTAAGTGCAGGAATTTTTCCTGCCTATTTTATCGACGACTAAGCCAATTTCATCTCTATATTCCGTCGATAACTTTGCGTGAATGTTTTCCCTCCACCTTTACTGACTCCAATTTTGTCTATCTTAAAATGTAATTTTTTCACGACAGTGTTACCGATAGATATTGATATTCCATTGATAATTAGCTACGAAATTAATTCCATCGGTAATTTTCTGTAGCTAATGTGTGATTTTCTTGTAGTGTATCTTTACTTTTGATGGGCAACCCCAAATGTAAAGATGTCTTAAACTAGGTTTCCTACCTATTTATAGTTCTTAAAAAGTCTTAGGAACTACCTTACTAAGAACCCTATTAAGTAGATATATACATATATATATATATAGGTCTTTAATGCATACATCCATAAGGATAAAGGTACAGTGCTGTAACTTAACATACTCTAAACCAAGCTGATAAAAGTATGATTTTGCCTTTCTTACATTTCTTTAATGCATACATCGACATGAATAAAGGTACAGTGTTGTAACTTAACATACTTCTAACCATGCCTATAAGAGTATGATTCTTCCTTTTTACACCACTTTTTTGTGGTGTATCAAGCATTATATATTGTGAACATATGCCTCAATGTTGAAGAAACTTTGCAAATGGCCCATGCATTATCCACTTTCACCAAGCTTACCATAATGTTAACCACCTCTATCAGACCTTACTACTTTTTCTTTTCTATCTAGCTACCTTTCCATAGCATTAATGAACTCCTCAAGGATGTCCAATAACTAAGACTTTTCATGTAGTGGATATAGATAACAATAATTAGACTTTTCATATAGCAGATATAGATAAAAATAATGTGAGAATTCATCAATATAAGTGATAAAATACTTTTTGTTGCCCTATATAATGTCAAAAGTACCATAAACATCAATATGCATCAACTTAAGGAGTTGATTGCTTCTTGTGGTTGGATTCCTTGATATGTGCCTAGTTTGCTTTAATTTGATGTAATATATATACACATCCTAGTCAGAAAAACCCAGTTGAGGTAAGATTTGACCTTTCACTAACCTCAAAATCCTTTATTTGGATATGTGACCCAACCTTGATGCCACAAGAAAGTAGAATACTTAATATATGCCCTATGTTTACTGCCTGTAATATGTTCAATATGAATCAATGATTCAATAAAATAAAATTCATGATTGAAACAATATAAATAATTAAATAAAGTACTAAAGCCATAATAGTAATTAACATTTAAACAATAAAAATTTTTAATTTTAATTTTAAAGTTAAATCCTACATCATGTAACTTCCAATAGAACTAGATTCCTAATACATTTAAGAATATAAAGATACTTTTCTATGCTTAGACAATAGCCAATTTCAAAGATCAATTTGTATATCCCAATTCCCTCCATTTACATTTGTGACTTCATTATGTTCCCTATAGAGAAGAACTTTTTAGTATTAGTTTTGGGTTTGATTGCAAGGAATCTTTACATAACATGTTATAGTAAGTATTTGTATCAAAATCTAACCACCAAGTATTATTAGGTACTTTAATAAGATTTAATTCAAAACATATAAGAACATAGTGTATACCTTTCTTTTATACCTATTTCTTTTTTTTCGGAAAAATATTTCTCAAAGTGACAAAATTTCTTATAAAAGTAGCACAATTGATCCTTATGGATTTGATTCTCACTAACCTTCATTAGTGCTTTGTCCTTTTTCTTATCCCTTTTTACCTATTTTAGCTTTATTACTACTAGTCCTCCCTCATCTTCTTTAACCTCCCATCCTCTTTAGCCAACATAGCCTTAATTTCCTAAAAGAAAGCATTTTCCTTTAAAGATGTTGTAATTCACCTAGAATTGACCAAACTCATGAGGAAGTAAGTTAAACAAAACTAGAAAGGACTGACTCACATCTATACCACCAAGTTTAGTTATGTTGCTAGATTTTTCGTACCTATCATGTGATCATGAATGGGTCATGACTAGTTCAATGTTTTTGGTTGTCGGCTCATTTATTAGTTTCCTTACAATAGACTTGTCATTCATCTCTGATTGGGAGTACTCTTTAATCTTCATCGTAAATTCCTTTGCATTGTCCATTTTGGGCATTGATGGCTTAACATTTTCATCAATCATTGTTCACATCAAGTTCAAGCTTAGCCTATTTAATTGCTCCCAAACCTTGTGAAATGACTTGTCAACTTCTATTCTGGTCTCAATAATTACTGAGCTTTTCATCTAAAACTATTGCCAAGCCCAACTCCAAAAACCAAGCTAAAACTAGAATTTTTAGGACTAATCCACGTAGCTCAACTTGTTGAAATCGATCAATGGATTGCCCAAAGAAAAAATATTGGTAGATGCTGCCATCATTACATACGCTCACATATTAATGCTTTGAATAACTTTAATAGATTCAAACAAATAATAAATTTTGATTATGTGTTTAAGTTCACCTCTAAGAGATACATAAATACGTAGTTTTAACTAATATTAATGGTAACATAATATGCTTTAATAGACAGTAAATGATTCTTAATTTGATGTGTTTATTATCTTTAGATATAAAATCACATTCAACAAATATATCAATAAGTCTCTTTAGTATTATTGATCATAAGCAATGATCTACCTTTATGTGATCTACTTAATATTATAATTAATAATTTTAGTTATTTAATTTAACCTTTTATGTCATTTAATAACATCATATAAATATGAACAAGTGAAAGAATACAATTAAATGCTGAATTATCTTTTCAAGTTTGCCCATTTTGGTGACTAACAAGCTTTTCATGCAATAGACATTGAATTGAGCAAGTTTTGAGCTTGAAACTATAAATAATTTCTTTTGAAGGGTGAACTAGAAACCTCTATTTTATTTCTCTTCTTTTTTTAATTATCATATGCCATAATCAACTAGCCATATTCATTAAAGGCTCATCATTTATGAAATATACACCCAATTAGTTAATGATGTGAACTTGAAGTTGAATTTTTTTTAGTGCAAGAATTAAGAATGTGGTAAGACATGTATGATATGCAATTCTTTAAAACTGATGGTTACAAAAACCTAGATTAAAAGGCTTGAAAACATTATAAAGACTATAAAGAAGTGACATGTTTCATAGGATCCTTGGGAAAAAAAGCCAATTCTTTTAAAATAGTGGTAATAATAGACCCTAGAATATAAGACTAAAATGTTCACATACGACCATCAAAACAATCGTCCTTTTACGAAACAAAATCTACCTTTAATGCTTTACATAAAAACTAAAACTTGAATTGCAAAAGAGACTAAATAATTTAATACTTTCATCTTACCTATTTTGTAAACTATTTTTTTAGTAAATAATTTCATTCACAGTTTATGGAATAGGTAAATCAATATAATATAAGTTTTAACTCAATTCGTAAAGCACCATTAACCAAGCTATTATATCGATTGAAAGAACAATGAATTTTTAATCCGAAATCATACGAATCCATATGTTTTGATTCTATATAAACAATAATGTTAATATAAATTTACCTTAATGTACAACTATTCGTATGTCTCTAAGTGTAACAAACTAAAGTTATTTTCCTTATGGAATTTATAAATTTATCTTAATCTACAGCTATTTATATGTCTCTACGTGCAACAAACTAGAGTTATTTTCCTTATGGAATTTCCCTTATCTTCCTTTCTACTATTCTTAATTCTATAATGGACAAGCTAAAAAAAAAATTATCTAGTTTCTTTTTAATCTTATCTTTTGTAACTATCATGTTTAAAAAAGAGAAAGGGAAGGATTTGCATATGAAAAAAACCTGTCTGAATATAAATATTTAAGTCCAATAACCATTATTCCTATTTCATTTCAAACAACCGAATAAATTACATGGGCTGCCATAAATTATTTAGTTAAAGGAATTTAAGATTTAACATTTAGAAAAGAGCAGTGACTTTAAATTAGCTTAATATTTAATTATGGACAAACATCTTACTAAAAAAATAATTCAAATATTATCTAAACCTCTAAACATGAATTATGTGAAGATATATTGTGTATATATATATAAGTTAAGATGCTAAGAAACAATTGAAGAATATTTGCAAAAGTGTGTGACCAATTGCAAAGGTGTTTGTTACAATTTATAGTTTTACAGAGGGTGTCATTTGCTTTTATAGAGGCTTGCAATTGATACAAGAATATCAATTTTAAGTTATAACATACTTAAAACTCTTGACTAATTTCCTCCCACCCAAATCATTGGAAAATTTTGCAACTTCATTGATGATTTTTTTTAAAAGCTTGCTCTCTTCTACAGTACCTTAAAGACTCATAACGTTTACTATTTTATACTTTGAGGAAAAACTGCAATTTATATGCAATTTGCACTAATGAATGACAAGTGATTGAAATACATAAATAGCAAATATTCTTTATAGGATTGTTTTTCTCTCTCTACCTATTGGGAGAAAGGATATCAAGGACTAAACTAGATCAAATAAAGCTATTTAAACATTGTCAAGACATTAAATCATAACATCAAAAAATTGATAAAATCCACCAATTAATAAACAAGCATACATTTAATCCTTATTTTAAAATAATAACATGTCGGATATTACTTTTACGTTCAGAAAAATTATAACTATCATAAAGATAAGATCAAATTATAAAATTTTCCTCTTTTGACAATTCTTTAAATGAAAAACATGAACTTGCCATTTTTTCAAACAACAACGACAACAACCCGATAGATATCTCGCTAAGATGCAAAGTTTTGGAAGGTCCAACTGTTAAATTTCAATCATTTTTCTATGTATGATTCCACAAAGGAGAACTTCTTACTATATCACAATGGAAAGATAATTTTTTTTAAAAAAAACTCACATGACTAGCTAGATTATACTAATAAGACACACAAGTTTGAGTTCAACTTCCCTAGTTTTAACTACACTAGCAATAACCATTTGGTCAAATTTTTTCAGTCCAGTTTGCTAAGACAATTTTTTCCCACATTCTATTTTCTCAATTCCTATTACAATTGTCACAAAATATTTGATTACTGACATTAATTCACATTCCCAAATATAAATCTACCTCTATATATGAAAGTAAAGCGTTTAAGAATTAAAATCTTATCAAAAACAAACTCTAACCAAATAAAAATGGATATTAATAAAATTGGGACAAAGTCATTATCTAAAAACAAAACCAATCACAAACTTTTTACTCTAGACAACACATAAAGTTGAAGAACTCTACTTTCTAGGTTGAGCTTCTAATATGAAAAACACACAAAAGAAAATGAGAAAATGGGAGAAGTGGCAACAAAAAGAAAATGAAGGAAAGTTTGCGAGTTCTTTTTATCCAATTTGATATGAAAACTTACTAAAAATAACATTCTTTACGTAATAAACTTAAAGATCATCAAGTAGATAATTTAGAATCAATTCCACTCAAGCTCAGATTTTCAAAATCAATGAATCAATCCAAAAAATAAATCAAAAACTCAGCCACGTTTAAATAATCATAATTTTCATAAAAAACAATACTCAAATAAGCAAATCAATGAAGGATCATAAAATAATAATACATCATTAAGATCAAGACTAGATCACATCTTGGGGTCATTGGAGATGCTAGGCATATACTTCAAGATATTGTCTAGTGGCCTAACCATATGCAGAGATACTCTTACAGACGCCCTCTATATATGCTCCACCTACTCTCCAATCTATTTATTAGGTCTCTATATTTTTTTCATCATATTTTTCCCCTGTTTCTTACTCAAGACTAGATCACATCTTGGGGTCATTGGAGATGCTAAGTATACACTTCAAGATATTGTCTAGTGGCCTAACCATATGCAGAGATACTCTTACACACGCCCTCTATATATGCTCCACCTACTCTCCAATCTATTTATTAGGTCTCTATATTTTTTTCATCATATTTTTCCCC
>JANZXR010000171.1:22899876-22939425 GCA_027575705.1 Erythroxylum echinodendron
CCAAAGGGGACAATACCTGATAGTGAGGGTCGCGTGATCACTTGGGGTACGCGAGGCTCGAGAGGCCGAGGTACGCAAAACACGGACCCTACATGGACAATCACTAATTAAGAACTTAAGCATCAATGCTTTCCATAGATTATTGACATATTTGCATTTGAAGAATAGATGATCTCTAGTCTCTTCAGCTGTTCTATATAATGAACATCAACTTGTAAGATAATTAAATCATGCAATCTTATCCACAATTGGTAGCTTGTTTAATATAGCAAGCTAAAGGGCTATGGAAGCACTAGGTTGAAGATGTTTAGACCAAACTATGTTTGCCCATGAACTGGTAAGCATTTTTCTGTGTTATATATTAGAGAAGACACTATTTTTTAGTGTGTTTCATATAATAATATCATTATCGGAGTTAACATATGTATGTAAAATGTTTTTCTTTAAAGGAATTGAAATTAGAGCAATACTTATTATATCCTTCCTTGTAAGAGCCTGAGCCACTGTAAGATGTTGTTAAATAAGAGGATTTAAAGGAATAACATCATTTGTTTCCTCCAAAGACCAATTGATAGCCAATTATTAGCCCAAAAAGAAGTATTTCCCCATTGCCAATAAGGTTGATGAAATGAAGCCTTATTTTACCTCTCAGCCTAAGCATGGCTTTCATTATGGTAGAGGATAGATTATCTAAATTAATTCTCTATATGATTCTATTTTTAATGAAATATATGTGAATCCATCTACAACACAAAGCTTACTTATCAGTAAGGAGTCTCTATAGCCTTTTGGAAAGCTAGACAAAATTTAAGGGTTTGAGGGAAATAATATTGAATCACCATTGACATTTAGGAATGCAGACATCCACTTATATCATCTTTACCTTATATGGATTACCTTTGCAACCAGTCCATAAAAACCTTTTAAGAATTCTATCGATTGCTTTGATGACTTTCATTGGAAAAACATTGTGAGCAACCCAGTAAACACTAATGGAGTTCAATATAGACATGGTAATTAGGCCCTTGCAGTGGTAGAGTAATTCTTAGAGCTCCAGGAATTAATTCTTTGATTAATCTTATCAATCAAACAAGCATAATCTGATGGTTTAAATCTTGAATCGAAGATTGGAATGTCAAGATACCTTATTGGAAGCTTTTGAATATCAAAACCTACGATAGAGACCATAGTTGAACCTAGGTTAGAAGCTTTGTGAGATAGATATATGCCACTTTTAGAATAGTTAACTTGAAGGCCAAATATCTTACTAAACATTTCAAGAATTTTCATTAAAGCTAAAAGCGAAGTAGAATTAGCTTTGGATAGCAAAATAAGGTCATTAGCAAAGCATAGATGAGATAATTAGCCCTTTTTGCATTTAGAAAGAAATTTAAAGCCCTTTGTACTCTCCACCACTTTATGAAGGAATCTATTAAAGACTTCCACAACTAACCAAAGAGGTAAGGTGATATTGGATCACCTTGTTTTATCTCCTTAGTACTTTTGAATGTATTTGTAGGCTGCCCATCGACAAGGATGTTATAATAAGGAGTAGAGATACATTGTCTGATTTATTTGATAAAGATCCTTGGAAATTCCATAGCAATCAGAATATTAATAATGAAATCCTAATCCACACAATCGTAGGTTAACTTCAATTCAATTTTTATACAACAGTTCGCCTACCATTTTTCTTTATATAAGTTATGACCAATTCTTGAAGAATTAAGATGTTATCTCCAATAACCGTCCTAAGTACGTAAGCTCCCTATGATTCTCCAATGTGGCTAGGAAGCACCTTTCTCAACCTTTGAGCTAATATTTTAGAGATTAAATTGTATATGGAGTTGCAACAAGATATGGGGTTAAAGTTTGAAAACTAATCAAGTTGTCCACTCTTAAGAACAAGAGTAGTAAAAGTTTTGTTAATCTCTATTAATAAAGAGCCTTTACTAAAAAATTCCATAACAACTTTTGTCACCAAATTCCTCATAAGTGGATAAGATTTGATGAAAATTTTCACATTGAAGCCATCAGGGTTAAGTGCTTTAAAGGGGTGTAAAGATTTCAAAGTTATCTCAATCTCCTATGGTAACTGGTTAGGAAAGAAAATCAGCCTCCTGAGATAACCCCTTTTTATGACTCACTTAAGTAGAGTACTAAAAGAGAGAGCTCCAGTAAGATAGTTCAGTAGCTTAGAAAAATAATTGAAAGCTCCTTCAACCAATTTAGTTTATGAATTCAACCAAGAGTTATTCATCTTTAGTGAAAATTTTTATTTGATGCTCTTCTAGCAATAACAACTCTATAGAATAAATGTATGTTTCTGTCTTCATTTTTTAACCATAGAAGTCTGGATCTCTGCCTGATCAAGGAGTAATCAAACTAGAGAGCTCTAGAAAAATTATGTAGAGCATCCATTTCCAGCTCCTATAGTTGAGTGGATGTGGGATCATCATACATTTGTTGTTAAATAGCTTCCAATTGACTCTTGGTAGTATTCAATAAGTGGTATGTATTACCAATGTTATTTCTAAATAAGATCTTCATTTCCCTTTTGTTGATGCTTAACTTCCTGGAGAAAATGAACTGTTTAATGTCAACAATGTTTGTTATCAATGCTTTCCATGTAGCTTCTTCAAAAATTGAGAATCCAAGTAAGAAATCATTGAATCTGAACAGTTTTCTAGTGTTATTTGTGTCAATCCATGTTAAAATTGGTGTATGATCAGATAAATTGTTGCAGGGATAATTAGAGAAACAATTAGGGAACTTTAACATCCATTGTATTTTAGCCATACTTTGATCCAGCTTTTTCCTTATGTAATTTACTCCATGTTGTCTATTAGTCTAGTTAAAAAAGTTGCCTCAAGCTAGAATATCAAATAATTGAGCAGTTTCAACACAATCTCTAAGATCATAATAAGGTAAACCCACAGATCTATGCCTTGTAAACTTTTCACATTTGAGAATAGCATTGAAATCCCCAGTGACATTCCATGGATTGTTGCTGGAAATTGACATGTCCTTGATTTGATTCGAGAGAAAAGTTCTTTAATAATGGCTATTATGAGCATAGATAAATGTTACAGAAAGGTTGAGAAAGAAACCTAGTTGAAATCTCCAGTTGGATCATTTGATCAGTTATAAAATCCTGAAAAACAAAGACATCAGTGGAGTTGTAGGGTATTACAATCCTACCATTGGAATGCGAATTATGATTTGATAATTGCTTCTATTGAGGAGGGGAATATTTCAGCAAATTTTCACTACGATCATTTAATATTGTTCTATGTGTGTATTGCATATAAATCACATCATTGGATAAAAGCAGTTATATAGTTAAAGGATGAGGCTCTTAAATAATATTAGAAGTTATGAAAAATTAAAAATTATTTTTTAAATGCTAAAACAATTGAAAAGTTATTTTTTATAACTAAAATTTGCATTTTCCTAACTAACACTTACATCTAACTCTCATAATTTACATATATTTTTATGGATGAAATTTAGATTTTCTTAATTAATAGTTGTATTTGACACTATTTTAAATTGACCAACACTCTTGATGTTTGACAGTCTTTAATAGTGTTCTTTTAAATGAACTTAATCATAATTTATCTTCTTTATAAAGGATTAAATTGATCTTAAATTAAATCTTCCCTTTCATATAATAAGAAATTGTTGTATTAGACAACACAAAGTAGGTAGTCCTGTGGGTTCCCATTAAAAATAAAAGAAAATGCATAATGGGGCTAATATCCATTTTAAGCTATAAGAGGGCATAAATGTGTCTTTTGTCATTTGGTGATGGAATTATAGAATACTCGTAAGACTACATGTAATAAATACAACAAAAATAGTATTCCATTACCCCACATTGTAAGCAAGAAAAGCAAAAATAAAACTGGTACAAATTAAACAAGATATGCGTGTGACACCCTTCCTAAATCGCCACGTCAGCAACAAAGTCTTCTTTATAAGTAGAAAAGTATTGAGAACCAAAACATGAGAGAGGGAGAGAGACAAATGGACCCCCCCATTAAGAGGACTCTCTCCACCGTTACTTCCTGTTTGTGTAACTGTTCCAAGAAACAGAAACTAGACCAACAGCAACCAAACGCAAACTCCAGATCATCGACGGACATGAAGATGAAGAGGATGATGTTGATCAAGGAAGAGATTCCTCCCGACATATTCGCCGACATCTTTTCTAGGCTGCCCATGAAGACTTTGGTCCGATTCAGGTGTGTATCAAAGCCCTGGCTCCGTCTCATAACCTATTCTCGATTTCCATATTGGCTTCTCAATCGCCAACTGTGTTGTGATCATTCTTCCACCGATTGCAAGCACAACGAACCCATAATCATTTTCTCTCACAACCAGCGTAATTCCGACGGATCAGGTACTAAGTTGTTCGCTATCGGTGGTGGTTATGAGGAGGACTCGTTCAGATTGGCCCAAGGAATCGAATTTTCTCTTTTCCAAGGGAAAGATTTCGAGATTATGACGAACTCCTGCGATGGGATGCTCTGTTTGGCTATTAAAGAGGAGAAAAGTCTCGTGCTTTGGAACCCTTCGACGAGGGAACACAGGGCATTGCCACTCACTACTGATTCTGGCATCTGTGGTGGTGTTTGTGGGTTGGGATTCGATTCTAAAACGGACGATTATAAGGTCGTTAGCGTCGTAGGCAAACAAGTTTATGTGTTTTCATTAAAGAGAAACTCTTGGAGATATGTCGGAGAGAGCCCTTACCCTCTTCATATGGGAATCCCAGCGAATGGTTATCTTTATTGGGGTGCTGGTGAGATAACCAATTCGTTTGCAAATAGAATTGTCTCTCTTGATCTATCCGATGATACCTTTAGGGAGGTTCAATTACCTCCTTCCAATGACTTGGTGCAATCTGTTGGAGAGGGTCATACAACCCCAGAAGTAGGATTTTATTTGTTGACATGGTCAGGTGCTCTTTTTGCTTACCGTGAACAGGACCAATCGGTATGGATGTTGAAAGAAGTGGAGGAGACGGCGGGAGAGGAGGGAACAAGTGCTGGTGGGGTCAAACACGTTTGGACCAAGCTCATGAATATCCCACAAATCCCAAATTCAAAGAGGCGTCAGTCTGCAAGACAGCCTATTTATTATAAACTGTACCCGAAATGCTTCTCCAAGAATGGTAAGCTTGTAATGGCTGTGAGAGGGAAGAGGTTTATATTGTATGACCCTAAAGAGAAGAGTTATGAAGAGTACATCGTTCACGGGCGGTGCCAAAAGGCAATTGCTTGTGTTGAGAGTTTAATTTCACCCAATAGTATTCGTGGGATGAATGATATAGATTAAGAAGCATAGTTGTTTATCGCATTGGTAGGAAAGGGGATTAGAGCTCCTTGACATTGTTTTTTTCTCTTTGTTATAGGAGAGCATAGTCTTGGCTGATTAACTTACGAAAGAACTTTTACTACTAGGTTGCTTTCCTCTTGTAGCCCCAACTCTTTTATATGTAACATAGTATTTGGTTATGGGCAATGTGACAGACAACTAGTTTATTTATCTCAGGCATTGTGTTTCACAAGCTGGTGCAGACGGCATACCTTCGGAATTTTACACTTTCATTGTTTTCTCTGTTGTGCTTCTTCATTTTCTCTCTGCTGTTGTGTCTTTGACTCGGTATTAAAGTTAGTGTCTTATCTTGTTTATGTTGATTGGTCTTTCCTCCTCGAGTCAAATAAAAGGTAGGGAGTTCAAATTAGATCCAAGAAATTAAGAAGGATCAGATGTGACCCTATAGAAGACGATGCGAAAAAGTAAGCCAAGACACCGAAATTCCCTTAAGTTCTTGGTTGCTGTGTCTCTGTATGTAAAAAAAGATCGCCAGATGTTCTGTAGTTTACTTATATCTTCTTCTTGTTCTGCCTGGGAATATGCCAGGCGTTATGTTACTAGCGAAGTTAACTACCTTGATTTAGGGGGTCGCAGAGCAGAACTTGGCTTTGTCAGCAATGCTTACATTACGTATGGTGACTAAATTTTGTGGAGTCCTAAGGAAGAGTGTTTAAATGATCATCCGTACATGACAAATCAATCAAGTACTGTTTGTATATGGCAAAGCCTGGAGCTTTCTAATCTTTTAACTAATATCTTTGAACTTAAAACTAAACGGATCGTTCATTACAGCATCCCTTTTTTTTTGGGATGGGGGGATAGAAACAAGGAACAAAAGGCAATTGACCTCTCATCATTTTGAAGCAACAAATGCATTCCTGAAAGCATTCGACAATCTCATCTTAGCTAAGAAATTTGCACATTGGTTACTTTCACAAAGGATATGAGAAAGATAATAACACCAATCTCAAGCAAGCAAGCTACGAATGTCTCCAACAATACTAAAGCATGGATGAGTGGGCGGGCATGATTTAGTTATCAAGTAAACTACCTCCTGTGAGTCAGTTTCCATGAGCACTTTTCAATGACCATGATAACAAGCCAAAGTTAACCCATGTCGAATAGCTTGCAACTCAGCATTGAGATTGGTGGCATGGTCGATAAACCCCGTAAAACCCATTAGCCAATGGGCATGATGATCTCGCATAATCCCTCCAAAGCCAGCGTCACCAGGATTGCCATGGGAATTACCATCCACATTGAGCTTCACGAATTCAATCAGAGGGGTACACCAAGAAATCCATTTATCCTCACTTTGGAGACAATACGGAAGAGAAGACATGCATGCCATCTTACAATCCCTTAATAAGATCATGTGCCACTGGAGTTGTACAATAGTCGACATAGTTTTGCGCTGGATCACCACTTGGTTCCTTGCACACCAAATAATCCAGGCACCAACTAGGAACTTAAGGTCGGATCTAAAGCATGCATAGCTATCCAATCATCTAAGTTAGACCGAAAGAAGTATTCACCAACATCAGCAAGGAGTAAGCGCCAGACTTGAGAAGCCTATATACAATCTCGAAGAGTGTGAAGGACAGATTCTTGCCTCCTCCAACGTTGAAAATAGAGGGGAGAGTCACTCATACCTCGATTATATCGCAAGAGATTTGTAGGAAGGCGTTGCCATTTGACTAGCCACCAGAAGAAACGAAATTTCTCAGGCACATTAAGTTTCCAAAGACGCATCCATTTATGCATAATATCACAGGTATAAGGCACCTTAGTTATAAATTCGTAGCTAGACTCCATAAAATACCACCATTAGCAGTCTCTCCCCAAATGAACATATCAGACATATCCAAGGAATGAGGAATAGGGACTGCTATAATCATTTTTACCATCCAGTAAGGTAGTAAGGAATGTAGGGCCTCTAAATCCCAAGTTTTATTACTTGAGATCAAGTCCCTAACCATGAGATTATGGTCCGCAACGGTGCTAATCGAAATTTGCTTGATAAGGGGCATTTGACCCACCCATCTATCATACCAAACTGAGACATGGCGGCCATTCCTTATACGCCAACAAAAACCATCCTTTAAATAAGGGATTGTGTGATGGATAGCTTTCCAACATAGAGACGAATGGGTAGGCAAACGAGAATCCAATAATGGAGCATCAAGTACATATTTGCCAATCAAAGCATTCACAAAAGGCTTGGGTTCCTTTCTAGCAAGAGAACACACTAATTTGCCAAGCATAGCTATATTATTATCGCGAGCCATGCGAATATCGAGACCACCTCGATGTTTTGGACTACACACAGCCTCCCAATTCAGTAAGTAGATACCCTTACCATGATCTTCAGATTTCCATAAGAACTCTTTACAAACTTTGTTTATGGTCGTGTAAACCTAGTTGGCATCCAACAAGTTTGCATGAAATATAGAGGAATGGTGGTAATAGTAGATTTCATAAGAGTAAGACGACCCGCCTTATTGAGCAACTTGGACTTCCAACCCTGCAAACGAGATTGAATTTTATCCAATACCCGTTTAAAATCACGTTTACTAGTATTACCATGCAACGGGACACCAAGATGAGTGCCAAAGTCCATACTGAAGTGGAGTTGAAGACGACATCTTAATACTGCCTTATGCGCATGGGAAACATGTGGAGAAATAAAAGACTTAGACTTCCCTTCATTAATAACCATACCTGAGCTTGAACCAAATTGTCTTAACGTGTCTAGAACAACTCGACAATGGGAAACATCTGAATGAGAAAATAAAAGAACGTCATCAGCAAATAAAAGATGAGAAACTGTAGGGCCATCATTAGAAATTATGATCGGCTTCCACTGATTGCAGGCCACTTTGTAAGAAATAAGTAGAGACAACTTCTCCATACATAAGACGAAAAGATAAGGAGAAAGAGGGTCCCCCTGACAAAGTCCACGAGCAGGAGCAAAGGAAGACTAGAACTATTCCATAAAATTGATAGTCGTGAACTAGTAACATACGACATAATAAGAGAAGTAATCAAAGAAGGAAAGCCAAAGCCATCCAAAGTCTGCTTCAAAAAGTGCTAATCAACTCTATCATAGGCTTTAACCAGATCAATTTTCATAGCAAGACAACCCAGTTTACGTTTAGTTCTACGAATGGTATGGATCATTTCCTTAGCAATAATAATATGATCAGCAGCTGTTATCCCCAGAATGAAAGCTCCTTGCGTTGGATTAATCATAGAATCCAAAAGAGGTCTAATCCTTTGGACGAGAAACTTGGTGAGAATCTTGTAGCTGACGTTACAAAGGCTAATTGGGCGGAACTGGCTCATAATTGTAGGATGTTCTTCTTTTTGAATAGGAGCGATTAAAGTATCAGTGATCTCCTCTAGGCAAGAACCTGTCAGAAAAGCCTGATTAACCATTTGACAAATAGTATCATCAACAATAGGCCAAAATTTCTTATAAAATATTGGTTCAAATTCGCCCGAGCCTGGCACCTTATAAGAGTTTATAGATTAGAGAGCTGTGAAAACCTCGTCATTGGAAATCAGAAGTAAGAGAGTCTGGTTGTCCTTATGTGAAATTATCGGGTGATCAGGAATCTGAAGAAAAGGCATAGCAATATCATCAGTGGAACAAAATAAATTCTGAAAAAAATGAATAATCTCTGTTTGAATTTCTTACTCATCAATAATCCAGCTGCCGTTTGCAAGATGAAGTCTTTCAATCCTATTACGTTTACAGCAGCAAATAGTCATAACATGATAGAATCTAGTATTCATGTCGCCGTACTGCAGCCATTACACCTGAGACTTTTGATACCAAAAAAATTCTTCTTGCCTGAGAATATATTGATATTCAAGAATCAGTTCATTTTGCAGATTATAAAGGAAAGCAGAATGTCTAATGGATAAGAATTTCTGGATGCCCTTTAGGCGAGCAAGCATCATCCTTTTTCCATTGGAATATATTGCCACAAACTTCCTTATTAAAAAGCAGAGCTGCTTTTTCAACATTGGTGAGAGCTTCCCCGAGTTCCAAGCTTTGTCAACAACAGAATAGAAGCCTGCATGTAGGGTCTATGTATCTTGAAAGCGGAATGGTTTAGATGCAAGAGAGGGAATGAAACCATTCAATCGAAGAAGAATGGGATTGTGGTCTGAATGTGTACGAGTTAGATGATGTATTGAAGCTTCATGAAATTGAAGACGCCAGTTAGTGTTAAAAGGGCCCTATCCAATCGGAAAAAGTAAGTAGGCCATTGCGCTTTTGGAAATATTTAAAAGGAGTGCCCTTAAAACCTAAATCCAACAACCCACACCGATCACAGTTTTGATGAAATTTGGCTGCTCTATTCAAGGAATAAGTTCCACCTCTTTTCTCACTAGGACAAGCATAAGCTTTTCTCACTAGGACAAGCATAATCATTAAAATCACCAATAAGCACCCATGGACGGTTGATTAACTTGTATAGTATGTTAACCTCCTCCCAAAAAATATCTCCCAGATGTATAAGGGCTATCATATACTGCAGTTAGGAACCAAACATTCTGCTGGGCATCGGAAACAATAAAGTGAAGGGATTTGGTGTTCATTATATCACCTATACGTCACTACACAGCAAGAAACTTGATCACAGTTATGTGTGCACTGTATACTTATTAGAGCTATATGCATGTAATTTCGAGGCCTGTGATTAGAAGTTTTTAATGTAGCCAAAATAAGTCCCTTTTTTCATTCAACCAAAGAGAGTCGCTAAGAGTTTTGTGTTCATGTAAGAGTTTGTCATTCAGCCATAGAGAATAAAGAAACAAACGATACTTTTAAATATATTTTCTACCCATAAAGTATAAAAGGTTTCACTAGCTGTCGATAAGTGAAATTTGAGCTTTTCACATCTCTGTTTTCAAACTCAGAATCGTACTACAAGCTCTCTCTTTTGGCTGATTGATTCTTTTTGAGTTAAAAGCTTATTTGATAAGGTCACTTGTCTTCTTTATATTCCCCAAGTTATAGTCTGAAATCGCATATTTAATGTTTTGCCTAGTTGTAGAAATTTGTTGAACTATTAAAGGTGGTTGCATTTGGGCACATTCCTGTAACTGCTAAAAAACAACAAAAAAATTCAATGAATTGGTCAAATACAGAACTATGTGGTATCTGATTTTGATTAATTCTGAGATAATATTAGAATATAAAAGTTACAGAACTATGTGGTATTTGATTTTGATTAGTTCTGAGATAATCTTAGAATATAAAGGTTCACCGTATAATCTACAACTGACACATATCCACTTGAGTTTATAAAAAAATATTTTGAAGCAACAAATCAAACAAGCCAATTTTATTTTAGATCTAAACACAATATATAGATTAAAGAAGAATTTAAACATTATTCATTTTAAATGGGAAAATGCATTATTAATTTTGTGGTTATCTTTTTCAGGAAATTGGAAAAGAACTTTCCCTTTTTCAATTTGATATTTTATCAAAAATATTTCTAGCGGTGCATCATAATAACTTCTTTCTTTCTTTCTTGTAAAATTATTTGTTTTTGTTATTAATTTTTTACCCCAGAATCATATGTTAGACGCTCAATCATTATTGTGGTCCTCATCGTTACTCTCTAATAATTAATATAATTTTTTTTATTTATATGTCTGTTTGATCTTTTTTTTGTATCAAAACAACTAACCCAACTCTCTGAGTCTAGCTTGGCACCTTCGACACATTGGAGCAGGCAGTGAGAGCTTATGACAAAGCCGCGATTGAGTTCTGGGTTGAAAAGGCCAAAACAAATTTTCGTATGAGGGCTCATTTGAGAGTCAACATCATGAGGTATGGCCTTAGAGCTTAAGCTTTCTGTTCATTTTGTTTTCTGTCACGTGCATTTATGGCTCTATTTTGTCTTTTTTCTTCGGCTTGTTGTTGAATTCCATGGATTCTCTGGTTATTGCTTCAACATTTTCTGATTAAAGATTGTTGTTTTTTTTCCTTCAATGTTCGACCTTGACTCCTTTTCTATTTTTTTCTTTTTGTTTTTTAGTTTGGTTTCCATTTTCATGGAATGACCTTATTTGGTTTCAAATGTTTTGCTTCTTGGGCACTTGAAAGTTTATTTTTGTCTTATATGATATTGGTTCAATTGAGATTTGGGAGGAGGGCCTAGGGTTTTATTTTTGCTTGTTCTTCGTGTTCTTCTATTAGTTAGTAGTTGAGCTTTTACCTGTATGCAACTTTATTTTTGCTTGTTCTTCATATTCTTCAGTTAATTAGTAGTTGTTCTTTTAATTGTATGCAACTGTGCGTTTTATTTCGTATTTTCCTTACTAGTTCATTTTGTGCATAAGCATTTACTAATACTTTGCTTCTAATTGCATGCCAACAATATGATTAGCAAAGTTTAAGTAAATCATTTGCCTAATTGTGTCCCTTCGGGAACATATGATAAAATTAGAAAGACACAGAGCAGATTAGCGTGATCCTTACATAATGTTGACATGCACAATTCGAGTAATGGTGAGCAGATGTTTGCAGTATAGCAGGTATGAACAGAACTTTACAACTTTTCTAAGTATATTTTTCTTATTATATATATATTTTTAATAACTTTTCTTTTAAACTTGTATTAACTCACAGTGATTTTAGGCACCATATCAAATATCTTATTTTTTGTTTTGTTTTATTTATTTATTTACTTTTTAAATTTTATTTACATACTCTTTCAGTATATCAGTTTTCATATCTACTCTTATAATCTACATCATTTTTTTTATTGTCACGTCCATATATATGTCTACTGGAAGCAGTCTCTCTACTATATAGAGATAAGGCTGCGTACTATCAGACCTCCCCAGACCTTACTTTATTACGGGATTTCGGACTGGGTGATGATGACGATGATGATGATGATGATGTCTGTTTGATCTTTTATTTTATTTTTTTGAAAAATATAAATATTTTTAGTGATACGTTATGTACTTTTGATTATTTGAGCATTTTCAATATAGTCTATATCATCCAAATTTATATAACTAGGTAATAGATGTGGTTTTCGTTTAAGTTGATGTTGTATATAAGGTTAGAATATTTGTAAAATTTTGGCAGTTATTGAAATATTATTGGTACTAGTATAGAAAATAATTTTTATTTTGGATTTGAAATACAAGCTTACTGTAGTTAGATAATATTTTTAATAATTGTACGGTGATTGAGATTCAATGTAAGTTCATGTCATTAAATAGTTGTAATATGATTTAATTTTTAATTATGAATTAAGAGTGGTTAAAGAGTTCAATTATAAAGGTTCAATTTTTAAACAAGTTACCAATTGGTTTAAAAGAACTAATGAAGGAAAAAATGATTAAAATTTCACATAATGGAACCAAGTTGAATAATAATTTGAAAGTATAAATTTTGATACATTGTTATGGTGGAAGTTGAATGAAGCTCATTTGTTTAATTTGTTAGTTATGTTGTTATCAAATAATGAGTCCTTATCGCAGTAAACTTTTCTTAACAACTTTGAATGTCTTGATATGTGCCAAAAGTTAGTTACGTAATAAAAATATTCAAGGTAAACTCTATAGTTTGTAATATATAAACTTTATACAAGTATCTTGGTTTTATAGCTTTAATAATTCTCCATTAAGTGATATTGTATTTTCTTATTAATATTTTCATATACATTGAGTACGAGGATATGGACATGGGAGAGGCTATTGATCATTTTTCATATGCTTATTTGAAGAAATATTCTATGATAAACAAATATCTATTTTTCACTAATCATTTTTTATTTAACCAATTATTTGCACAATTAGGTATAACTTTTTTAATGATTTTTTAAATATAAGAAAGTTGTACAAAGTGTTGATGATCTTGAATCTAAAGAAGATTAGCAGTTAATTATAAATAGTACTGAAGAGAATTTATTATTGCTTTCATATTTCTAACCATAATCAATTATATTAAAGATAATTTTACTTTTAATGTTAATGTAGATCAATTAACTAGTTAGATAATTATAAATCATGTATTAAGCATCATTTGTTTTTAAAAATTCATTTATGTGCATTGTCACTTAGCACCAAAAATTAATTTTATTTTGTAGTATCATCATAAATTCCCAAGTCTAACTTCAATGCAACTACTAAATAATGAACAAAGAGATCGTATGGCATGTTCCATAATAGACTATATTGCAAAGAAGGTTAATTTGGTAAATAATGATCTATTCACAGAAGTCCTATTGAATTCAAAGTTGGAAACACCATACTGGATTTGATATCGGATTGGGTTCTGGTACGATACTATACCAATACCAGTCAATATCGAGTACCGTTTCGGGTAATTTTTTAAATTTATAAAATAGTCTTTGAAATTTTTTAAAATTTGCAAAATAGTCCATTGGTATATTGTATAGTTGTATACTGTATACTTTACAAGTTTACATCAACCTTGTTTTCAAAAATCATAATAATAAATAATAATCACAATTAATAATTTAATATGAAATAAAAATAATTTTTAAATATTTCACATATAAATAATAACCATAACTAATCTGAGAAAAAGACAATCATCATAATATAAATATAAAAATAAGAATAATACAAAGTATTTAAAATATTACAATAATACAATTTTATCATTTTAATAAATAATAATTACATCAAAACATCCAATAAAAAACAATAAATATCCTTAACTATTACAATTTCATCATGATGAGGAAGCAATCAAGTTGAAGTTAAACCTGAAACAAAAACATTTACAATTATATCACATATATAGAAATAATCATCAAATATAAGTAAAATTAAAAGAAGAGGAAAAAATAACCCGGAATGAAATTCAACTATCAACGGGAGGATACTGACTATAATTGCACTGACCTCAGTTCTCATTTGGTACAAAATCCTCATCATTCAGAAGAGTTTCATCATCATTATCATTCAAATTTGATGTACCAAATGACATGTCGATGCTTTCCCATCAAAGATCATCTTCTAAGTCATTGACATCTACCAAATTATGTTCTTCAAAAACCCAATCTGCCAAAATATCGATATTATCAATAGAAATTAGATCAGTTGAACTACTTGTACTATTAAGACTCATAGTAAACAATAAATTTTAATTATTAGAAAATTATAAGAAAAATAATAATGATAATAGCATATCTTTTTCGACAATTTTCAAAAATTTTCATTTCCAACAATCACAAAATATTCATAAAACAATTTATATTTCTAACAATTTTCATTTCCAACAATAACAAAACATTCATAAAACCATTCCTATTTCGAACCATTCTTATTTCCAACAATCACAAAAAATTCATAAAATAATTTCTATTTCCAACAATTCTCATTTCCAACAATTTTCATTTCCAACAATCACAAAACATTCATATAACAATTTCCATTTCTAACAATTTCTAACAATTCTCATTTCCAACAATCACAAAACATTCATAAAATAATTTTCATTTTCAACAATTCCCATTTCCAAGAATCACAAAGCATTCATAAAACAATTTCCATTTCTAACAATTCTCATTTCTAATAATTACAATATTTATAAAACAATTTCTATTTCTAACGATTTCCAACAATTCTCATTTCCAATAATCACAAAACATTCATATAATAATTTCCTTTTCTAACAATTTCCAACAATTCCCATTTCCAATATTCACAAAACAATTTCCATTTCTAACAATTTCGATTCCAACAATTTCGATTTCCAACAATCATAAAACATTCATATAACAATTTCTATTTCCAATAATTCCCAACAATTCCGATTTCCAACAATCACAAAACATTCATAAACAATTTTCATTTCCAACAATTTCCATTTTCAACAATCATAAAAAATGAGATATAATTTAATTATTAGAAAATTATATCACAATTAATAATGATAATAACATAACTTTCCCGAAGCTTTAAATTGTATCGAACAAAAACCAAGTCATTCAACCTCTTATGCTTCAATCTATTCCTTTTTTTTTGGAGTGGATAAATTCAAATATGCTCTAGTTTCGTCATAACTTGCTGCACTTATACATTGACTTAAAATCTGAAATGCAAACTTTTTCAATTCTGGAACACCATTTTCAAATTGATCTCACTAAGAAACTGTAAGTTGTAAGATAACAAACGTAACGTTATAAAAAAAATAAAGTAATAATTAATTTTCAACAAATAAGAAAAAGGAAATAACTAATACCTAAAGAAAGTTTTCCTCTTTTTCGAATAGCAATCACTATCCCAAAATCTCCATAAGATAACTTATAAAGCTCTATTTGTGAGCTTAAGAGATCTTACATCACATCAATGTTAACAATTGTTGTAATAGTTAAAAGAATTCCTTTATTAACTTTAGCTTGCTTACTAATATCCCGTCTAAAATAAACACTAGGATTCAAAAATGCCCTAGATACAAATAACGGAAAAGAAAGTTGTCTTTCCCTTCTCTCAATACTGATTGAAAGATATGATGTGTACAAAAAAGGCCTATGTTTCAGATTGGTCTTGATTGCTTCCGTCGCTCTCTCCATGAAATAAAAAATATAACCCATTGTTGGCTTTTCTTCATTATCAGCAAAGCAAAGTACCCTCCCTAAAGGCTCACAAACTCGAATAACAAATTAACATTAAGACCAAAATTCTCTATCTTTTAGTATAATATTACAGACCTCCACTCTAGCATTAGACCTAGCACGCTGAGATGCAATCCACTTATCACTTGTAAACATTTGTCTTAACCTTTTCTTCAGCGAAATAAAAGACTGAAGTAATAAGAAATTTGTTACAAATCTTGTAACAACAGGACAACACAAATTTCTACCATTGGTAAATTCCTTTCTCATCAAAGTCAACACCCATGCACGATTATAAATGAACTTTGTCACCTTTTTAGCTTTCTGCATAGTCTCATCAATAACAAGAAAATAACTAGGATCCCCTATATTCTCCAGTATTAGGTCAATGTAATATACAGCACAAGGAGTCCAAAAAAAAGAATTATCCGTATTCTGCAACCTGTTTCCTACTGCTTTATAAGCATAATCATTGTCAGTAATGAACTGAACAATGTTTTCTAGCGTTACTTTATTCACAACTTCATTAAATATCCCAAAAAAAGTCTCAGTATTTCTAATAAGGCCAGATGCATCAATAGATTTCAAAAACATAGAGTCATTTGTAAAATAAACCAAAAAATTAATAATAGGCTCTTGTCTCTTATTTGTCCAACCATTACACATGACTGAACATCTATAAGTACCCCAATTCACTCTTCTTTCAGCTAAATAACTTATAATTTCAAAAACAGAACAACTCAAAAGTTTACCTCTTAAGTCATCAATCGAAGGACTTTTGTATCCCGGACTATAAGAGGCTACTGCATCTATCATAGGTTGATAATAATAAAATTGAAAAGTATTAAATGACGAACTTGTATCATACTACCATCTAGCTACTGCTATATCGACATTGTGAGCCGCATCTATTGATTGTATTGCACTACGAATTGAAGATTAGACTCTAGGAGTTGTTGGTGGTGTAAAGAAACTAGTTACTTGCCTTCTTCTCTTCCTCACATCAGGTTCAGGTACTTCTTCTTGGGCTTTAGATGGAACACTACTAGTACCACTACCACCACTACCACTACTACCTTTAACATTTCCATAATCACCATGGAAACTAGAAAAGGAATTTCCACTACCAATTTCAAAATTCATCATTTCCCTTCTATCTCTCTCTTGTTGATATTCATCAAGCAATGTTTCATTGCCACTTCACATCATGACTTACTTTTTTACAGGATTCCACATCTCCTTTAACCCAAGCTAAATGTTTTTTAATTGGGTAATTCCTCCACCTTTCAAACGCTTATTACAAAACAAGTAAAAAGTATGGTTCTTCATACCAGGAACTAATGCAGATGAGTCCAAGCTGGATCATTGTATCTTCCTGAAGTGAGTTGATAAGAAGTACTTGAACTTCCTTTCATTTATCTGTAAAAATATGCATATATCAAAATACATAACACATAATTTCATTACATAATATGCATATCCGTCTTATATAATATAACTCATTTTGTATTATTATATTATACACAATTCACTTTCATGGAACACAATTCACTATAAGTCAAAAACTAACAATTCAGTTATTCAACATATATAATTAGTTAATTACACGAAACATACATAAATAATTTTCATTTCCAATAATCACAAACTAATAATCACAAAACATACATAAATACTTTTCATTTCCAGCAATCATAAAACATACATAAACAACATTTCCAATAATCATAAAACATTCATATAACCATTTCTATTTCCAACAATTTCCATTTCCAATAATCACAAAACATTCTTCCAACAATTTCCATTTCCAATAATTTCCATTTCCAACAATCACAAAACATTCATAAAACAATTTCCATTTTCAACAATCACAAATCATTTATAAAATAATTTTCATTTCCAATAATCACAAAAAATTCATATAACAATTTCTATTTCCAACAATTCCCAATTCCAACAATCACAAAACATTCATAAAACAATTTCCATTTCCAACAATTCTTATTTCTAATAATCACAAAACATTCATAAAACAATTTCTATTTCTAACAATTTCCAACAATTCCCATTTCCAATAATCACAAAACATTCATATAACAATTCTTATTTCTAACAATCACAAAACATTCACAAAGCAATTGCCATTTTCGAAAATTTCCAACAATTTCCATTTCCGATAATCACAAAATATTCATAAAATAATTTCCATTTCCAACAATTACAAAACATTCATAAAACAATTCACATTTCTAACAATTCCCATTTCCAATAATCACAAAACATTCATAAAATAATTTTCATTTCCAATAATTCTCACTTCTAATAATCACAAAGCATTCATATAACAATTTCTATTTCCAACAATCACAAAACATTCATAAAACAATTTTCATTTCTTATACAACTGTTCATGTCATACACATCTATTCATAACATAATGATCAAGTTGAAGGATATATTAATAACATAAGGATCAAGTCGCTTCTTTAAAATTTTTTTCTTATTTAAAGTTTTGAATCTTCTTTTCATTTCTAACAAACTATAATATTATATACATCATTCTATATTTGGTTCTTAAATATATAGGTTGCTTTTATAATTTTTAATTGCATTAATAAGTTTAAGTATAAATGATTGGAACCTACAACATGTTCATAATTTGAAAAAAAGTAATTCTTTTTGGGATACATTTATTACATCACTACTTTTACACATTATCTATTATAAATATTTATGATACCCCACACATATATATTACCAAATAATTCAATTTCAACATTTTTATACTTAATTAATTAATAATAATTACAATTGAATTATTATTAATTTACAATTGCATAATTGTATACTCAACTAATTATTTATCTAAACTCAATAGTCAATACTCAAATGCTAAAAATAAAATACCATTTCGTAAATATTAAGAATTTGTCAATTAATGATTTAAGTCTTTTGCAAGTTTGCATCTTTAATATTGTCGGTTTAAAATTTTAATTTAGGTTGTTTCAACTTTCATGTTTCATATTACAAACTTTCAACTGAATGATTGAATCAATTCAATTCATCATATATTCATATGAGGCTATGCATTTCATTCATCCAAAAACTTATCATAAATTATCATAGAAGTCTCTTAATCGGATAAACTTAAACCAATCTTTATTTTATAACCACACTAGAAATAAATCAACCAAACAATAATTCATCTCTAATTTTTAATTCAGCCACGCAAATCACAAAACAAAACTATAACGTCTCATTCAATTCGACATTGAATCCAACATTCAATTCAACATTGAAATCTAATATTCAATTTAGAAATCACAATACCACCGCAACCATTTCAACATTTCAACTCCAATATTCAATTCAGAGCATCACAAATTCACAACACCACTGTAAGCCGTAACCATTCAACTCCAATTCCAACCTGCAAAATCTCATTCAGTTCAACCCAAATCACAAAACTAATTCACACCAACATTCAGATCCAATCAATTACAATAAAAATACATTAAGCAGGAAAAAATTCAGTGAAAAACTCATAAAACATACCCAAAAATAATTCACTATCTTCAACCTTTAGCTTCGAGTATTGTGTGGTGGTGGTGTAGACATGCGGTGGCCGGTGACAAGCAGCAGCGACGACATAGTGCAGTAGTGGTGCAAACGTGTGGTGGTGGTGCTGTGGTGAGTGAAGAAGAAGAAGTGAGATGAGAGTGAAGTGATATGGTGAGTGACTGGTGCGGGTGAGAGTGAGAAAGTGAGAGAGAGAGAGAGATGAGAAGGCAAAAGAAGAAGATGAAGAAGTGAAGAAGGCAGAAGGCGCAGGCAGCTGCGGGTGCGGGAGAAGATCAGAATAAGCAGAAGTGAAGAAGGCAGTTGCAGAAGAGAAACCTTCGTTTTTTAGGGTTAGTTTTTCAGAAAATTCAAATCGGTCCTTCAAATTTTAGAAATTATGGTACCAGTTGATACTGACCGAAAAATACCAGTACCGATAGGTATTAATAGTCGATATCGATGGAATGAATACTGTTCCATCTACTGGCTGGTATGGAACGGTATCCTTTCTTTTGATTGAATTCCTTTAAATTTTTAGTTTTTCCAAAAACTCATACTATTAGATTTTGGTTAAACAATAATAATGAAGTACATGTAGTATCAACATCAGATGACTAATCAAGCGTTTTTTATATGATGATTCAATCAAACTATTAACTTATTTAAACTAATACTTTATTATAATTAATACTTTATTATAATCATCTTAAATTATTAATTTAAGTCAAATTTAATTAGTTTTAATTAGGTTTAAGAATTGAGTTGAGTTATCATATTAGTAAAATTTAAAAGAATATTTTTTTGAAAATTTGAAAAAATAGTTTTTTCAAGAGTTTTGAAAATCAAAGAATTTTTATAAAATATCTTAAAATAGATGAGAGTTTTGTGTCTTTTACCCTTTTATAAATTTACAAATTGTTTAGTTTGAATTTGACTTAAACCTAATAAGATCTAGGCCTATTCCAACTTATTACTGACTCTAATCTCATTCTTATTCATATATATTAAGAATATCATTTTTTATAACTAAATTTAAGCTTCTTCCACGAAACTTTGCCAATTGTATGGCAATTGAGATGATGAGACTTACTCCCCTTACGAAGTTTAAATTTATTTAAATGCTTCGAATTATAACCTAAAGAATGCTTGGGAAGGCATAACCGGAAATTAGAACGCGTGATGTGCATGTACAGGGAGGATTGCACCGATCTTACCCGAGTAAGACAAACCTCGTGCAAAAACTTTGTTTCTAAAAAAGACAAGAAAAATTTCAGTAAAAACATGGGAAAGGGCAAAAGGTCGGGCAAGTGTCTAACTCTGGGACACACTGGACCATAGTAAAGGGCAAAGATGACATTTCATAGCAGCGGAGGGCGTGTTTGAATGGACGCACGACATATAACATGCAAACCACAATTGTTGTCTCTCTGGACCCATAAAAACGCCGAACCGAAGAGGTTTTTCTTTTTCACAAGGCCAACGAAAGAAGCGAAAATTATCGAACGAGTGGGTTTTATATCATATCGTATCATATGTCTCTCCGCACATAAGAAGCCGAACGGAGCAATTTCTTTTCAAAATTTTAAACACAAAAAAGGACCGTTGAATTTGCTTCCCGCCATGGTGGCTCAGCTGGAGAACCACCACCAGCAACAGCAGCCCTCCCAAGACCCTGCTTCCTCTCTACGCCCTGTCGACAAAGCCAAGTCTCTGATCTCTGCCCTTAATTTCGTCTCTCGTGACCTCCCTATACCGTCAGACCTCCTCAACACTATCTCTTCCATCTATCTTGAAGCCGATGACACCGATTCCGATGTTCCTTCCGCCAGGGCGCTAGCTGGGGTTGGGGTGGTGGGTGTTCTCGTGATACCCTTTTGGTTTTGTTGTTATTTTCTGTGGATTTTGTTTAAAGGTGGGTTTTTGGATTTTTGTCGGCGGGGTTGAGTTTCAAATTTGGGGGTTTTGCGGTGTAGTAAGCACGAGCTATGCTTGTTTTGATCGTAGGGAGTTTAGCTGTTGAGTGTGAATTAAAGATCTTGTTTCTTGGTTATGTGTTTTGGAAGTTAATTTCTTCTAGGTTAGTTCGTCTGGTAGAATTGGGTATCTGGGAATCTTTCTTTTTCTCGTTGTCGTTGTTTCTGCTTTTTTGATGATGCTCATGGGATGATCTTATTCGTCTCCCTGAAGATTATGGCTCTTTGAATTGGTGGCTAGTATTCTAATGTGTGGCTTTGTGCACTTCTTTGGGTTATATATGTGGAATCCCCAACATGAATTCATATTATTGGGGTCTATTTGCTTATATATGGTGTTGATCTATTTCGCATGAAAGCTGGATGAGAAATTTGGGAGAACTTACTTTTGTTTTGTTGGTTTTCTCTGACCTGGTGAATTTTGGTGATATTGTTCTTAATATAGCTCACTTTAGCGGTTAGAAACTATATCAAAACTTGTACTATAGTTGATTCTGCTTTCTTTTATGTGTGGATTGAGGGATGATGGGGGCTTTGATTCATGTTGCAGTAGCAGTTGGAAAGTGATATGAAAGTGTAATTTTGGAATCAATTTGTCATCCTTTGGGCTAGATTTTAAATTCATTTATGTGGCAGGATATTCCTGGGTTGGCGTTTAAAGGAGACCTGATGGGTGACTTTGAGAATGCACTATCACAGCAAAGGACCAAGTGCATGACAGGTGCTTTATTGGGAGAATTGAGGGAAAGTAGATATCAAAGTTCTGTTCAGCATCGTTTGAATGAACTTGAAGGTTTGTCTTCTTTGTAGTGACTTTGTACTTTGAATTCCATGCTGTTTGGTAATAAATATTTTACAAGATGTCTGTTAATTTTCTTTATTTGCTTATTAACCAACTTTGCTATCTGTTAATTGCTGAGATTCCCTTATGATTTGGTGATAATAGTACTAATGCTTCGATTTGTGTAAATAGTCTTTGGAATCAATTAATAACAACAATTTTTTTCTGTCTGTTGATTATTCTTTCCTCTTTTCTATTACTATCTATGCAAAGGATATTATTATTAATGTGCTTATTCCGTGTCTTAGAACT
Organism: Erythroxylum echinodendron; assembly: GCA_027575705.1. NCBI lineage: Eukaryota > Viridiplantae > Streptophyta > Magnoliopsida > Malpighiales > Erythroxylaceae > Erythroxylum > Erythroxylum echinodendron. The sequence continues at coordinate 22,922,520 of JANZXR010000171.1, forward strand.
GCCTTCAACAAGGGGTGAGGACCTGCAAACCAAGTGCTTACTTGAACTTTATGGACTCAAGGTAAAACTGTCGGTTTAATTTGCAAAGAAAAATTTACATCTAGTGTGTACTTTCTTACAAGTTCCCATTAGACCATAAAATTTACATCTAGTGTGTACTTGCTTACAAGTTCCCATTAGACCATGTAAAAGTTGCTAGCTAAATGAGGAATCAACAAAACATGGGTGATCAATAGTGGATTGATATTCTAGGTAACCTGTTGTATTGGTGTCAACCCAATACGTTTTTTCATAAACTATTAAACATTATTAAGTTTACGATATAATCTATGCTGTTCCACTTTTGGATTGTAAACTAATTTGTTTCAACTGTATTTTAAGGTTCTCATTTGGTAATGTATAAGATATATCGCTAAAGAAAATTCTACATGATGATCATGTGTGTTTTCTTCTTCTCATGATGATCGATGACACTTTTTTGTCCTTTCTGGACAAGAACCTTTTTCTGGCAGTTAGGGGAGTTGCAAAGTAAAGTTCGTTCTGAAGTGAGTTCAGAATACTGGATCCGCTCCTTATGTGCATTTCCTGAGAAGCAGCTATTTGACTGGGGAATGATGAGATTGCAGCAGCCTATGTATGGTATAGTAGATGCTTTTGCCAGAGAGCCTGATGATCAGTTCAGAAAAAAAAGGGATGCTGAGGTCAATCTTCATCTTATTTTAACTCGTGCTTTCCTTTTTACTCATGAATGAAAGGTTTAATGTGTGGGGACCATATTAAGCTATATATTATTTCCTTTAGAGTTCTAATGTAACTTTTAAGTTGATAATTTTGGGCAAGGTGTTGGTACTGTTATACAACTATGGCTATATATTATTCAGTTATCATATGGCTTATGCTATCAAGAAAAATTGTTTTTCCAGATCAAATTTTAGTTTAGGGAATTACGTGGAAGCAATTATCTGTTATTTAGTGACATGCATATAGGTATTTATTCTATGCTGCTTGTACAATAAAAACATCGATGATGCAGAGGCTGGCTAGGCTGGAAGAAGAAGAAAGGAATCTTATTGAAACTAGGAAGAAAAGATTTCTTGTAGAAATTGGTAATGCTGTGCGAGACTTCCAATTGCAAATTCAAGCTTCTCTTAAACGTCGAAAGCAGAGGAACGATTTGGTTCAGGTATCTGTTTTCTCTTAATCTTTTCCTTTTCTATGTGTTAATTATTTTCTTTCTAGAAGAATATCAGGAGAGGCAATGGATACAATGGAAAACTGAACTGTGGGAATGGTAGTCACAAACCTATGCATATTTGAATTGAAAGGCAAGCAGTGGATAGTTTACATAGGTGAATAGAAAGTGTATATAATGGATAGAATGCCAGTGAAGTATGTACCTTGTGGTTAAAATAATGAGACATGAAGCTTTTGAAGCTATAGAGCTTAACAACTTTTCAGAATCTTTAAATGGAAATATGATGGTGTTAAGTATTGTCTTCATTGGTTTCCTTTGGTGCAATTAGGAGGCTTGTAGCTAAACTTGTACAGGTTTACCTATCCCGTCTTATGACCAAATCTTTTTACAGAATGCTAGAAAAAGTTTTCTATGTGCAATTTGTCTTCTTTTATTCCAGCATATGAGATTTGAAGACATTATACCTGATTTGAATATTCATTTCTTTAGCAATTGTGGCATACTATAGATGGACTATTCTGAGTACTGTATTTTGATAGGCATGGCATGGAAGGCAAAGGCAGCGTGTTACTCGTGCAGAGAAACTGAGGTTCCAGGCATTAAAGGCTGATGACCAAGAAGCTTATATGAGATTAGTGAAGGAGAGCAAGAATGAACGCCTTACAATGCTTCTTGAAGAAACAAATAAACTTTTGGTCAATTTGGGGGCCAAAGTACAGAGCCAGAAAGGTGAAAAACATTCAGATGGCATTGAACCCTTGGAAGAGTCTGAATATGAGTCACCTGAAGGTGATGATTCAAGGGATCAAAGCCCACAAGATACACCTCCAGATGAAGATGCTGACACCATTGGCCATGATCGCGATGATGACAATGGTGATTTACTTCAAGGTCAGCGACAGTATAACTCTGCCATACATTCAATTCAGGAGAAGGTAAATTCTATTTTCCTTTCATTACTATCCTCTCTGTACTTATGGCAGATCTTGTATAAATTGTCTAGGCTCGGAAAGAATGTGTCAAACTGTAACTGCAATTGTTATTCTACTATTTTCAATTTTCTACTATTTTCAATTTTCTCTTTTTTTTAAGTCTTGGATGTGGATAGAGAAGATTTAGTGAGAGAGATGATATGAAAAAGAGAGGCTTCTTTCTAGTAGATGCAACTTGCTTTTATAAGAAAGGAGGGGATCCTAAGAGTGCCTGTATACGCTGAAATATATACAAGTTACTTAGGTAGCAGAATTTGGGAAGAGGAAAATAAGAGGGTGGCAAATGATGAGAAAAAGAGAAGGAAGAAATTAGGCATGAGGGGGGGCTAGAATTCAATGTCTCTAGAACTTGTGAGCCAAAATAAGAAATAAAAACAATATCTAAATTTTAAACTAGATAAATAAAATCAGTATAAAATGAGAATGGATCAAAGTGATCCCTTGAAAATCCCATACTTAACTAAACTACCTTTTGTCTGTCTTTAAATTAGAAGTTTACACTACAACTTCTTGTACAGGGCCTCGAATTGCAAACTTTGTAGTTGTTTAGATATGCATTCCATAAATAACATATTAAAACAATCTAAAAGATACCACATTGAATTTGAACAAATAATTCAGCCTACCAATCAATGTTACTGTATTGACTTAGAAATCTTATGTGTTGTTTTCTCTTGTAAATCACTGATGTGGAGAGTGACGACTATGTTTTAAGAAAATTTTGATTCCTATATTATTGTTAGGGAACTTGATTAAAATGTTTTGTAATATAGGTAACTGAACAACCATGTATACTTCAAGGTGGACAATTAAGACCATACCAGTTGGAAGGCCTTCAATGGATGCTTTCGTTGTTCAATAACAATCTAAATGGAATTTTGGCTGATGAAATGGGATTGGGGAAAACAATACAAACCATTTCGTTGATTGCATATTTAAAGGAGAAAAAAGGTGTCTCTGGCCCGCACTTGATTGTGGCTCCAAAGGCTGTATTGCCGAATTGGATCAATGAATTCTCAACATGGGTTCCTGAGGATGAGTATGAAGAAAGATTATTTAATTTACATTTTTTCTTTATCAGGGTTTACACAGTAGTGATTCATTTTCATGTAGCCTTTTTATTGACCTTCCTCGTGATGTTTGGCTCTTATGCAGGATTACAGCTATTCTTTATGACGGTCGACTAGATGAGAGGAAGGCAATAAGGGAACAGTTATCAAGGGAGGGAAAATTTAATGTATTGATAACACACTATGACTTGATCATGAGAGATAAAGCGTTTTTGAAGAAAATTCCTTGGCATTACATGATTGTTGATGAAGGACACAGGCTAAAGAATAATGAGTGTGCTCTTGCACGCACTCTCGACTCAGGGTAATGCTGTTGCATTTGATGATAGGATCCTGCCTTGTATTTTTGTTTCAATTCATCATTATGCTCATGAGCTCTACGCTTGCACTTTTTTCTTTCTCCGTTATGAATAGTCTTACATTTATTATTTCAGCACATCCTTAGTTAATTTTGTTCTAGCACATCCTTTCTTAATTTTACTCTGCCTATTGGTTAATTTTGTTCTAGCACATCCTTTCTTAATTTTACTCTGCCTATGCCAAAGTAAGCTCAATCTTCTGATTAATTGTCTAGCTTAGTCTCATTAGACGACCAATTTGGCAAGACTTAGGCCTTTAACATTTTTCCTTTGTTTGGTTTCTAACATCCAACTTAGAAGTAACTTTCGGTGGCCCAAAATTGATTAGTAGGAGCTCCGCCGATGGACTAATTAATAAATTGGGGGAGCTGGTTGTGCTTTATTGGTATGCTTGTGTACAAGAAATGTGACCTTATTATTATGGTAAATCTTGTAATTGTAGAAGGATAATGTTAGCAATGATCATGAGCCCAACAGCAATGAGCTCGGAAATAGGCCATCTATTGATAAGAGGCCCTTTCTGGTTTACAAGCGCAGGTAGAAAGATGCGACAAAGGGGGATCTGTAACTACCTTTGGCATTTTGCAGGACAGTAACGGTTTATTATACCTATAGGCAGCTAGCTGGAAATATTCCTATATGTATCTAGCTAGGAATAAGGAGATTATCTTTTTGTGAAGTTCGTTATGAACGGCCCTTGGCTCTTTGCATCCTTGTTACTTTGTGTCCTGCTATCAATACTACTTGTTTTGGTTCTTTGAGTTTCACTTGCTCCTTACTCCATCAGATAAGCTGTCCAGATTTGAACTATATTGTCATTCAAAAATTGTTATGGTTTGGCCCGAAAAGCCAGTTAAGTTAATTAGCATGTGTGATATGGTTGCCAATATTTTTTCTAGTCCAACTCAAACCGTGACAGTTTTAAAAGCACACAATCAAGCCCGATGACTGACATGGTAAATGGTCATCAAGGAGTGTCATTAATGGTGTTAAATTTTGATCATGTGGTAGACACCTCAACACTTGGTTTACTGCATAAATGATATGGTGGCATCTCATTGACATTTGCCACTGAATGCTGAATAAATTAAGTAAAAATGAAAGAACTGAAACCGTCCACAATCTCTTGTCTCTCAAACATTGAACTAGTGGTTCGTGATTTCTATATTGGCTCACGATGGGATGGGCAACAGACTAGGATGCCTTGTGGGTTGGTTTGCAATTTTTGAAACTTTTGAGTTTGAATCACAGTTATTAGCTTTCTAGGTTATGTGAGGAAAGTAATAGTGTGTTTAGAAGTTAACAAAATGTGCTTTTGGCTTGGTTAGAGTGTAAAGAAAAGAGAGGTATTGTATCTCTGCAGGAAAGAGAATGCTGGCAAGACAACAAGAGTGAATATTATGGCTGGTTTGGCTTCATTGTAGCAGATAGGTAGGGAGAGTTGTTGAGGTTGTCTGCGGCAATAATGTGCAAATTGGATCTTGCCTTTATGGTGGTTTTGAGATTCTTGGATGAGAGATTAGAAGAGAGGAGACCAATGAGACTTTAATATGTTGTAGCTCGTGGATTGGTAGAACTAAAGGATTTGTGTCTTGAGATTTTGGGTATTGGGAGTTTCAACCTTTCTTGGTGGGAAGGGAGAGTCAAAAGAAGTTTTGTGTTTGTGATAAGCTTGTGTTCAGGTTTATCAGTTCTAAAAGTGGGGATATATATTTCTTTGTAATTGATGTTTACTTGTTAGTCTAATCAGCTCTCAGTGGTAAGTCATTTATGTCGGACCTTAAGTGGTAAGGTATCTGCCACACTAAATAAATCTAACACTGTTAGTGACACTCTTTAACAGAGGATTGTCATGTCAGTCAATCTGTTATGTTTAGGGTTTGATTATGCTTTTAAAATGTCAGGGGCATTGGACCTAAAACAATGTTGGGGACCAAATTGCACGTAATAATAAATGTGAGACGCTTATTTGCCAGATATTTGCTTTGTTTTAGATTGGGGCTTTCATAGTGAACTTGACATTTTAGTCGTGATATTTTCTTGCGACTGTTTTAGATATTTTCAAGACAACATATAATATGGAGAATTTTTTTTTGTTATTTTGTCTTTGATAGAGCATATAATTGATTGTGCTTCCTATGGAGGTTATTATATATGTTTAATTAACAAAAGAGTAGTGTTTATGGAGGCTTCCAACTCGATATCCTAAACGTATGGGGTTAGTATGTGGTGGTTGTAGTTCCATTTCTATTTTTGTTCAAACTTGTTTCGACCTCTTATCTCCAGTGGGTCTGACTTCCTTAATCCCTATTATTGCTCAAAATTACATTTTACCTTTATACCCATATTGGTCTACTGTTATGGTAAAATGTGCTCTTTTATAGATTTAGGCCATTCCTTTCAGTCTTGGTGGTAAGGCTTTTTAATATTGCTCTTGTAACTGTGTTTCTTAAGAATCTTAAAGGACTTCATAACTGAATTTGACTTAGATGTGCAGCTATCAAATTCAGCGTAGGCTTCTACTGACCGGAACTCCAATACAGAATAGCTTGCAGGAACTCTGGTCTCTACTTAATTTCCTCCTTCCAAATATTTTTAACTCAGTTCAGAATTTTGAGGAGTGGTTTAATGCACCATTTGCTGATCGTGGTGATGTCTCGCTCACTGAAGAAGAACAGCTGTTAATTATCCGTCGTTTGCATCATGTAGGTGTATCTCCTTTTAAATTGGTAGTTTTCTTGGTCATATTTATCGTAATTCATACCCTTGATTCTCAGGTTATACGACCTTTTATATTGAGAAGGAAAAAGGATGAGGTGGAGAAGTACCTTCCTGGAAAATCTCAAGTCATATTAAAATGTGACATGTCAGCTTGGCAGAAAGTATATTACCAACAAGTCACTGAAATGGGCCGAGTTGGGCTTCATACTGGTTTGTGGCTACTTCTCCATACATCAGGAGTCTCTTCTTATTTGTACTACCTGCTTTATGTTAACAAATGGATAGAAGATACGATTTCGTAAGAATCAATGGAAGTTTTTATCTTAATTTACTAAGTTAGGTTGGCACTTCCTCTTGAATCATTTATGCAATTCATAACAAAAGCTGCTGTGTCAGGTTTCTAAATGTTAATTAAAAGAAATTTGCATTTAGGATTAACATTAGACAGCTTTTACATTTCTAACACGTGTGATGATCACCATGTGCAGTTTTCTCAAAGTAATGGTTAGGGCTGTCCTTATCAGTAATATTATGCACCTGTTTGTTTGGCCTTGTCATCTGATTAGCTTGTCCAACTAATTTCAAATACTCTTGAAACAACCATCTTTATAGTTTGCTAAAAGTCAAACAACCATTCTGTAGGTTCTGGAAAATCAAGAAGTCTCCAGAATTTGTCAATGCAGCTCAGAAAGTGTTGTAACCACCCGTACCTTTTTGTTGGAGAGTATAACATGTGGCGGAAAGAGGAAATCATGAGAGCATCTGGGAAATTTGAATTACTTGATCGATTGCTGCCCAAACTACGTGCAACTGACCATAGAGTCCTGCTTTTCTCACAAATGACTCGTCTAATGGACATCCTTGAAATTTATTTACAGCTTCATGATTATAAATATCTTAGGCTCGATGGTTCGACAAAAACGGAGGAAAGAGGAGCTTTACTTAAGAAATTCAATGCTCCAGACTCCCCTTATTTCATGTTTCTCCTGAGCACTCGTGCTGGTGGTCTTGGTCTAAATTTACAAACAGCAGATACTGTCATAATTTTTGACAGTGACTGGAATCCTCAAATGGATCAACAAGCAGAGGATCGCGCACATCGTATTGGACAAAAGAAGGAAGTCAGGGTTTTTGTGTTGGTTAGTGTTGGGTCAATTGAAGAGGTAATCTTGGACAGAGCAAAGCAGAAGATGGGCATTGATGCAAAGGTCATCCAGGCTGGGCTTTTTAATACTACCTCAACAGGTAAATTGTACTTGAATTATATTCAATTAAAAGTTCATTATAATAACATTTGTCTGATCAAGTAGGAAGCACATTTGTTTAATCCAATAGAATTTTTTTAGTATTCATTTTCTATTTATTGTCTCTGCAAAGAGCATTGGCATTATTTCTTCCTTTGCATTTTAATGAAACTGATTTAGTTACTTCTTGTCATATTGTCTTTCTTGTATTAGCTGGAACATTTTTTAGCCTTTTATTAGGGCAAGAAATAGGAAAAAAGGACAAGATTTGCGTGCTCATTAACTGATTCTTCGGGTGATCTTGGGCATTAGTGTGAGGAGCTTGAAGAGCAGTGTCACATATTTCCATCTCATCACTGTTACTCTGATCCATAACTTGCTTAAAGAACCATATTATGTCTTCCTTATGTAAGGCTTCCTTTATTTCCTGTTAGAAATGTGTCTTGCATACTCCCTCAGAGATTTTCCTTCTTTGTTTGGAAATTGAATGCTATATCATGATCATTTGCCCTTCCTTGTGCAGCTCAGGACAGAAGGGAGATGTTAGAGGAGATCATGCGGAGAGGAACAAGCTCTCTTGGAACGGATGTGCCAAGTGAGAGAGAAATTAACCGCCTTGCAGCCCGATCACCAGAAGAGTTTCGAATTTTTGAAGAGATGGACAAGGACAGGCGGCAACAAGAGAATTATAGATCTCGTCTCATGGAAGAGCTTGAGGTACCTGAATGGGCGTACACTGCACCTGACAATAAGGAAGATACGGCCAAAGGTTTTGACCAGAACAGCACTGGTGTCTTAGGGAAGCGAAGAAGAAAAGAGGTAATTTATGCCGATACATGGAGTGATTTACAATGGATGAAGGCTGTAGAAAATGGGGTGGATGTAACCAAGATTTCAAATAAAGGAAAGAGGCGGGAGCATCATCCATGCCAGGGCACTGAATCGGCCAGTAATAGTGTTGGAACAGAGAAAAAGGTTCTAGAATTGATCCCTACTGCAAGTGAGGGGACCAGTGAAGAAAACTTTGCTTCAGCCCAAAAGAGAATCAAGAATGATGGGGTTACTGAGAAACCTGAGCATCATCAGAGTGCTGAAAGATCTGAACATCAAGGTGTCAGAGCGAGTGATTGGGGTGGACAAATGATAACATGGACTACCTACAAGAAGAAGAGATCCAGCTACGTCGTGCAGAGTTCATCCTCGGATTCTAGGGGGCAGAACTCTAGTGGAAGAGGAAATGGTTGGGCCTGATATGAACAACCCTCCAAAAATGCGGCAATTCCAATTTGATATGGCATCAACTTTAGGAGTCCTTGGTTGCTGTTCCAATTTGATATGACCACAGGCCCAGGTGGGGTTCAGGATTGTTGCTATGAGCACTTATAAAGCCGACGTGTTTACGTACACTCCATCCACTTGCATAATTAAGCAACCCAGCAGCCAATGTGACTATCCTCATTTATAGAGTTCGATGTCGCGTAATTTCAGAACTGACGTCTTCTTCAAAGAGGTCGTGTTCATACTTGTAACATTATGTATTTCGAAGAATGTAGTAATCTGTTGATTTATCAATTGCATGTGACAAGTGATACAAAAAATTACTTTATTTAGTAAAACCTTAAATATTCTTCTTTTCAAATCTCATGGAACAGGAACTCATTAAGGTCCAAATACTTTCACGTGCCCTCAAAACACCTTCTACCCGTGGATTTCAACTTCCAATCTTTAAGGAGTGTTTCATTTTAAATCATATTTATTTTAATAAAATAAAGAAACTTTATTAATAATTTAAATTTTATATATTTTGAAAATATTCTAAATTTAATCATATTTACTAATAATTATTAAATTTAATTACAAAATAAATAAAAATTTTAAGTTAAATTATTCATAATTTTTATTAATAATTAATTTTATTTAATTAATTAAAATTACCCTTTTTAAAGGATTGCATTTTGAACCAGACTCAGAATTTGCAATAATGGCTCTTTGGCTCATCCTAGGTGATTTTAATGCTACAATATGTTCTAAGGAGCCTGAAGGCAAAACAACTCACAAACACTACTACGAGGACCTTGAGAAGTGTCTCAATGACATTCAAGTTTCTAATCTTCCTCATGGTAGAAATTTCTTTAGTTGGAGCAACAAGTAGAACGAAAACTCTTTCATCATAAGGAAACTAGACAGATGTTTAGCTATCTTGGAGTAGTTGTAGAATTTCCCTCACTCTCAAGCTCTTTTTCCTAACACTAAATTCTTTGATCACTCCCCAATCCTGGAAGTCCTCAACCTTACCAGAATAACCACACGCCTTCCTTTCAAATTTAACAATTTTCTTATTGACTTGTAGGGTTTTTTAATGTGGTGGAAAGAGGCTATAACTTCTCCTTTGCTAGTACTAAAAAATCCATACTACCTCCAATCTATAAAAGAAGAAGTCAAGCTTTAACAAAAGAAATGCATAGGAAATATACATCATTTAGTCTCGACTGCAATAAAAGCTTAAGAGCATCCTCAATTTGCTGTCTAGTGTAATCCACTTCCAACATCCTCATTAACAAGGAGAAACAAGTTTTGAAAGCTTTTTAGCAAGACTTGAGCTTCGATCACTCCTTATTCAAAGCAAAGATCCATAGCGGATTGGCTTCAGCATGGAGACAAAAATTCAACTTTTTTTTCCATAAAGCAATTACATCTAGACATGCTTCTAACATAATTGTTTCCATTTGTCACTCAAGTTTCACTCTAGAATCCCAAGAAAGCTTCAGGTCCTGATGGCTTTAATGCCAAATTTTTATTCAAAACTTGGCATATTACCAACAAGATGGTGGTGGAGGATGTGATGGAGCTCCTCAACAAAGGAAAATTATTAAAAGAAATCAATAGCACCCTGATCATGCTAGTTCACAAGTGTATTATTCCCAACAACTTGGGAGACTTTCGACCCGTAGCTTGTTGTAACAAAGTTTATAAAGTCATTTCCAAAGTGCTATCTCTGAGATTGAAAACCATACTTTTCATTCATATAGATCACAATTAAGGAGCTTACATTGTTGTAAGGTCCATTGGTGACAACATTTCTATTGTTCAGGAACTTCTTAAGCATTACACAAGAAGAAAAGGTCACAAAAATTGTGCTATGAAAGTGGACTTTTAAAAAGCATATGACATATTGGATTGGTTTTTCTTAGTTAATGTACTACATATTTATGGATTTCCAACATATTTCATGACTTGGATATAATACAACATAAGTACTGTTACCTTCAAAGTTTTGATTAATAGAGTACCCTTAAAGGCAATCAAGGGAGCAAGGGGAATTAGACAAGGGGATCCTCTTTTCCCTTATCTGTTCTCACTTGCAATGGAAGTACTTAATAGGCTCCTTTTCAAATTAGTGGACAAAGATTTCAAATTTAAATTCCATGGTAAATGCAAAAAATTGAAGATCTTTAGTCTAAATTTTGTAGACGATCTTTTCTTATTCTCCAAAACTGATTGCAATTCAGTCTCCTCTCGTAGTACTATTCTCAAACTCTTCAACAAGATGTCAGTATTATCTATTAATAACAACAAGAGTGCTTTATACATATCCAGAGGTGCAACCAACATTGCACCTTTCATTTCTTTAATTATTGGATTCAAAGTCCAATAGCTTTTTGTATATTATCTGGGAATTCCCATATCTTCAACTAATCCATCCTCTAGTGACTACAAATTCTTGATATTCAAAAATACTTGGAGCCATACAGAACTCTCCATTGTAGGCAAATCTTAACTAATTAGATTAGTCTTATCTTCCATGGCTATTCATTAGGGATCCCATCTAGTGTTTCCCAGATACATCTCCAAGAAATTTAACAAAATCTTCAAGAACTTCCTTTGGTATGGCTACAAATTGGATTCTAAAGCTGGAAAAATCAAATGGATTTAAACATGCCTACCATAAATGTAACATTCCGTTACCCTATGTTAAGGGCTAGAACCCCAGAATATTGTATATGAGAGATTACTGAGAAAATTAGGAAATTGCATTTCATGCTCATGCATAATATAGCACACACACACATGTGAATATTCATTTTTCACACATTAAAATGAATGTACATCTATTCATTGACATTTTTTTGGGTATAATTAATTTATAAATGTGATTTTTGATATGAATTGTGGTTTATATTTATTAAAAATTGAATTGGTGAGTATGCGTATTGGTTTAGAATTTTTGGTGAAATTTAGGAAATTTCTGAAATTTTGGATATTTTTAGTCTAGGAAAATTGTTAAGTGGCAGGACAACTGATAAATGGTAGTTGAAATAAGAGTTAAATGGCAATGGAAATTTTTATAAATGACATTTGAATTTAATGACATATGTCATTGAAATTTGGAGATAATTGGAGTAGAAATTGGAGTTGATTGGACTAGTTAAATGAGAGAACCTAGTTCAAACCTATAGGGATTGGACATTTGGCAAGTGACAAGTGTCACTTGCCAAACCATGTCTTTATCCCACTATTGTTTTAATTACTTGGAGGACCACTAAATTGTCTTATATCTTGTTTTCTTCTTCTTCTTCGTGGCTTGCTCTTCTTCCTCTCTTTCATGATTTTGACTCACCAATCTCCATTCACATTGAACCTAACCTTCTCATCTTTCACTTACTACTCTCATCTTGCTCTCTCTTTTATTCTCACTAAAGACCTAACCCTACCACCTTGAATGATGATGTATGTGGTTGTATGGTGAGCTGGGGTTAAGTGAGATCTTGAAGAGTTTGAAGATTTTTTTGAAGAAGCTTAAGAGTAAATTAAGTAAGTAATGCTTTAATCTTATTGGGTAGTGTTAAATGAAACATTTATAATGAGAAATTTGAGATTGATAATTGATCATGAGTTTTTATATATGTGTTTTAACATACGCGTAGTGTAATAATAAAGGGATCATATTCTAAATTGTAGTGAGTTAATGTTATTCATGAATTGTTTGGTAAATGAATCAATTATGATAATGAGTTATGAGATGTTTGATTGTGAAAAAGGAAGTTTGAAATATGATGATGTGTGAATGACGTGGTAAAAAGAGTTATGTATTACTTTGTATTAAGATGAATAATAATTCATGAGTTTTGAGCTAATAAGAATGAGTATTATGGTGTCTTGAATTAAGATGAATTAAGATGATGTTTATAAGTGAAATAAAGACGAGAATTGGAGTTAAATATAGGCAGAAATTTGGAGTTAAAAGTATATAGGACTATGTTCTGTTTTTGGTGTTTATGATCAATCATGGATTTTGATTTGTATGTGTATGAAATTGAGCTGAAATGGAGTTATGAATGAAGAGGAAATGATGGTGTATTAAACTAGAAATGATTGAATAAGTATAAAAGATGATAGAAGTAACTTGTATGAGTTGGAAGAATTGGAGAAATTGCTGGGATTCTTCTGTTGGAAGCATCCCACGATTGTGGGAATTTCTTACGATCGTGGGAATGCTTAACAAAGGTAGAAATTTTTTTGCCAACAAATCCCATGATCGTGGGGATGCTTAGCAGGGCAGAAACTTTCTGTCAACAAATCCCATGATCATGGGAAATGGTCCACGATCATGGGAATTGGTTAAACATCAAACATACTTCTTTTATGTGTAGGTTGAAACAACAAATGGTTAGGTGCTTCCATATGAGGTATTTAGGATTAAATGAGATCTTGAATGAACCTAATTGAATGGGAGTAAGGTGATTAAAGTGAGTAAAGTGTATTAGATATTAAAGAATGATTGAAAGGTGTTGTTAATTGATTATGAGATGTGTATTAAGGAAATATACCTGAGATTTTTCATTGAACATGCATTATTCATGAATATATATATCTTTAAGATTGAGTATTTATGTAAATGTCCAAATTAGTAATGTATGAATGTGTGTGCGATTGCATAATATAGAAGAGTACACTGAGCGACCGCTTCCAGACATTTCCAGGACTTCTATGCAATAAGCTAACGAGAGCAAATTGTGAGTAACCTAAGATGGTCTCACTTCGATTAATTGTTTGTTTAAACTCTGTATTAAATTGTTATGTATTGTGCATATACTAATTCCGGAACTTGAATGTCCAAGGTGTTTGATGCATGAATACCATATTTGGAAGTGCTCATTGTATGTGAATTTGAAGAAATAAGTGATTCTCAACTTAAATGTTGAATACCAGACCAAGGTCCGATGACAAATGAGAATAATATTGTGAAAGAGAATGTGAGTGCGATTGATTGAACATAATGATTGATTGAATGTATATGGTGCATTCCATTACATAAATGCATGAAAGATAAAGGCAGTTATGACCAGATTCGTCAGTGAAAAAGAGCTTAAAGCTCAGAACATGGTAAGAGCCTCAGGCTCAATATATAAAATAAGCCCTGTATCTCCAATGGATAAAGGACAGTATTAATGAGCCCGATATCTCCAACGGATACGGAACAGTGAAAAAGGCACTCGATCATAACAAAGTAATAAACGAATGTGAGTCTCATGAACATTGCATATATACATGATATGTATGATTTGAATGATTGCAATGTATTATTAAATTGTGTTGAATGAGAAATGTGAAAATTGTGTGCAAAGTGTTTTATGATGCTATATGTGGATAAATGAAATAATGTGAATTGTTGTGTTATGTGATAGGAGTGGACCATCGAGGATGGTCAACTCACATAGTTTGCAAAACTCAACAAAATTGCAACATTGACATTTCAGATTCGAGAGTGACGACTTAGTTTCTAAGTCAATTTAAAAGAGAACTAGTACTGCTTTTGGATTGAAGACATGGCTCAAAGGTCGGTTAGCTTAAACTGAAGGATTTAGACAAACTTTTAGTATAATTCCTCATATAGGTAGCATATTTTATAGAAAAAGCTGTATACTTTAATAGGTTGTTGATATTGTACATATATGGATGATGATGTAATGCTACAATGTACATATTGTTAATGAAATGAAATGAGGAAATTTGAGTTTTAGTCACTGTGATTCTTATGTTTTTAATTTATGATGGCATGAGTTAAGTGAAAGGGATATAGTTGGTGCGCCGCTTCTATCAGGCATGTGCTAAAATTTCTGATGACGTACTGGCACAAATGTCTAATGGGAGTGGGGTGCCACAACAAAAGCAAGGAGGACTTGATAGCATAACCTCTAGACTAATGAATCTATCCATGCTTACTAAAAAGATATGGAGATTGATACAAGATAGGCCATCTTTATGGGTGAAATGGGTAAATGCATACTACGTAAAGAAAAAATCCATATGGTGCTTCAAAATTCCTAAAAATGCATATGCTTTGATAAGGCATATTGGAAAAGTTAGAGATAAACCACAATGTGTTTACCAAGTTGGCAATAGGGAGACATTCAAGTTCTCGTTTGATCCATATTCCACTTATGACCTTCTTTACATTGCCCCTGAATTCGATATTTTCAAAAGTTCTATCAGTCAAGGTGTTAATGTAGCTTGTGGCTTAACCATATTAAAGCATTGCTTAAATAGGTCTTCCAATTGGAGTGTGCTTTAACTATTATCTAACTTCAACTTAATAAGACAGACAGAAAAAATCCAATGGAAATTGGAGAGATTAGGTCACTTCTCTACTAGCTTAGCCAAGCTTATCTATAGAGAGGAATATCCCCAAGTGAATTGGTATCAAGTTGTGTGGTGAAAAAATAATAGCCCTAGACATGCATATGTACTATAGTAAGGTTTCAAATTAAAACTAGCCATATTGGATAGAGTTGGTAAATTCTTGCACAATCCCAATTGGTGCTCTTTATGCAAAAGTCAAGATGAATCCCAAAATCACCTACTTTTCTTATGCTTTTATTCAAACAAAATATGGAAAACCATAATGAATTTATGTGGGATAAACAATTCTCCTATAGTTTGGTATGATATTATAGAGTGGAGTGCTCACTTTAAACACATATATGAGGGAGATGGATGGATAGTTTTCACATCTCTAGCTTATTTTATAGTAGACATCTGGACTAAAAGAAATAACAGAATTTTCAAGTTTCTTATGAATACCCCTCGGGAAACCTCAAGAATCACCATAAACCAGATTAGACTACACATTAATCTATACAAATACAAGTATAAATTCAGTAACAAGGTATTATTAAATTAGAACATATCTTAGACTAGATTTCTACTTAATTTCACTTATAATACGAAGATAAGCATTTGATAACTAAAGCAAGGAAATTGCACAAGAAATGTTTAAGTAACTATAAAAGTCTCACCTGTAGGCACTATTTGTAGTTCCATGCTTTTATAATAGTTGAAGTCATAAGGTGTATTAAGGGGCTAAGTTCCTTAGAACAGGTTGTTGGTAAAGTGAACCATAAATTTACATTACTCACTTCATTGAATGAATTACCAATTCTTCAAAAACATTATTCATAATCTAATTTGCTATTAACTAAAAATAAGCTTGTACTTATCATAACGTTAAAATTCAATACTTATTCCTTAAATCAAAACACATGGATGTGATTATATAAGGGATATTAAAGAGTTTATATTCTAAAAAAAAGGAATTTTATTTTATACAAAATTCTTTCACTATGTCGTGTATCAGTTGAAACTTCATCACCTTTACAAATGGTTAAAAATTTATAATTTAGTACAAAATTAAAACTTTTCTAATGAGAAATTTATCTCTTTATAAGTAAATAATCTAAGGATAATCTTATACTAATAGATTAGTGGTGAAAGTCCTCTAAAACCAATATACTATATAATCTCTTTGGTTTCCTTGTAAAATTTATTTGTATTAGAAACAAAAGAATTTTTGTCTCAATGTTTAAATAGAAAATTTTATATTCTATTTGTTAAGTATCCAATTAATATAAGATAGAATTTGACAATCAAATTAGGTTATATGATAACTTCAATATTTGATAAGTATAGTTGAAAATAATTACACATTTCTACTAAGTTATCATGTTATTGAAAATTGAAAAGTGTCTAAAACATATGACTATAGTATATTAAAACATAAGTTTCCTCTTCATATTTATACTAATTTATTAAATTGACAATCAAATTAGGTTATATGTTAACTTTAATATTTGCTAAGTGAAAAAAATTATGTATTTCTACTTATGTATCATGTTATTGAAAATTAAAAGGTGTCTAAAATAGATAACTATGGGTACATATGAACATAAGTTTCCTATTCATATTTTACTTGTTGGACCCCACACCCCACCCGTAGGTGTTTGCAGGTGATACTGCGATGTGTGTTTGCGGGTGATACCGCGGCATC
>JANZXR010000171.1:22939525-22977804 GCA_027575705.1 Erythroxylum echinodendron
AAGAAGGAAGAAAAGAGATCAAGAACACCTGTAATGTGAGTTTAGAAAACTCAAACAATATCTTTTCAAGTGAAAGGGAAGGCTAAAGCCTGAAGAGGCTAAGATAGCAGACAAATAATACCTTGTGAAAGAGACCTGAAAAGACTCTGGAAGTGAGAAATAATACTTGTAAAGTTGCAAGAGATAGTGAAATCTGGGATAAACTCTGAGGACTAGATGTAGCCCAAAGGTTAAGGGTGAGCTAGAATAAATTACGGTGTCATATTCTCTAACCCTTATCTCTTTAATTTCTTGTTATTAAAAGAATAGATAATATTTCTACTGTTGTATTACTCAAATAAAATAAGTGCGTTGTTTTGTAATCGTCTGAATCTTTCAAAAAAATCAAGAAGTTTTTTTAAAAGATTACTATCTCAGACGATTTAACACAATTCAACCCCCTTCTTGTGTATTTTACATATTATACGAGATTTCTATAATAACAAGTCATTTACTTCAGTTGGTATCAGAGTGAAGTTTCCTAGAAACATTGTTACAAAATGAAGACAAAGATCCATGACTGAATCATATGTTTTTATAGTCGAAGGTGCCTCAATCACAAGACCACCTGCATTCAATGGTGAAGACTATCATTATTGGAATGACAAAATGCAGCTCTTCATAGAATCCACACACATTGATCTTTCTCAGCTAATTAGAAAGCTTGTATTCAATTAAATTCAAAGGATAAGTTCTTTTTAAGTTGTGCTCTAAGCAGAAGTGAATATGATAAGGTTCATGGATGCAAATCTGCAAACGAAATGTGAGACACATTATCCATTACATATAAAGGCACAAACCAAGTGAAAGAATCAAAGATTGGTATTTTTGTTTATCAGTATGAGCTGTTCAAGATGAAAGATGACGAGTTGATTGATCAAATGTTTGGACAATTTCAAACAATCATTAATGGACTTAAAGCTCTGGGGAGAATCTAAGATAGTCAAGATCATATTAGAAAGATCCTCAAAAGTCTTCCAAAATGATTGAGACCCAAAGTAACAGCAATATAAGAGGCCAAGGATTTAAGCAAGCTAAAGCTAGATGAATTGCTTAGTTCATTGAAAATCCATGAAGTAGAGCTTGATGCAGAAGATAAACCCAGAAGGGACAAATCTATTGCATTAAAGGCTGGTCAGAAGAATCAGAAAATGCTGAAAAATAGAAGCACGTCTTTAAAAACATTAAAGATTGAAGAAATCAAGAATGATGATGCCAGTGAATTTGATCAAGATTTAAGTGAAGATGAAGATGAACTATATTTTATTTCAAGAAAAATTAGAAGGATGTGGAAAAAGAAACAAAGGGAAATAAAGACTTCTCTTTAAAAAAGATTAGCAAAGACAATTCGAAGAATGAGAAAAGCTCTATCGTCTGCTATGAGCGTAATAAACCAAGACATTACAAGTCTGAATGACCCTTACATAAAAGAAAACAAAAGAAGAGTCAAGGAAACAAAAAAGGCATGATGGCAACATGGGAAGATCTGGATTTGTATGAATCTAAATCAAACTCAAAATCATCAGAACAAGCAAACGTATGCTTGGTAGCTGAAGGTGAAAGCAACGATGAGGTAATCTCTGACTTTAATGATCTTCAGCATGCCTATTTAGAATTGTTAGAAGATTCACATGCTACTCTAAAACAATATAGATTGTTGAAAATTCTAAGAACATAAAAATCTTAGAAGAGAAAATGTCTGCCTTAAGAAACAAGTATATGATATGAAAAAGAAAGTAACTATAGATAGATATGAGGAGATTAATTAGTTAAAACAAAGGATTAATATTCTTTCAGTAGATTTATCAAAATTTACAGGGAGTACAAAAAGGATGAATGATATGATTGGAAGTTATAGACGTCTAGATGATAAAAGTGGTTTAGGCTTTTCTTGTAGAAATACAATTCATAATAGAAATGTTCTTCATAATAGGAATTTTGTTCCTAATAAAAAGAAAAAGAAACAGTATTATTATTATTATTCGAAGAATAATTATAAGACTAACCCCAAAGGACCCAAGAAAATATGGGTACCTAAGAAGGATATAATATATACTACAGATCTCTTTACTTGGAAGAAGCAACCACCATCAATGATACTTAGACAGTGGCTTCTCACGACAAATGACAGACAGAAGGTCCATGTTCCTAGACCTCCAATATAAGCAAGGAGGATCAGTAACTTTTGGAGACAACCAGTAGGGCAAAATAATTGGGATCGGCAAAATTGGTAAAGATTTCTTTTTGTCTATTGATAATGTTCTGCTAGTTGATGGTTTAAAGAATAATCTAATCAGTATAAGTCAATTATGTTATTCTAGTTTTGAAGTATCCTTTAATTAAAATTCTTATTTAGCTAGAAATAAGGACGAGTCCATATTCTTTTCTGCTAAGAGACAAAATCTCTATAGAATTAACTTGGATGATTTGAAAAGTCTAAATATTTCATGTCTTATATCAAAAGATGATGAAAAACTGGTTTGGCACAAAAAGCTAGGTCATGTTAGTTTTAAACACATTTCCAAATTAGTTAGATATGATTTGGTAAGAAGTTTACCAAAAATAAGTTTTAACAAAGATTTCTTTTGTGAGAGTTGTCAGAAAGGAAAACAGGTTAAAACATCCTTTTTGTCTGATAATATTGTAACTTCGTCTAGACCTCCAGAGCTTGTTACGTATAGATTTGTTTAGTTCAACCAGAATAGTAAGTCTTGGGGGAAAGAAGTATGGCCTTGTAATTGTTGATGACTTTACTACATTTTGTTAGATATTGATTTCATCTCAGAAAGGATTAATCTTTTAAATGCTTTAAAATCTTATCCAAAAAGTTACAAAATGAAAAAGAAATTTCTATTGCTAGAATTAGGAGTGATCACGGTGGAGAATTCGAAAATAAAAATTTCAAAATGTTTTGTGAAAAGAATGGAATTTTCCACAATTTCTCTACTCCCAGAACTCCTCGACAAAATGGAGTTGTAGAAAGAAAGAACAGGATGATTCAGGAAATGGCAAGGACTACGCTATGTTAAATGAATTTTCCTAAGTACTTCTAGACAGAAGTTGTAAATACAACTTGTTATATTCAAAATAGAGTATTTCTGCGACCTATTTTAAATAAAAGTCCATATGAGTTATGGAAGGAAAGAAAACCAAATATTTCTTATGTTCATCCTTTTGGTTGCAAATGCACTATCTTGAATACAAAAGAAAATCTGGATAAATTCAATTCTAAGACCAATTCAAGAATTTTTCTTGGTTATTTTATTAGATCTAAAGCTTATAATCTTGTTTCTAAATCTGTTGAAGAATCTATGCATGTAAAGTTCGATGATGATTCTCATCTAGATAAGAGAGATGATTCTGATGATGAAACTCTGTCTGCTCCCTTAGTTAGTAACCTAAACGATTCACCATCAGACGATCTATCTGATAAAGTAGTAGATCTTTCTGAGAATATTAGTTTGAGAAAAGACTGGAGATACAAATCTTCTCACCCAAAAAATTTGATTATAGGAGAACATCAGAAGGAGTGAGAACTAGATCTAAGTTTAGGAGAGAGGTCAATGTAGCTTTTGTTTATGAATTAGAACCTAAGAAAATTGATGATGCTCTTCAAGATAAAGCTTGGGTTTTAGCTATGCAAGAGTTAAATCAATTTACTAGGAATAAAGTATGGTTTCTAGTCCATAAACCATCTAATAAATATATTATAGGAACTAGATGGGTATTCAAGAATAAACTAGACGAATCAGGAAAGGTATCCCATAACAAAGCTAGATTAGTAGCCTAACGCTATAATCAACAAGAAGGAATAGACTACAATGAAACATATGCTCCTGTAGCTAGATTAGAAGCTATTAGGATCTTATCTGCATATTTTGTTTTTCATGATATAAAACTATTTCAAATGGTTATGAAAAGTACCTTTTTGAACGGTTTTATAGATGAAGAAGTTTATGTAAAACAACCCCCTTAGTTTTGAAGACATTGATAAACCAGATTATGTGTATAAATTTCATAAAGATTTGTATGGATTGAAACAAGCACCTCGTGCTTGGTATGATCTTCTTAGTTCTTTTTTGATTAAGAATGACTTTATTAAAGGTCAAGTTGATAAAAATTTATTTCAAAAATGTTTTTAAAATGATTTTATTTTTGTGCAAATATATGTAGATGATATTATTTTTGGTGCAACTTCTAAAAAGTTATGTTCGAATTTTGAGATTATTATGAAAAGTGAATTTGAAATGAGTATGATGGGAGAATTAAAGTTCTTTCTTGGTTTGCATATTAGACAGAATGAAAAAAAGATCTTTATTCATCAATAAAAGTATATTAACGAACTTTTAGTCAAATATAAAATGGAAAATGTTAAACCAACGTCAACTCCTATGCATCCTTTAATCGTCTTATCTAAGGATGAAGCTGGTAAGAAGATTGATCAAAATCTTTTTAGAGGAATTATTGGTTCTTTGCTTTAACTAACTGCAAGCAGACCTGATATAATGTTCAGTGTTTGTTTGTATGCAAGATTTCAAGCAGATCCTAGAGAATCTCGTTATATTGTTGTTAAAAGAATATTGAGATACTTAGCAGTTTCTACTAATCTTTGCTTAATGTATGAGAAAGGTAAAGATTTCAGGTTAATTGGCTACTGTGATGTTGATTATGCTGGAGATAAGATTGATGGAAAAAGTACAAGTGGAGGTTGTCACTTTCTTGGTCCTAATCTAATTTCTTAGTCAAGCAAGAGGTAATGTTCAATTGCTCTATCTACTGCCGAAGCTAAATACATGTTAGTTGCAAGCTTTTGATCACAAATATTATGGATAAAGTATCAGTTAGAGGACTATTCTATCCAAGAAGATCAAATTCCAGTCTTCTGTGACAATGCAAGTACTATCAATCTCTCAAAGAATCCAATACAACACTTAAGGGCAAAGCATATTGAAGTTAGACATCATTTTATAAGAGACTATATACAGAGAGGGATCATCAATCTACAATTTATTAAGACGAATCAACAATAGGCAGATATCTTCACCAAACCCTTAAGTGAAGACAGATTCAAGGAAATAAGATGAAATCTGAACATGTTCATGTCAAATGACCGTTTGTTTGAAACTCCATGACCCAGACGATACGTCCTAGTGAAGCAGAAAAGTCATAAGGAATAGTAATGGTAATTTTTACTCGGTAGTATCAATTTTATGATTAAATATGGATCAGTCACAGACGTTATAAACGGTAACTTTTTAAGAGTATTTATAAAAAGAAATCTCTCAAAATCTACAACACTCTACATTCTAGAATTTTCTTAGTAACCGGCCTAC
Source organism: Erythroxylum echinodendron (assembly GCA_027575705.1). Classification (NCBI taxonomy): domain Eukaryota; kingdom Viridiplantae; phylum Streptophyta; class Magnoliopsida; order Malpighiales; family Erythroxylaceae; genus Erythroxylum; species Erythroxylum echinodendron. The sequence goes on from JANZXR010000171.1 coordinate 22,944,898, forward strand.
TCTAAAGTGCTCTCAACAAAGACAATTCAATCCTCTATTCTATACAACAAATCTTTCTCATTTTCATTTTGTATCTTTCTCTCAATTGTTTCTATATACTAATCTCACTTCTTTAAGCTTAATACATTTCTGTGTTTAGTGTTTATACATTACAGATTACAAAAATGTCGAAATCTATTATCTATGGGAGACTCGTTGATTTCACTGCTATGAAGGAAGATTGAATGGATATCGAACCTGAGATCAAAGTAGCTGGATGGGAAATTTTCTTTAATATTTGAGAACTAATGTATCCAAATGAAGTATATGAGTTCTGGAAAAATACAAAGGTGGTAGATAATACCTTGGTATTAGTGGTAGATAGATTGCCGGTGATTGTTTCACAAGATTCTATTATGAAGGCTACTGAATGTCCAAATGAAGGAGCAAAACTGTTCAACAATATAAAGTGGATTGCCCAAAGTCACATAAATGAAGACAGCATCAATCAACAATTATATGGATCGAGTAATCCAGAAGTCAAGAAGTCTTCAAACCTAATTCCGAAGGCTAAGGTTCTTCATTCAATTCTTCTTCACTGTCTTTTACCAAGAGTGGATCAAAGGCTTTTATGACGATGAATGATGAACATTGCCTATTTCATCTACTCACACACCAATCTGGTAATCTTTCGTTCTTGATTATGACCTACATGATAAAGGCCAAGGAGGATTATCATCTAAAGAGTGGTTCGTTACCTTACGGTATACTATTGACAAGATTGTTGAACGAATCTAAAATCCTACTTGATAGAGGAAGCAGAGTAAAGCTGAATATTAAGAGTGTTATCAATACCTCTACTATTCGCAAAATGGGGATTAAGACTGAAGCTGAAACGGATAAAGATTTCACATCGACAGCACAGTCTAAGGGGGAGCTTTCAATCAGAAGAAGCTGGAAAGAAGAATTTTCATCTAGTATCCAACCAAAACCTCAATCAACCAGAACAATATCAGCTGAGGAGGCAAAAGTTAAACAATCGTCTTATAAGTCAATACAAGCCAAGACGATTCCTCAAATGAAGTAAAGTGTAAAGGTTCAACAACCAACTCACAAAGTGTCCTTAAAGAGGAAGGTTGAGACACTCCAATCAAAAAGACCCGAGAAGTCTAGAAGGCCACCAAAATTGATGACGTTATGACAACAAGAACAGAAAAAGCAAAAAAACTCTGATTCTTGGTCAAGTTTCTGAAAATGCAAAGGAATAACGACAACAACAACATACTAAAGAAATTGTCTCTATCCTTCAGACTTAATCAGAACAACTTTCTGGAGAGACAGAGATAAAAAGGAAGCTAGTATTTGAGCAGAAGAAGACTCAACAACAACTCTCTTCCAAGCTGGCAGAAGAACAAAGGAAGATGAAGACTATTATGAAAAAGAAGGTTGAAAAGAAGCAACCAATCTACAACCCTCCTTAACCAATGAAGAAAGAAGATTTAAAGATGAAGATTATAGAAGAATCAATACCTGATCGAAAAAGAGGTTTAATTATCATTAGAGAACCTCCTAAATAGAAAGTTAAGTTTTAAGTTGAACCTGTAATAGTAAATGATCAGACAATACATTTTTTTAGTCCTAAAGAAAGAAAATTGTATGGCATTCTGTGAGATGAAAAGGAAGAACTATATCCATTGAAGATGACAAAAAATCCTTACACAATCTACCCAGTGACAAGCAGAACAACAATAAAGATTGTACCAGATGTACAACCTAGATATCCAACACTGGTAGACAGCAAAGACAAATGCAAGAAGAAGAAATTTCCTGAGAAACACGATGATGATCTCACGAAAGAAGAAATTTAAGTGGAGATGAAGAATAGATGATATATTTCATGCAACTCAACCTGTAGGCATCTATATTTCACATCACATATCAAGGCCAATAGGAAGTAACCTTGGCACATCCACCACATATGAAAGTTTCAAGGTCGTTGGGAAAATATCGGAAGGAAGATATAAAAATATTACAATTGAAGGTATCAATTTCTATTTACAAACCTTTGTACATTTACTTATTCATTTTAAACCCTTAGGTTTTATTCCTTCTGTCAAAGATATCCTACACCTTCTAGGAAAACCAATTTTTCAAACTACCCGAACCTGATGATCTTGACATTCCACACTAAACACAATCTTTCCAATTGCCCTCCATCAAAATTATTGACTTAGAAGATTCAATCAGAAAACCATTTGTTTCTAAGTATCTTCATCCATTAAATGAAAAGCTACAAGATTCTATCGATAATTCAGAGTTCTTGAAGAATTTCATCGTATGAACTGAAGCTAGTTAAAAGCAGAAGGAAGATCAAGAAGCCTTAGCTAAACATATTAAAGGAATTGGTACTAAGCTTGATGATCTAAGTGACTCAGTGGGTGATTTTCATGAGGAAATAGCACTTGTACGTGTGACTATAGAAGAAGACCTTAAGACGATCCGCACTGATATTCAACATATGTTCTCTTAAATATTGAAGTATTTGAAATGATATTTTTTTATTAATAACAAATAGGGGGAGAATAGTAGAAAGGAAAGGAGAATTAGCATTAGAAATTTATTTTTCTTATCTATGCATTGTATATCTTACATTATTCGTCTAAAAAAATTTTATTATTTGTCTAAAAATTGTTCATCTGAATATTATCATTATCCATCTGAATACTTTTTATCTTCTAATATTATGATTATTTGTTATCATAAAGAAGGGGGAGATTGTTAAGTCAAGAAGATTTCACTTCTTTTGATTTTTATGAAAGTCAAATAATAATAATAAAAGAAGTGTGTGAACTATTTTGATGAGTTTATTAAGTGCGCGGATAAATTTAAGTAGCACTAATCACTAAATCAAGATGATATTCAAAGAGCTGACTAAAACAAAGTGTAAGATGGACCAGACAAAGTCATAAGTCATAAGACAAAGCGAAGACATAAGACGACATGAAGACATAAGGCGAAGCATACAAATCAAATCAAGACGATATAATTGAAGAATAATCTACAATGTTAGTTAGTTAGTTAGTTGGAGTTAATTACAGGACTCAACTAATAACTGATCTTTGAAGATTCTACAAGCAGTTTTCTCAAGAAGATCGTTGGAGAATTAGACTATAAATACCAGTTGTAATCATAGACAAAAACTTACAACTTTTAACTTTTAACTCTCAACACTTTACTTACAGGAAATAATCAAATGAGTATACTGTAAAAATATCCTAAGTGAAAAGAAGGAAGAAGAGAGATCAAGAACACCTATAATGTGGGTTTAGAAAACTCAAACAATATCTTTTCAAGTAAAAGGGAAAGCTAGAGCCTGAAGAGGCTAAGATAGCAAATAAAGAATACTTTGTGAAAGAGACCTGAAGAGTCTCTGGAAGTGAGAAATAATAGTTGTAAAGTTGCAAGAGATAGTGAAATCTCAGATAAACTCTGAGGACTAGACGTAGCTCAAAGGTTAAGGGTGAACTAGTATAAATCGCAGTGTCATATTCTCTAACCCTTATCTCTTTAATTTCTTGTTGTTAGAAGAATAGAAACTATTTATGTTATTGCATTACTCAATCAAAATAAGTACATTGTTTTGCAATCATCTTAATCTTTCAAGAAAATCAAGAAGTTTTTTTTAAAGATTACTATCTTAGACAATTTAACACAATTCAACCCCCCTTCTTGTGTATTTTACATATTATACGTGATTTCCATAATAACAAGTGAATTACTTCACATGTTTCTCTTCCTTCGTTTCGTTCCTCAATCTCACGACAAAGCTCTCTAGGGTTTCAAGATGTGGCTGATGCAAAAGCTCCCATTTTATGTTCTTTATGTTCTTTAAATACCTTGATATCTCTCGGGTTTTTTGAGGTTGAAACGATCCAAAAAAATTCCTCAAAACTTGATGTTTTCTCCTTTCCAGCCTCAGCCTATGGTAGAGTCTTTCTATCATGATTGTGTCCCTTAGGCCACGATCATAGGCTAGCTCACATGGTTCTATCATGATCATGCACGATGGTTTTGGCCCGAAAGTCTCCGAAACTCCTTTGTTCTTATATGTTGGCCCTAAAACACTAACAAAAACATTAAGGTACCTAAAAAATATAATATTTAAGCTAAAACACTTATACTAACCCATAAAAACACTTAAATACATAAACTAACATAATTTTATCCTAAACATATACTAAACACCCAAATTAACAAACTAATAAATAATAAATTAAACCATAAAACTTAATGCAAATCACACCTATCAACATCCCCACACTTAAACGTTTGCTTGTCCTCAAGAAAACAAAACAAAAAAAAACATAACAAATACACAACACTCAATGCAATAATGAGGCAATAACTTGAACTTCATGAAATAAATTTGATATTAAACACAATCATTCGAGTTATATCAAATCATTAACATGTGAAATCTGTGTGTAGCTTTAAACTAATTATAAAAATTAATCAAGATCCAAGTGTTTGTTTACCCTTTTCAATTACACACAGACATTAATAATTCTTTGGTCATTCACACTTTATAACTGTTCCTAATTATATTTTCATGAAAAGTCAAGCTTATTACAAGTCTGGTAAGTTTTTACTAGAAAACACACACATTTTTTATTTATTTATTGCACATGGACTTAGTCTTTTTACACGGAGGCAAACATGGGAAATGAATGTCGATCCGGTTACTCGACTAAGTCATATTTATTAAATAGCTTGGTTGAAACGTCATTATAGCTTTCTAACACGAAGGTACACATTTGTAATGCGTGTCGATCCGGTTACTTAGCTGTATCACGTTTTCAACTGACTACTAGCACTATTCATATCTGAAGGTCAGCGGAATAGTTATTTATGTAATAAACATTTTTATTGCCTACCTTGTTGTTTTAGCTACTCGTTTCCATAAAAAATACTAGTAAAGCTACTTAAGTTGAAAGGCCTCAAATTATAAATGAATGTGACAATCAAGAGGGTGATAAACTTACACTAAATCCTAATTAAGTTTTATATTTATCCAAAACTCCAATTCACTAATTTTGTGAGCTAATGATTCTACACAACCTAATAAACTATGTTTTAAATTAAATTAATTTCACTCCATCTAAGCCATTGACACAATCAAACAATTCATAAATGCAACCTAACAGCTATCATACTATATGCAAAATCACATACAAAGCAAAACACATAACCCTCACCACACTTGAACAACACATTATCCTCAATGTGAGAAGGGGACAAACAAGCACATAAAAGACAAGAAGAAATATGAATTAAAGTAAATAAAAAATAAAAACAAAAATGAGGACTAATTTGATAAAGAAAAATGGGTTAGACAAAATCTCATAGAGATGGAGGTGGTGATGGTGTTGAAGGTAGCAATTGAACGTCCTGAGACTTGAAATACCGATGAATTCTACTGATATCCTAGCTCTGGTGTGGCTGTGTTCGGGCCATCTCTTTCATCATTCTGGTGTGCTCCACTAGTGTATCAGTAACTGTCTTGTTGGTTGCGAAGATTGCCTCTAAGACTTTCATCCAGCCTTAATCTTCTTCTTCATCTTCCTTAGACTCTTCACTAGTTGAGTTCGCTTCTGCTTGCTACGACGGTGCTGAACTTGAGCTCACTTGACTGGCCCTTATCTTGACATGTGACTTTTGGCTAATATCCCTAAGTTCTATGTTTCGGGAATTGCAAATTTCAGCCTACCCTAAATGGTGATGATTTAGGAAGTCAGGGAGGTGAACAGTTACCCACTATAGTCCACGCCATAATATTCAGCAACTGTAGACACTACCCTATTCCTAAATTATTGCTCCTCTTGCGTGGAGTCCTAATAATAGCATTTATCACATATGTGGATGTGCACACTAGAATGCTACGTTCCATGCACCACAACATAAAAGGTTCCTTTGTGGAACATTTGTTGGTTTCTGATTTATAAAAAACCAACTAACACATGAATTTGTGCAACAACAAGTGCTCGTGGGACCTTATTATGTTGTTATAAGTATTTTTGGCATGAAATTACTCTATTCCAGTGAGTTCATTCCAATATCGAGAAGGAGAAAAATCATCGTATTGATCGATGATGGAGGATTTAGGGAATCTAAACATATCGCACATGATCTTAAATTTCAATTCATAGGATCTTCTTCTCAGCATAAATCACAATTCCTTAGGGTTCCTAGGGTCATAGAACAATGAATTGAAAATTTCCAACGTGAGCTCCTGGTAAACAAAAAATTGGAAACGTATAAACTGGACCCACTGGATTCTTTCAACTAAGTTTTCTACTCTCTCCTGCAATTCTAGCCTATCGAGCGTTTCAAAATCAAAATATTTAGGAACCACTATTTGTCTAGAATTTAGAAATTAGAAACGACTACCTTCCTCCTCTGTATAGATCGGGAAGGGAACTCTAAAGTCTGCTGCTCTACTTCTTCTCCCACATCCCGCAACTTAATTTCATCCTAATTGCCCCTGTCTAGTTGATTGCTTAATGCGCGACATATTTCTTAGGAATTAGGTAGAATTTAGAAGAAATTTATAGGTTTGAAAATTTTTAGAGAGATGATAGAGCTTTTGTAGGTTTCAATTCTTTTTCTCTTTTCACATTTTTCTGAAATCTCTCTTTTGCTTATATGATCAATCATCCACTTCATTCCAAAATCTTATTTCTTCTTGATTTTATTCAAAAACAAAATAATTCTAACTACAGAATTCAAATGTTCTAACAAAAAATAATCAAAGGAACTAATTTTCAAGGGTTACCTCCTATGTAACGCTTCTTTTAACATCGGTAGCTCAACGCTCTTTCCTTGGAAACTTAGCCGGGATCAATTATAAGTGGCTTACTTCCGTTTCATTTAATATCAGTTTTGTAACCTGTAAGTAAGCTACAAATTGCAGCATAATTAGAAGGACGATGTTGATGACATTATTAAAACCTACTAAGCTCAATAATGTCCTTCTTTTCAAGTAAACTGTCAATAAAATAGGGAATAACAAAACTTATTGATTCTTCCATTGAATCTAACAGTTTGTTCTGTATAAAGGTGAGTTACTCTCTTTTATACTTAATCACTCCTTTACTTCTTTCCGCATCATGAACAAAGATTATCATAGCTTCTTCAAACTATATGTCTGTTGTCATCTGTTCTTCATCCTCTTGTTCTTCATAAGATTTGATCACATTAATTATCTTGAATGAGCTACTAACCTTCGAATTCTTAAATACATCATTTATATTGAATGTCACTTGGTCATCATTAATCTGACAAATAAGGCTCTCTTCATATACATCTACCCAATATTTTTTGATGTTCAAAGATGGTATATCAAGAACTGGTGAATAAAAGGGAGGGTTGGAATTCTTTTCTTCATAATCATCTTTGATTTCTTGGTCGTCTCTAAGGTTCGGTTTAGCTTGATTTCTCACTAGTTCTTCTAGATCTACCCATTCCTAAGTGTGATAGCCTGACATGACTCTAATTGAATTTACTTTTAGGTTGCGTAAACAGTTTTTCACACTTTGCTTACAAAATTCCCTAAAAAGTAAGTCTATTCGAACCTCTAGAATGTGAATAGAAGATGTATAATCTTCTGTTACTTGCTTAAACTTCTCTTACAACCTCTTCTGGTTCTCTTCCATATCTATGAGCTTCCATGATTTTGTTCAGCTTAGAATCCTATGAACTGGAATCATCATTTTAAAATTCAAATAATCCTTGATGTCCTATGTGAGTACTTGTATTCTTGGATCAATAGAAATTTGGGTGGTTCTACCACCTCGAAGTGTACGAGTTCATGTAAGGATGATGATTGCTCATTGAACTCCGTAAGTATCCCTTGCTCCCTATAATATACATCCTCCATGATCATTCTTTGTATCTCTTCTTAACATTCAACTCTTCAGATATCTCATTCTCATTCTAAGATGTCTTGATGTGTCTCTACTTTACACCCCCAAAAAAAATTTTAATTTATAAAAGAAAAAATAGTGAAAAAGCCTTAGACTAAAGAACTAGACTAATCATCGTCCCCAGCAATGGTGCCAAAAACTTGATCATAGGTTTCGATATTACAATGTTCTAATATTTTTAACCTCGATATTATTGCAAGCATACAAGTCGTTCGTGTAGTACCTAAGGTGTCGATCCCACGAGGAGTTTAATCTAATCCTAAAGTCTAAGGCTGAACTTAGTTCAAATAATTCAATGAACAAAAGTAAATAAGAAAATAATTCAATCATGTAAATAATTCCAATATTCAAATTCAGAAATATAAACAAGATAGTAATTGCACACCAAATCATAAAACAACCTAAAAACTACCAATTGAGAGAAAGGATATTTTTACTTAACTTTAATGAAAACCTAATCGATTATGAATTTATCGAATTACTAGTTTTAGATGGTCCTAAGGTTGCTTACTCTTTCTCAAGTTATAATCATTAACCCTAATCAAATTATGAGAAATTGAAGCCTCTCAATTCACAAATTATCCCATAACCTAAATTAGATCTTAAGTTGACCAATAAACTACCGAAACTTATATAAGATCTCCTATTATACAAATTTGTTGGTTTGATTCAATTATTGATTTATTAAACTACCTAACTCTCGTTAATGCAATTTAATAATTTTCACTCGGTTGCCTTCTCACTTTGTTATTGAATTATCAAGTGCAAAATTTGAATCATAAATAATTCAATAAAAATACAATAAATCAATTTTCATTAATATCAAATACAAAATTCCCGAAGGTGAGTTTAAACAAGTATTAAACATTCAACGAATCTATCATCTATGGCTATCTCAAATTCTATACAATCATAAAGAACGACATAAAACTAGAAATAGACTCAAAACAGAATGACAGAGGCAACAACGATGGGAATCCTCCTGTTCCGGGAAGTACATCCCATAGGCTTCGTCCCCACGTTTCTCTTCCTTCATTTCCTTCCTCAATCTCTCGACAAGGCTCTCTAGGGTTTCGGGATGTGACTAATGCAAAAGCTCCCATCTTCTATTCTTTATGTTCTTTAAATGCCTTAGCAGCCCTAGGGTTTTTTTAACGTCAAAACGATCCAAAAATTCCCTCAAAACTTGATGTTTTCTCTTGTTTGCGCATCTGCTCGATGCAGGCCACAATCGTGGCCCTACATGCCACAATTGTGGCTAGCATCAAACCTCTCTGTCACGATCGTAGCCTAAATGCCACGATCGTGTCGTGGCCTATGGCAGAGTCTTTTGTGATGATCGTGCCCTTTTAAGCAATGATCGTATCCTTTAGGCCATGATCGTGTCCTTTAGGCTATGATCGTGGGACGTGGTTTCTGCTGAAAGACTCTGAAACTCCTCTGTTCTTCAATGTTGGCCCTGAAACTCTAAAAAACATATCAAAGTACCTCAAAAACATAATATTTAAGCTCAAAGACTTATACTAACCCCATAAAATACTTAAATACATAAACTAACATAATTATATCCTAAACACATACTAAACACTCAAATTAACACCTAATACATAATAAATTAAACCCTAAAATATGATGCGAATCACACCTATCAGCTAACCACATTAGACATACTTAGTAGAATTATGAACATTCCAAGTACTTGTTCTCTTTATAACCCAAAGGAGGAAAAGCTCGAACATTTACCCTTCAAATATGGATATTTTAAGTACAAACGAAGTGTAGTCCTTCTTTAAAAAATGCTAACTCCTCCCACTATTTGGTTTGAAATTGTTAATTAGTCCTTATAATTAATTGATTTTTGATCCTATGTGAAAAAATACAACTTTTGTTATTTACGCTTCTTTAAAATATAACTAGAATCTCATAAAAATTGACAGTTGTGATTTTTATTGTGCTTTACGGTTAGATTTGATAAGTATTTTAATGTCATTTCAAGTGTTTAGTATGCATTTAGGGTTTAATTAGGTTAGTTTTTGTGTTTAAGTGTTTTTATAGGTTAGTTTGATTCTTTGAGCTTAAATTGTATATTTTTGAGGTAACATGAAGTGTTTTCTAGTGTTGTAGGATAAACAGGGAAGAACAGGAAGAGTTAAAGGGTTTTTGAGCTACAAAGCATAGGCCACGATCGTGCACAAACGCCACGATCGTGACAGAAGAGGAAGAATCAGAAGCAGTCAGGCCACGATCGTGCACATAGGCCACGATCGTCATAGAGAGCATCAATTTAGGCCACGATTATGGCAGGTAGGGCCACGATCATGCACTATGTCGGGCTTATAGAAAAACTCAAGTTTTGGATAAATTTTTAGACCGTTTTGACCCCAACTTTGACCTAGAGCCTTGAAGATATAAATAGAATATGATATGATAGCCAGAAAAAGTCAAATAAGAGAGAGAGCCAAGAGTTTAACGAAAAAGTTTCTATTTCACCGATTTTGAGAGAAAACCTAGGGTGACACTGAGAGATTGAGGAAGGAGACAAAGGAAGAGAGACACAGTGAAGAGCTTGAACTGAAGTCTTCCTGAAATAGGAGGTTTCCCACTTTCACAGTTCTGAACTTCGTTCCCTACAGTATTTCCATTATTTCAATTTTATTCATGTATATAATTGAAACAGGTGTTGAGATTTGTTTGGTTGAATGTTGAGTTGATGTCTAAACTCACCTTTGGATTTGATTTGTGATGATTAATGAAGTTTATTTGATTGTTCTTTTTATTGATTGGATTGTGATTTAAGTCCTGTTCTTAATAACTTGGTGATAGACTGAAAGGGTAAGCTAAGTGAAAATAATCAATTTGGGCTAACGAGAGTTAGGTGAATTAATAGGTAAAGGATTAAATCAAACTTGTAGAATAGTGTAACGAGAGATCGAGCATAGGTTTCGCGTAAGTTAGTAGACAACTTTAGATCTAATTTAATTTTTGGGTCGATTATGAATCGAGAGATCAGAATTCCCATAAATTGAATTAGGGTTAAGAATTATAACTCGAGAGAGAGTAATTCACCCTAGGACCGTCTAGGCCCATTGAGTCAATAATTGCATAATTGGTTGAGTTTCTTTAATTTCGAATTAAAATTCCCTTTCTCTCACTTGCTGATTTGTAGGTTGACTTTGGATTTGGTTGTGTGATTGCTTTTATGTTACTTTTGGCACTTTCAATTCTTACATCTGATTATTAATCGATTTACTTTTCTATAGTAGTTGTTAGGTTTGTGACTTAGTTGCCATTAGACTTAGTACTAGTTCCCTTCCTCGTGGGATTGACACCTTAAGTACTACACGAACGACCCGTGTGGTTACGATAATTACCAAAGTTAAAAATATTGAAATTTAGAGCACGTAACCTTGAGCGAACAAAAATCACCAAATAAAACAATCTTACATCACATCCCAAAAATGAATTGCAATCTTACACTTATTGACTCTAAAATATACCCTAAAATGAACCAACACATATAATCCATCTAAAACACTTATAAAGACACCTAAAACATCTATAAAATATCAAGAAACATTTAGCACATAGCATAAAAAAGAGAATAAATAAGTTTAAAAATTAAATATTTAGAGGCCAGAACCTAGGATGTTACATTTATAGCAAGCTGCAAGTCAAGAAATATGGTTCTTATACAGTGCTCAGGAAAAGCAATGATAATGCTTTATAATTGATCTTCTAGATAGCATGGAAATTTTCACAACATTTAATATGACAAACTTATCCATGTTTTATAATTCTGAAGCTCCTTTATATCTTGACCTAGCTTCTAACTCATGGTTGAGTTTTTCGTAAGTGAAGGAGACAGATGTGGATACAATGGGCCTTCAGTTTATGAACCACTTGGATAGTCAAAATTCAAATTGACTTGAATTATTTCTTTGAAAGATGGCTTAAATTTGATAGACTGTAACTTTTATCAAGAGTTGAGTCATAGGGGCCCATAATATATCAAAAAAATACTAATATGAGTCTATTCTAATGGGATTACAACAACTTCATCATTGTCAGTCAATTTTATCGCCAAAATTTTATCATTTTCCTACTATTTTGGGCCATCAAAGATTTTTACTATTTTAGGATTTTGTTTCCTATTTTTTAAGACTATAATTTGTTACTTTTGGCATTTAAAGGCTTATAACTTTTTGTATAAGATTAGAAAAGAAGATGTTCAATTTTTCTTTATTTATTTTCTCTCAATTATCATTATATATTGCAACATAATTTCACTAATAAATCAATTATAAACTTTACATAAGACTATCTTTGCTAATTTACTCAAGCTAAAATTAATTGGGGTGGATGTAAGTGGTTGGAATAGCCTTAATATAGAAAAATTCTCCTTATATTATAATATTATCGCATTGATATTATTATATGAAGTTGGGATATTTCTATTATTATCTTCAAAATACTAAATTAATAAGAATGAAATTCAATGTGAGGTAATTAAAAAACTTTAACATTCAATTTTGTTATGTTAATTCAAAATCTCCAATAGCTCAATATGATAAACTTATATCAATGCAAACATAATTTATTAGTTATATATTTTCATATGAAATTTTTGTTACTGATACTACAACATTTATAAATGATATGGAAAAATAAACAACTTCATAATGAACTACTACGTTGGATGATTGTATGTCTTAAATGGATGAAGTGAAGTCTTATCCTTTCTCTCATCCTCATAATGGACTTGAGTGTAATGGATACAAGAGATTCAATCTTGAAATACCATAGGCTCCTACCTTTTATAAAATAAGTGTGGATCCATCTGCACCATAGAGTCTGCTTATCTATGATTAATCTCCATATTCTCTTCATAAGTAGAACATTATTAAGTGATTGGAGAGAAATAGCACCAAGACCACCTTGATTTTTGGGGATACAAGCTAAAAGTGGGCAAAAAACCTGAAAAAACCAAATCGACCGACAAAACTAAAGAAACCGTGCCAAACCAGTTGGTGTGGAGAGTGATGGATGGTCGGTTCAGTTTTGAATATTGAAAAACCGACTATATCGATTCGGGAGCAGTGTAGGTAAAAATTTTTACCGAACCAAACCGATCAAGTAAAAACAAAAAAGTTTGTATTTTTTTATACTTCTAACTCTAGGTATATAAGGTAAGTTTGTAACTTTGCAAGTATGATAACCACCTAATAGGTGCTAAAATGAAATAAAAATGTTGGACATGTACTAAAATTGACCCAAATTTTAAGGCCCAAAATTAGGGCTCAAACCGATTGAAGTAACCGAACCAAACTGAACCGCAAGGCAAACCGAAAGTTCGGTTTTATCTGACAATTAGTTCGGATCAGTTTTCTTATGCCATAAAACCGATTATTTGGATCGTCTAAAAAAACAGCTGAAAACTGACCGAACCAAATTGTGCCCACCCCTAATACAAACATCTTTTCACCTCATCTTCACCTTGCCATCAAACTACAATAATCTATTAAGGATCTTATCACTAGCTTTTATCACTTTAACAGGGAAAGCAATATAAGCTGTCCAATACACACTAATGGAAATATAAAAAAATGATAAGTTGAGCTTTACCAGACATTGAAAGATATCTAAAGCTACAATAAGCAATTCTGAAATTAATTTTATCAATTACACAAGCATAATCCCTGAAACCCATCCTAGCATTTATTATAGGTATGCCAAGATGTATAAAAGGTATTTGCTGCTTAGAAATGCCAGAAATGGTGGATAAAGTGGCTTCTAAATTGGAAGTCTTATAGGATAAGAATAAATTACTCTTTGAAAAATTAATAAGAAGATCAGATGTTCTACTAAATATTTTAAGACTTTTCATAAGCACTGATATAGAAATAAGATCAGCTTTATGAAGCAATATAAGGTCATCAGTAAAATACAAGTGACTTAGTCCCAATCTCCTACATTTGGAATGAAATTTGAAACCTTTAGTACTTTTCACCACCTTCTAAAGCAACCTATTGATTGTTGTGATATGGTATCACCTTATCTTATTCCCTTTGAGCTTGTGAAAGTGTTTGTAGGTTGGCCATTGATGAGAATATTGAAACTAGGTGTTGAAATGCACTAAGAAATCCACTGTATGGATAAGCCTGGAAATTTTAATACAATGAGAATGTTTTCGATGAATTCCCTATCTATACTATCACATGCCTTTTTAATATCTATTTTGATGCAACAATTAGCTTTTCCATTTCTTTTGAAATAGGATCTAATCAATTCTTGAAGAATCAGTACATCCCAATTGATCTACCTAGGATATATACACCCTATAAGTCATCAATATGATGAGGAATGACTCTCCTGAGCCTATTCATCTTAACATTTCTATATGATTAAGATAATCTTTTCATAAACATATCATTTTTTGATAACCTCTCTCTAGTGGCAATAACCGTAGAATATATATTTGTGCATGGACTAATTTCGAAACTATGATTCTATTTTGATTTATGTCTTAGTTGGCTTTCTATAACCTCATGTTATCTTAAAAACTTTATAGTACTTTGAATTAAATCATGGTTTTGTACATTGTCAAGCTTGATTATGTTTTAAATAGCTTATACTATATAATAACATATTCAAGTATTGCAACTAGTTATTTCACTTGATCTTGGTTTTATTCTATTTATCCCTCATGATATGTAAAATTGATCTCATTAGCAAACAAATCTTATGCTCTTAAACTCTTCATCCTCATCTTTCTATCCTCCTCTATTACTAACTACAAACCCATAACACCTTGCATGCATTTGGTACAAATTAAATATCATTTTTTTAATTTTCCAACTTCATTCATATTTTCAGTATCACCTTCGTTGTAATATTCTCTACACAAATACATAAAATCTTTACATCTAAAAAACTCTTCTTGTCATGCATTTCATACTCATTTCTATCATACCATTTCATCATACAAAAATATCATTTAACAAAAATACCACTAGATTATAAAAAATTTTATTATATTATAAAAAAATCACTTTACATAAAGATAATAAAACTTTACATCCAACTAAAAGGAGTTACATTAAGATGTTAACTCTTGTACAAGCTCACTATAATTTTGTATTTGCACATACCCACTTCAACTTTTTTTGCATTTTGTTTTCTTACTTCTACTAGTGTAATTTTCACTTTAAACAAAGACTAATTAAATTTGAAATCAAGTCTATTTGCAAATTTAAATTATTGATAAAATAATACAAAGGCTTCTAAAATATGTATCTATCTTAATTCTATTTTTTAATATTTTCATCTTATATTTATGTATATATGTGTGTGTATATATATATATATATCTTTTTTGGTATTAGCAAAAGCCAGGCAGCTAACTAATTGCTCTCGTTTTCACGAGCCCTTTAAAACTTGGAGGTAAAAAATAAAGTCTTACTCAGTTTCTTCGAAATCTGCGCTCTCCAATTTCCAATCCTTTTTCTGATGACACAGTTGCCCGTGTTATGGTCGGGGAAAGCAACCAAAAAGGGCTGGCTGATTCCGCTTTTACTTTTATCAATGGTCTTAAAGAATGTGAAAATTGTTGTGAACTTCTGATAGAGTTCTTACTTGCACTCAACAAACTTATGATAGTTTGCCCGCGTGGGCAACTCAACTACTCTGCGGGGAGGTTTTTGAGTGTAATGTTTTAGGTTTGAGTCCTGGCAACAGTAGTATGGAAGTTTTATCTAATGTAGGAGTTTTTTATACGTACCAAACACGAGATTCCTTCTCTGAAAAATTAAGTAAGATTAAACTATGATTTATTCCTTCATCATTTTGTCGAGCCAAAATGTGGAAATATTTGGAGTGAACGATTCCACCTTTTAAGTGCAATGATAGATTTCTTACTGATATCATCAAAAGTACAGTAAACAGCATCCTCATCTCATCATCTAAAAGAGCATGCATTCATGGCGTCTAGACCATTGATCAGATTCGTTTGGCGGATCCTTCCACGTGGGCCCTCCTGGTTCTCAGGCCCCGTAAGCTCGCATGTGACTTGCCTGCTCACTACGGGTTCCTATCTTTTATGTCAGAAACGTACTTTTTGTAGAGATACACAAAGAAAGAGCGTAAGATTATGTTGCCAAATACTACCCAATATCTGAAAATGTGAGCAAAACTTTTTAGATAAATATACTTCATCATACAAGGCAATTAACAGTCATCTAAACACCGCAGTGAAAATAGGAAATTCAAGTTTGAAATGATTAAATAAAAGAACTGATGGGAATTTAAGATCATAAACATGTTGAACAATCCCTCTACAGATTTGACGAACTTAAACCTTCTACTACCGCTTTTCACCTTTCTAACCTTCCTTTCTTTAGTGGAAACAATGGTGGCAATGCACTGCTCTTGACCTGAGTGCAAATAGGCACATTTATCATTGGCCTTATCCTGATACTGGATGATCTTGTTCTCTCCAACCCTTTCTTTACCCTCTTCACATGTTTCTCTCTGTTGATCCCTACACTTTCCTTTCCTTCTTCTGCTGTGGCAATGTCTGCCAGTGAGCTAGAAGACGAGGATGTTGAAGAAGATGATGATGATGGTGACAAAGAAGAAGCTCTTTGCTTCCTTAACCTGAGCAATTCCTTCCATAAAACAGTGCATTTCGGAGGTCTCGGAGAAGGGTCGTCGTCGACGAACCAACTTACTCTCGGTTCCTCCTTGCTCATGATGTCCACATCCTCCTCTTCGTTATATCCCTCAGTCTCTTTAGTATTGAGGCTGATTTTATTGAGTTTCTCTGAATGTTGCATTTGCCAAAAAGGCAGCAACTTTCCTTCAAAGAAAAGCTCGTCCGCTGTCAACATGTTGTGGCTATTCATGCTGTTTGAGAGGAACTCAAATTCTGCATTTCTAGCCTTCTCTTTTTCCATATTTTCTTGGCCCTTCTCTGGTTGCGGGATGGGGCTAATGGAAATGAAATTCTTCTCGTCAAGGAACTCAGCCGAGAAAGAGATTCTTGGACTTGACGGTTGGTCAATGGATCTTGAAGTTGCTTGAACAGGTTCCAGTGTTGAGACCATGTTGATATTTTAGTTAGGAGGAGGAAGATGATGTGCAGGTAGCTCTAATCAAGGATGTGTGTGCTATGAGGAAGGTTTGTGGGAAATTTGTGGTATATAAAAGGAAGGGAGATGGTAGCTTTTTTGTTGTATGCTTGATAAAAGATTTAGCTTCTTTTGACATGTAAATAAGGGTTAGTGAGTGGACGGTGAGGTTATTAAAACTGAGGGTGGTCTGATAATCCAGAAACAGGTGAGCTAAGTAGGTGTTTTAGGATATGGGGACAGCACATGGACACCTTGGGAGCTAAAGACAAGAGGTTTTACTTACTACGATTCTGCCAACTTTCTTTCCAATTTTTCTCTTTCTATTTCTCTATGAAAAGAAGATATCCAAATCGATCCTCTTCTATTTCTGACCTTGATTTGAATGCACATGATGACATATTAGAAAAATATTGCAAAAAAGTAAGTAATATATCCCAAAATCTTAATCTTTTTGGGATTAAGAATAAACTTTGCTATTTTCTAGGGCTTAACTAAGCACTCAATTGCATATGGTTGTTGTAAAAGCAAGTTGTCTGTTTTTCCTAGGGAGGGGAAATGAATCAAGGCTATCTCTTTGGGTTTAGTGGTAATTAACTAGAAAAAGAATTCTTTGGATTGACTATCTTTGCATGAACATGGAAAGAGGCCTAACCATGTGGTCACATAAGAGTAAGATTCATAGCCACGTGAGAGCTGAATCAAACATATATTATGAGATAGAACTGAATGACTTAATTGTCCTCGTAACAAATTCTATGAGAATGGGCTTTCCTGTCAATTCATGAAGTTTACAGGTGTACTTAAAGAGCTCGCATTAAGATTTGGACAGCTATTAAACATAGAAGTAATCTTTTAGGGTATTATTATTTACATGCTCTGAGATTTGACTATTCACACGCACATTATTTCAGGCATACTGTGGCCCTCCCTGTTCCATTATTGAGGGAGACAATAATGTTAAAGCTTTGAACAGAATGAATAAACTACTTAACCAAACATGTGACACAAACGAAACAACTTCTTGAATCAACCATCAGAATTTTTTGGCCCAACCAATGACTCCAATCCCATATATTTAGTACCATAATCCTCTGCTTAACATATTACTCTTCTAAGTTGATAAAAGGTCATTATTATTATTATTACTTGTCACAGACATGATCAGAGGATTTAAGAGAAGTTGGCAACCATTAAATTTTGACAATTTATGAGAATTGTTTAATGAGATGGCAATTGACCCTGAAAAGACTCCAATGTGGCTCAACTCAACTGTTCATCAGGTGGGGGTGGGGGACCATTTACTACCACACTCAGTCTGTTTTGCCTAGCTGTTAAGAGGAACAATCTTGGCTCTTGATACCGTAATAATTCCACATAAAAGCTGTTTCTAAGAAAGAGAAAGAAATAGCTTAACAATTTGTAATAAATTAATTGTGTGTTAATTATTTGCATTGTCAAGCAAACAGCACATTAGATCGACAAAATTAACTTGGCCGGACTTGTGTCATATAATTAATTGTTTAAGAAAACTCATTCATTATCAAACTACCCTAATATATTTTGAAGTAGAGGTATATAAATTGTCAGAGCTAAAATAATTATTACACCGAAAAAGGATTACTTTAAACCTCCATTATGTAGTTTAGGAACTGCCCAATGCATTCGTTTTATTATCATTACTTATTAGATGTAACATGGAGTGAGTATTGGCCATTAACTTCTACCAGCATCTAGGGTCTTTTTCAAGGCTAGGTAGAGTGCATATGAAACGAACTACGGCTACAACCTTTATCATTGTCAGGTACTCCCAACGTTAACAGTCTGAGGATCACTGGTCTCTATCTGCCCCAGAGTGTCACACGCTAATATGAAGGATAAAAACTATTTATTTAACTTACCATCTGTGACTTAGTAGAATGTATCTCTAAATATAGTTTACTGGACCTTTTAAACAAAACTCGTCCTTGCAGATGGGGACATAAATATGAACATCCAAGATCCTCTTTTGTTTTAAAAATGACTCATGTCCAAGTATGTGTTATTTGGGCTCAAACACTTCATAGCCTGTCAAATGAAACAAATAGGAAAGAATATTCACATCATGGGATTGTCCAGCCTTACCTTATTATTAAAAAGTAAAAAAGAAAAATAACTACCAATAAGCATTATTAAAAAGTAAATGGAGTAGGAAGATAATAAAGAGCCTTTATGTAAAAGCATTGGCGGAGCTAGGAATTTCCTAGAGTCGAGACTGATTGGACAGCGATGGACTGGCAACAAAGACTTCCAGCAAATTCAACATTAATTCAAAAAATAATTTTACAAAGCATATTCATAAATAAAGTTAACTAAAATATTCAAATTACAATGTCTTTGCACATTTTTAGAGACATTAGAGCTAATAGATGATAATTGCTTTCGGCGAGTCGCCATAGCTTGAAACCGCTGTAAAATGGTCTCATTATCAATTTTTTTTGAAGATTTCTCTCTCATTGTATACCACCATTATGTCATTCATCCATTCGTCTCTCATCTTATTTCGTAAATCATTTTCTATAAGTTTCATTGCAGAAAATATTCTTTCGACAGATGCTGTTGCAACTGGAAGAATCAATGTCAATTCAATTAACCGATACACCAGCGGAAAAGCTTTATCTCTTCCAGAAGCAACCAAAATCTTTGCTAGATTTTCAAGACCTTCAATATTGGAGAACTCGGCCTTGTCAATTATATCATTAATATAAGTTTTAAGTTGATATGGAAGAGTCAGTCGTTCACTCCAAGAGAAGTCATCCGGGTAAAGAACATTAGTAAAATCATGACAATTCAGATTGATTCAGTATACATACTCTGAAGTCTAAAATATCTCAAATTGCATAACATCAATCCACTAGAAGATATATAAAATTCAATGTAAAAATAAAATCATACAAATACAAATTCTTGTCCTCCCCCATCAATCTAAGCAACCCGTTACAAACTTCGAGAAAAAAAATTCGTTTCCAGTTCTAAGTTCTCAATTTCAACCCAATAATGCCTACTTAACAAACTTCACAACAATATCCAAAGTACATACACAAACGTCAAGCCTCCTACTTTTCTACATGAATTCCCTCGCAATACGAAATTATCCTATGACAGCATCCAACACAGATAAAAGGAACCAAAAGACAATAAATGTGTACGCCGGGCAACTCATTTACAGGCTACGATGAGTGTCCGTGTGTGATTACCTGGGACAAAGGCAGAGACTCATGAGAAACAAAGGCGAACCCATTATCGAAGTCCTTCTGATCTTCACTCTCACCACTCGACAGCCCATGAGCATGAACACGAACGAGAAGGTAGGTAAAACGAGGAGTTTCGGCAAATTCAAGAGACCCAACACGCTTATGGACTGGTTTCACCGAAAATGAACAAAAAGATGAGGAAGTCGAAGAAGAGGGAATATTTAGAATAGGACAAGTTTCCTGCAATCTAGAGGTGAAAACTTGGGCGGCGGAAGCCGGGGCTGGCATGGGGGCTTGTTCGGCGCTAGCTCTGCCCCTGTGTAAAAGGTTTTCCCCTTCTAATTCAAAAAGTTAAACAGAAACAAATAAGTTGGGAAAAGCATGGACTTTATGCGACTACAGTTCACCTAGAGACGTCACATTCCTGTAAGTTGAGATTGAATATGTTTGTAGTACCCAGATTCAGTCCACATCAAGGTTTTAAAAATCAGATCGGACCGGCTGGTCCGACCAAAAAAAGTCTGAACTGATCAATGGTTCGGTTCGGTTTTAATAAAAAACTTATGAGTATAAAAACCGGCCGGTTTGTTAGAGAACCGACCGGTTTTTATCGAACCAGTTTTCATCAAACTGGCCGCTTCTTCTTCTTCTTCCTGGTACTCTTGGTTTTGGTCCTCAGCTTGCAGACCAAAAGCGTGAGATTCGATGAACCATTATCTGACACCCATTTCTGACCATCGGAATCAGTGAGATTTGATGATTATCGGTCGGTATATAGTTGACAGCAAAGCTCATAATTTGAGATCAATTTCAAGGTCACTAGCAGAACAGACGATGAAGAAATGGCTAAACCGTGACATATTTTTAACTCAATCCGTTGCCATCGTTATCAGCTCTAAGTAATGAAGGACAATCAATGAGGATCCAGACTTCAAACCAACGAAAGAGAAAGCACCAGTGACGTTATTAACAGACCCAAATTTGAAAAAAAAAATCCTATGCGGCACTAACAAAAGAAAAATAGGAAGACAAAAGATACAGGATTTGGCGAGCTTGTAAGAGTTACCAGCTTTATCAAAGAGATCGGCAGCGTCCTCGTGCTTGGAACCAAATAATCCCTAGCCGCTAAGCTTCTTCTCTGCTTTCTTCTCGAATTCCTCTGCTCGACCTAACTGATCTCCCATTTCTTTTCTATCTCTGATTCTATAAGGTCTAAGCAACAGTAGCGTGAGGGCAAATATTGTACAAGGGAGAAGAAAAAAATTAACGGAAAAGCTCCTCTCTCCACTTGCCTTGGCTTTTAGTTTTAGTTTGATAAACTTTTCCTTCTTCCTTCAAAAACACTAAATAGTAAATAGCATATTTATTTCAAATAAATAAATATATAATAATAGATATTGTTATATTTTTTATTTCAATAAATTATTTTATTTTTACTTACTCTTACAAGTTTTACTTCTTATTTATTATATACTGTTTTTATAGCGGTTCACCACCGGTTGAACCTCTAAACCTTAAACCTTTCCTTCTATCGGTTCTATGTCTGGTCCGATTTTTAAAACATTAGTCCATATCTCTCATCCATAATATAATCGCCTATTATGACTTAATTTTCAATTGAACACTTAATGGGAAACAATATCACGAAATTAGGCTAGGACAATTAGTAATGGAATTAAATAGAATATAATATTATTCTATCGTTTAGGAAAAGAGTTTATGATGGAATTGAATGAAATAGGATGGAAAAGTAGGTTTGACATTACCTCTTATTATATTCTAGACAATAAAAATAAGTTATCTCTGATTTGGGAGTTTTAAGATATAATGTAAAATGATAAATATATATTACCTAATATATCCTCAACAATTTTTTATAATACCAATTATATCCTCAACTCTAATAACAAACAGCAAGACAATGCATCTCATTATTTCTATCAAGGGTAGAATAGTCGTTCATTATTATTACATATACTAATATTTTATTTTATCCATCTTCCAAATAACTTTTTACTATATTATATTATAAACTTTTCTATCCCTCTCAAACAACAATTTTCTAATATTAAATTCGTTTATATTCCATTCTATTATAAATCATTTCATTCTATTAAAAATCTTTCATTCAACCAAACATAGTCTTAGACTCGTCCCAACATTTTCTCTCTCTTTTAGATTTGCGTCCAAAACAAGTGGATACAATTTCAAGAAATACAAGTCATTAAGCATTTTTTATGACAAATTGATTCAGTCTATTTGGTTTGATAGGTTAAATCTAAAAATTAAAAGGTTTAGATTTTAACAATAAACTTATGATTTTGAGTATTAAATTAATTTCAAAACTTCATAAAATAATTTAAAATTAATTTTTATAATATTTATTTTATGTAATTGATATTTTATGGTTTATCAAACTATGGTCATTGCTATAATGTAAATTTTTATAAACAAAAATTATTATTTTAGACATATTATTGTATCATATTGTATTTTTTAAAAAAACTATTCATATTTACTTTGTTTTAATAAATAATTTATATTTTATATCATTATTAAAAATTAAAATTAAGAGCTTTTAAACTAGACTTAAATTTAAAATTTTGGAGAAAAATCTTTCTAGTTTTTAAATTTTTAGAAAGGCCCTTCCGTTAAACTCTAGTTAAGAAATGACGACAGTAAGAACATTATGCATAAATTAATTAAATGTCAAGTACTGCTAACTGAATAATCCTAGGATGATTCATAAGTATCATTAAAACACATTAATTCCCACATGAGATACCTTGTTAATCTCAAGTCTATTGATCAATTATGCAACCATCATTATGAAGAAATCCACAGATACATAAGTAATATTATATTTGAGATTCTCATAATCGGGTCAGTTCTGTGACTTATTCTCTAATAATTACCTACACATTAATTTAAGTATTTTCATACTTTAATTGATGAGAACAATTAAACGTAATGTGTGCTAGCTTTATCGTTTCAACAATATTCCTTCATGATGTAACTGGAACTAGGAACATTTGAGAACAATATGTAAATGTAAATTAAATCTCACAATTATGATCTTATCATAATTTCAATTACATTGTAATTATTCTAGGGATTTTATCTTCAGTATTAAAACATCAAATGTAATTAACTTAATACACAAAGATAAAGAATGTCTTTTCATTAATTAAGTAATAATGTCATACATCAAATTGCATCCTAATGATTGGCTGCTAGGGCACAAACTAACAATCTCCCACTTGCACTAAAGTCAATCGCCTATGTATCTTATACATATCCATCCATATGTCGGTCATGTCTCTTTTGAGATAGTGACTTAGTGAGAGGATAAGCAAGATCCTCTTCAACAAGAACTTGCTCCAATACTATGTCTTTCCAGTCCATTATCTCCTTGATTAACTAAGACTTCTTGATTACATGTTTGGATCATTGATGAGACCTTGGTTCCTTTGCCTATGCAATAGCACTGTTGTTGTCACAATATAATACTATAAACTCAATAATGTTAGGAACCACTTCAAGTTCAATAATGAACTTCTTAATCCAAATTGCTTTCTTTGTTGCCTTGGAAACTGAAATGTACTATGCCTTGGTCGTTGAATCTAAAATGGTTAGTTGTTTGGAACTCTTATAATTTATTGCACTAACATTTATAGTAAAGATGTACTCTGACTGTGATATACTATCATTAGGATCTGACTGGAAACTGGCATCTGATATCCTTAACTATTAGTTCAGCTCCTCCACAGACCAAGACAACATCTGCAGTTCCACTCAAGTACTTTAAGATATTTTTCACATCTTTCTAGTAATAATTACGTAGATTGGCTTGAAACATACTCGTTATGCTCAAAGTATAAGAGAAATCTTGTCCAGTACATAGCATTGTATACATAATTGATCCAATTTTCGAAGCATGCAGAATAAAATCCATTTTGTCTCTTTCCTCTTATGTCTTTGGACAAATACTCTTTAAGAGAGAAACCTCACACTACATAGGTGAGAATCCCCTCTTGGAATTCTTCATGCTAAACCTCTTTAACACTTTGTCTATATACGTGGATTGGGATAACCCAAGCAACGTCTTTGATCTATCTCTATATATCTTTATTCATAGAATATAGGTTGCTTCTCCTATATCCTTCATCGAGAAGTTTTAGATAACGAAATCTTAATAAAATGAATCATAGTTATGTTATTTCCAATCAACAATATGTCATCTACATATAGTCCTAAGAAAATGACGACACTTCCACTAACCTTCTTGTAGACACATGGCTCATCCATATTTTTTGTAAAATCAAATTCTTTGATTATCTAATCAAGACAGATGTTCCAACTCTGTGACGCTTGCTTAAGTCCATAAATGGACTTTTGCAACTTACATATATGATTAGGAAATCTTTTATATTCAAAATCTTCAGGTTGTTTCATATGCACATTCTCCTGCAAATTCTAACTAAGAAATGCAATTTTGACATCCATCTACCATATTTCATATTCATAATATAAGGCTATAGCCAATAAGATCCTTATGAATTTTAGCATATTTATTGTTAAAAAGGTTTCATCAAAATCAACCCCTTATTTTTATTTGTAACATTTAGCTACTAACCTTGCCTTATGCATATGTACATTATCATCCATGTTAGTTTTCTCTTAAAAACCCACTTGCATCCAATAGGTACAATACCATCAGATGTATCTACCAAAGTTCATACTTGGTTAGTGTACATGGATTCCATTTCAGATCTCATAGCTTGGATTCCATTTCAAATCCCATAGCTTCTTGCCATTTTAAAGAACCAATGTCATAAATTGCTTCATTAAAAGTTGCAGGCTTATCATATATGAGCGATACATTACCATTCCCTTGCTTAATATGTATATCTAATCTAGTTGGGGGATAACGTATCCTACTAGTACATTGCAAACTATGTGTCTCTTCAACTCTCGGTTGTACGTCATACGTATCAACTTGAGGTTTTTGTTCCATCTTGATGTGCATTTGTGGCTTTTGAAATTCTCTAGGTTCTACCTCACTCCCTTTACTTTATTTGAGAATAAATTCTCTTTCTAAGAATGTAACATGACTTGAGATAAACACCTTTTGCTTAATAGGATGGTAAAATTGATATCCAAAACTCTTTTTTGGATAACCCACAAATTTGCATTTATCTTATTTAGCTTGAAGCTTATCAAATATACCACGCTTCATATAAGCATCACATCCCCAAATCTTTAAATGTGACAATCTTAGTCTTCTACCAGTTCATATCTCATATGGTGTTTTGTCAATTGATTTGGATGGAACTTTATTTAGAAGGTAAATAACAATTTCAATGGCATATCCCCAACAGGAGATAAGAAGGGCTGCATGACTCATCATGGAATGTACTATATTTCATAGCATACGATTTCTCCTCTTAGATACTCCATTAAGTTATAGAGTTACAGGAGGAGTCCATTATGAGAGAATCCCATTCTCTTTTAAGTAACTAAGAAACTTATGGTCTAATACCTCAATATGATCCAACTATCTTAATACTTTTACCTACTAGTTTCTTAACCTCAAGTATAAATTCTTTGAACTTCTCAAATGATAAGTGTGAATTGCATCATATTTTAGGGCTTAGTTTGTTATGTATTTTAAGTGTTAACTTAATCGTTTAGTATGTGTTTAGGTTAGAATTGTTAGTTTGTTAATTAATTGTGTTTAAGTGTTTTTATGGGTTAGTCAAGTATTTAAGCTTAATTATTATATTTTTGAGATTCCTTGATGTGTTTGTTAGTGTTTCAGGGTCTACATCGAAGAATGAAGAAGTTTCAAAGACACTAAGGCTGAAACAACGACTCATTATCGTGGTATAATAGGTCACGATCATGATAGAAGCATTGGAGTCATCCTACGATCGTGGCCCATATGCCACAATCATGATAGAAGCCCAAGACACAGCCCATGATCATGACAAAAGGCTCAAATATGGCCCACGATTGTGGCATGCAGGGCCATAATTGTGGCCTGCATCGGGCAGACGAGCAAACAAGTAAAAACATCAAATTTTGAGGAATTTTCGGGCCTTTTTGACCCTAAAAGAACCCTAGCACTGCTCAAAACACAAAGGGTATTTAAATAATAAGACAAAGGAGTAGAGTGAGCTTTTGTATTAGCCACCATTGAGAAACCCTAGAGAGAGTTTATCGAGAGATTGAAAAATAAGAGAAGGAAGAGAGACGTGGAGAAGAAGCTAACGTGAAGTACTTCCCAAAATAGGAGGTTTCTCGACATTGTTGCCTCTATCATCCATTTAGATATTGTTTCTGGTTTATTTTCAGTTTTATTAATGTATAGAATTGGAATAGTCGTTGATGATAGGATTGTGTGAATGTTGAGGATGTCTAAACTCACCTTCGGGTTGTTTTATCTTTAATTTAATGAAATTTGATTGTTTGTGTTTTTACTAGATTCATTGTAATTTAATTTCTACAATTGCATAACTCGGTGATAAATTGAGAGGGTGAATTGAGTGAAAATTAATTAAATTGGGTTAATGAGAGTTAGGTAATTTAATAGAACGAGAATTAAATCAAATCGATAAATTGTGCGAAGAAAGATCTTGTATAGGTTCCTGATATTTTTTGGACAACTTCAGGTCTAATAAGGTTTTGGATAGATTATTAATCGAGAGAGCAATTCCCATAATTTGATTAGGGTTTATAACTTAGGTTAATGGTTATAACTCGAGAGAGAGTAATCAACTCTAAGACTGTCTAGAATCAATAATCTAGTGATTCATAGTCGATTAAGTTAGCATTAAAGATACATAAAATTCCCCTTCTCTCAATTAGTAGTCCTTCACGTCGATTCTTGAATGTGCGTGTTGCAACTACTATTTTGTTAGTATCTTCATAATTGATTCTTGGATTTGAATTGTGTGATTGAATTAAATTCTTGCCTTAGTTTTATTATATTTTGAATTACTGTGCATTATTTTGGCCTTAGATTTTAGGATTAAATTAACCCTTCTCATGGGATCAACACCTTAAGTACTATGCAAACGACCCGTACGCTTGCAAATTATCGAGGTTAAATATTAAAACTTACACATATCAGAAAACTGCGATCATTTCATTAAGTACACATAACCATATCTAGAATGATCATCTGTGAATGTAATAAAATATGAGAATCCATTTTGAGCACTATTGGACATAGGGCCACATAAATCTGGATTTATTTGCTCTAGTAACTCACTTGCACGTTTTCCCTTTCCATTAAAGGGTACTTTGGTCATCTTTTCCAACAAATAAGATTCAAAAGCTTCATATGATTTGTAATTAAAAGGATCCAAATATCCTTCTTTATATAACTTTGTGATTCTAGTTTCATTGATATGACCTAACCTACAAAGCCATAAGTAAGATAGATTTTGGTCACATAACTTTCTTTTCTTACTATTATATTAAGAATCAGCCTTTTAAGATCTAACTCATACTAATTATTTGTAAGTAATTCAGATCTATAATAAACATCATCTTTATAAAAAGAATAACTCTTATTCTTAATAATAAAGAAAATCCATTCAAATCTAAATAAGAACTAGAAATGATGTTTCTTGTAATAACAGGAACATAATATCAATTATTAATACAACGCTAGAAGGTAAAGCTAAACTTTAAGTTCTTATAGCTAATACAACAACTCTTGCTCCATCGCTAACTTATAGGTCCACTTCGCATTTCCTCAACAATATAATCCATGTTAACGTCTGCATGCTATTACTTATGTGAGAACCATAACTAATATATAATACCTAAGTATGTGGAATAGAAGAAGAAAGATTAATGATAATTATAAAAGTACCTGAAGATACAACTTCCTTAAGCTTCTTATCTTTTAAGGAAGCAAAATAAGATTGACAGTTCCTCTTCCAGTGTCTATTGTCTCCGTAGTGAAAACATGTGCCCTTATTATTGATCTTCTTCTTGACAACTCTTTTGGTCATTACTACATTAGTAAAAGCCTTATATTTCTTATTCTTATTCTTCATAGAGCCTATTTTCTTGCTCTTAGAAGAACCCACAACAAGTACAGAATATGATTCCTTTTTAAGACATCCTTTCATAGTCTTGAGCATGTTCAACGGTTCGGAAAATGTCATGTCCTTCTAGTTTATATGAAAGTTCATGATGAATTATGAAAAGTTTGAATAGAGACTGTAACACTAAATCAATGCTTGACACATGATCTATGACAAACCTAATTGGGCTAATTTTTCAATATGCCCAATCATCTTCAGCATTTGCAAGTTGACTGAAGATACCGCTCCACCCTACTTTATGTATCAAACAACTCCTTGAGATGCAGAATCATAGTAGGTGCGTCCAAGTTCCCATGTTGCCTCTAAAGCTTCCTACATCATATATGTGGCTTGCTTAACGTCATCAATATAATGTTGATACCTTGCCCAAACCTTATCTTTCACTCCTAAACAAGGCTCTAGTGGAGTAGGAGGGTCAAGAACGTACAATTTCTTTTCTTTCCTAAGAACTATTCTCTCGTTTTGAAACTAGTCTAAAAAGTTAGGTCCAGTCAGCTTCTTAGCATCTATAATGCTCCTTGAAATGCATAAAAGAACAAGTATTAGTTTATACACTAAAATCAAATAAAATAAGGACTTTAAAAGTATTTGATTACTATCACTATTTTATTTAAAATAATAGCCCTCACTATTAAATCAAGAAATTATCAAATAATTTCTTAGTGGACTAGGATCTCATTCAAAAATAATTGATCTTAAGTTTGCTTAACAAACCAATTAAATTTAAATTAGGGAGATAACATCTTTATCAATCATATCTTATGTGGCTTAGAATTGTTAGGTGACAACTCTTTTCCAAAATATATCACATATATTTTTCCTAATCCTCCCTCTTAATACATACGATCATAAGTTTGCTCATCCAGATCATACAAATTTGGTTAACCCTCCTTCTTAATCAAAACTTTTGCTTGATTCTAATTATTGATTTGATAACTAATTTAATTAATAATTCATCTCTTGAAAAATTAAACTAAATTCCAAAATATTCCTATTAAAAACTTTCCCTTGAAAACAATTTTCAAAAATTGTGAAAACACTTTTTCAATTTTATTAGGAATATAAACTAATTTAATCTCCATTAAAGAATATAATTGAAATTAAGGCCTTCAAAAATATTAAAAACAAATAAAACAAGTGCGAGAGGTTGTCTAGCACTTGTAGTGTTTGTAGTGCAGGCACTTGCATCCACGTCTGTTCAAACGTGTTATAGAGAATGGTGAGCTTGTGTCTCACACATGCCTATCATTTTTGCAAATGTTTATAAGAAATGTCTACAACTTCTCATTTCTCTAACGTTCCCATGGTCACCAAACTATCAAGTAACATTCAAGGCTCTCCAACTCTACGTTGCTCTAATTGTCGCTTCAGTTTCTCCATCTCAATTTTGCCTCATTTTTCCATCACTCCTGGGTTTTCACCTCGACATCTTCCCACTGTCGAGTCCACATCTATGGGCAAAATGCAAGACCACTTATTAGCGTCACTAGAGTGAAGGGCAGTGGTCAACTCTTACTAGACTAATTACGTCAATTATAGCCCAAGTTATATCAGTTCTCATCCTGGGACCTATTACTCTATATGTCAATCAAGACATTCTTCATAAAACATATACTCTGACCAAAGATTCCCAAGTAATGACCCTGATAAGAGGCCGTGGGTATCAACTTCTGCTATCACAGAAGTGGTTATCCTCTATTGGCTACTCAATTACCTTCGAATACCCAATCACCACCCTATCAGTGACCATTGCAAGGCAATAACGAATAGAGTCAAAGCATATCATCAGTTATGTGCTATTTAGCAGGTTGTCTCCCAATTTAGCTTTTGCCCACTTACAGATTTTAGCTAGTTTAGACATTCCTTCTCTCTTATAAGCCATTCATCGTGTAAAGCGTGTTGCCCATTCTTTAAAATATGAAAATTCAATAGTTGATAATAGTGCACTTATGAGCGAAGTTCCTCATTCCGATACTGGTAAAGGTGGTGGCCGAGGTAGTCGTTTGGGGTGCCGTGGTTGTAATGGCACTAATAGCCACTCTGAGGGAAAAATAGTATGTTATCATTACGAAAAGTCAGGAGATCATATAAATAAGTGTTAGTTGCTTTATGGGACATTTTAGTTAGCTCAATCTTTTGTAAATGCAGCCACCTCCGAACCTCTTGAAGAGAAGATTGTAAAATTATCAGTTGATGAGTATACTATCTTGGTTCAATCACATGGTTCTGCAATGGATTCTGCTCCTACTTCCTCCACAGTTACTCTAATTCAGTCAGGTAATCTTACAGTCTGCCTCTCTTCCACTTCCCATAAATGGGTCATCGACTCAGGTGCGAGTAAATATATGACTAGAACTATAGGTATTTTGTCCTCTATTACACCATTATCTAGCCCATTGAATGTTACTATTGCTAATGGAACTATTGTTTCTATTCTTGCCTCTGGTAAATCCAACCATGTTCCTTCATTGCCTTTATCCTCAATTTTATATATACCCAATTTTCCTTTCAATCTCATGTCTATTAGTAAGATTACTAAAGATCTAAATGGTTTTATTGTTTTCTTTGCCACACATTGTGTTTTTCAGGATCTATTGACGAAAAGGATTATTGGTAGAGGTCACAAGTCAGGGGGTTGTATCTTCTTAAGGGTGGTGATGTAACTCTTTCTGTATTGGCTACCAGTCCAAAGTTAGAGTCTCCCTTTCATCTTCATTATCAACTTGGTCACCCAGCCTTAGCTACCTTAAAGAAGATTTTTCCCTCTTTAAGTTCCTTGTCTAGTTTAGAGTGTGATTCATATTAGTTTGCTGAGAATCATCATGCTTCTTATTTTCCTAGAGTCGCTAAGAGAGTCAAATCTCCTTTTGAATTAGTGCATTCAGATATTTAGGTTTCATGTCCTATAGTCTCCAAAACTAATTTTCAATATTTTATTAATTTTGTTGATGATTAAACGTGTTACTTAGGTTTATTTAATGAAAATTCATTCCAAGCTATTCTCAATTTTTACTAATTTTTTTGATGAAATTCAAACCCAATACAATGCTAAAATTCGTATTCTGCAAAGTGACAATGCAAAAGGGTACTTTTCTAGTCCTTTGTCTAATTTTTTATGAAAATATGGAATTATTTACCAACCTTATTGTATGGTGACTCCTCAACAAAATAGGGTAGTTAAATGTAAAAATTGTCATTTACTCGAGGTTGCTAGAGCACTTTTATTTTAAATGAAAGATCCAAAATATTTTTGGGCTGATGCCATTTTAAATGCTTGTTACTTGATTAATCGCATGCCTTCCTCTGTGTTACGTGGTGACATTCCTTATTCAGTTTTATGTCCTACTAAGTCTCTTTTTATTGTGCCACCTAAAATTTTTGATGCACATGTTTTGTTCATGATACTCATTCACAAATATCAAAATTGGATCCTCGGTCTTTAAAATTCTATTTGTTGGTTATTCTTGGACTCAAAAGGGTTATAGATGTTATTCTTTTGATTTGAAGCGATATGTGGTTTCTGTTGATGTCTCATTTTTTTAGTATACTCCTTATTCTTCCTCTTATTCTTCAGGTAAGTTTGTTTATGAAGATAAGCTTTTGGTTTATTATGTTAGATAGGTTCCTTCTCCTTCTACGTCGTTAGAAACTCATCCACCAATTACACAAGTATACTCCAACAACCACGAATTACGTCTTCCACTCTTTTCGATTGCGCTAACCCTCCTGCCTCCCTTCCTCCACCATGTCCTCCGTTATATGATCCCAGTCTTGATCTTCCTATTGCCTTGCGTAAAGGTAAACATAGTTGCTAGCATATTGTTTCTTCTTTTGCTTCCACTGCTAATTTAACCCTTCGATAAGCATTTGTTGCTTTTTTAGATTCAATTTCTATACCCAAGTCTGTTATAGAGGCTTTGTCCCATATTGGCTAGAGGACAACCATAGAGGAAGAGAGGGTAGCTTTGGAGCACAATTCCATGTGGGATCTTATGTCTCTCCCAACGGGTAAGCATACAATTGATTGTAAATGGGTGTTTACTGTTAAGATGAATTTTGACGGCACTGTTTCTCACCTAAAGACTCATCTAGTTGCCAAGGCTATACTCAAACTTATAGAGTTTATTATTTAGATACTTTTTCTCCTGTTTCTAAGCTTACTTCTGTATATTTGTTTATTTCTTTTGCAGCATCTAAAAAGTGGCCAATGCGCCAATTAGATGTCAAAAATAAATTTTTATACGGTGATTTAAAGGAAAAGGCACATATAGAGCAACCCCCTGGTTTTATTGCTCAGGGTGAGTCTTGGAAGGTATGTTGCGTTCTTAAATCCTTGTATCGACTGAAACAGCCTCCTTGAGCTTGGTTTGGTAGATTTAGTGAGGTGGTTATGGAATTTCGTTTACATTCACTCACGTGTATTATAGTAGAAGCAAGATCACGCACACCTTGTTAAGTGAACGCC
>JANZXR010000171.1:22977904-23013577 GCA_027575705.1 Erythroxylum echinodendron
TGTAATTATTTCATTGTTATTAAAATATTACAAATACACTTAAAATAAATATTGATACAATTATAAAATAATCAATAGGTTACATATTTTCAATCATATTATACTGTAGGGCATTTTCGTCATAGATACTGTTTTTATGTTCTGTCCTCTGCAACCAAACACATATCTGTCCTCGAGACGGAGACAATTGTTTCTGTTTTATCCGTTACAACCAAACAGCTCACTGTCTCTAATTTTTTTTATGTTCCGTCTTCAAATTTCTGTCTCGTTCCATCTCTACATATTGAAGACAGCAACCAAACAGACTGGTAATGCCCCACGGAGAGCACATATTGCTAGACGACATTAAGCAACTGAGGCTTATAGTAACTCAAAAGCCCTTGGAATCCGTTCCTAACACAACTTTATAACATGTACCCCCTGATGTTTTTGCCAGTGTTGCACGTGAAAAACTATCAGAAGAGAAGAGAGGAAAACTTGCACTGCAGCGTTTGTGTGACTCTGGAATGGCATGTGACTTGTCCATGGTCACAAGTGGAAGCTGAAGGTAGCGGCAGGCTTGGAAGATCCAAAAGAAAAGGTTAATGTTAGCTTGGAAGTTTCCGTTTACACTCATTATTAGTTGGTCCACTTCCCAGACCTGAGGGTTCTATTTGCACTCATTATTAGTTGGTCCACTTCCGAGACCTCGGGTTCTACCCCAAAGCAAAGCGAAAGGGACTTGGGTTTTAAAAATAATCCTGAAAGCCTAATAGATTTCAAAGCAAGTTGATTATACATATCTAGTCACTTTTTATTCTAAAATGAAAGATAGTATTTCAGATATGTATTTGTCTCGTATCTAAATGAGATCCAGAAAAAGGCCAAGAACGTGCAGTTGTATTTGTCTTGAAAACTCACGACTTGGCATTGAAATGCAAAGTCTATCATTGAGCTGTATAAAAGTGAACAAGAATTCAGTGATAAACACTCCAACTGAAAACTCATCAAATTTAGTTATGATACTCATTGCTTCTATTTTACTTCACTGGTACTTCCTAAGATGAAGCATTTAGTACTCATGCAGAATTTAACTCTTGATAGCTGATTGACACATATTTCAATCAAAGAAAACGTTCTTTCCAGAAGGTCGAAGATAAGTGATTACGTATAAAATGCCAAATGTACGTATAGGACATCGAATTCAGTAATTAAATGATTATGCTGACTACCAATGAACCACTAGAAATAGATCTCTTTTTCTTTTCTGCTCTTTTCCCGCATTTTCAAGTCATTTCATCTGTGCAATTTTTGTGAATCAAACTTATTAAATAGATACATTTTTATAAAATAAAATAAACACAAAATAATAAAAACAAATGATCTTATCCTGAACTAATACAAACCTAAATTAAACGTGTTCATATAAAGGGACAAGACGAGAGCGAAACGCCCAGTAGCATCACCATGAATAGGACGGACCCCTTTTGAAACAAATTAGACTCACAAGATCTCCAGTTTGATGAGTTCTGATTTCTCCGAGTCACCGCTAACCAACCAAACAAAGCTTTAGCAATTATACGCCGTGATCGTCCCGTTCTTGTACCGTCAACTTGTCGTCATCACTCCTTCAGCCTTCTTTAATTTTTAAAATGAAATTTGGTCTAGGCTCATTTCAATATTCTTTGCTTTTTCTTTCTAAATATAACAAATTGGTGGATGCGGTAGAAAACTGCTTATGTGGTAAAAATTTTACCTTTCAATAATAATCTCATGATATTTTAATATTTTTTATTATAGCCTTAATTAATAGAAGGGCGTTTTTGCTAATAATATTTAAGTAAGGTGAAATATTTTATTTATTAAATTTATTTTATTTATATTTTCTTATTTTAATTTAATAATTTAATATTTATAATTTGAATTTATACGACTAATAATATATTTTTTGAAATATTTATTTACTAAATTATTTTAATTTAATTTAATAATTTTAATTTTAATTTTATATAACTAATAATATTTTTTAATTATTTATATAAAAATTAATAGTTTATTAAATAAATGGACTTTTTAGTCATTTATTTTTTTTAGCAACCGTAACCACACTTGTCAAACATTTATTTTCACGTTTCAGCAGTTACTAAAACAGCAATCCCAAACACATAAGTACTTATTATTTCAGCAGGTTAATTTCAACAGATTATCAATCGTCACTGCTCTCCCAAACCAAGTCAGATCAGCCTTTACTTATTTCTCTCTCTCTCTGAACTATAAACAAATGGAGTAAAAGACCGAACATCCGAGTTTAGATTGCTTGTTCTTGTAATTTGTATCTACCTTATTTTATGAGCATTAATTTATTTAATTTTTTTATCTCAGAATGAATAGATGCTTATAAGATAAAATTGACACGCGCCTATAATATCATTCTTTTCATACTTTTTTTTGTGATCGGTCAGGCATTTCAAATTAATAGTTATCTCTAATTTTAAAAAAAACAGTGCATTAAACTTTCTCACAAAAAAAGAATGAATTGATGCCTATTAAATCAATCATGTTATGAAGAAAACGTAATTATCCGGGGAACAAAATGTCACTTTCCTTTTCTTTTCTAATAGAATTTATGCTATATCAAAAAGGAGCTCGCAACATTTGGTCAACGGTTCAGGATATCTTCAAAATGTTTGTGCCAAGCAGGCAATAATCGGCATGTGATTTGCTTGCTAACTTCTTGCCAAAACATCCTAGGTAGGCAAGTTTTAGATTATAAGAAACCAAACTTACTTTACATATTAGATTAGAATGGGACGGTGAGTCTTGGTGTTTAGACTTGTTTATTTTGAGTATGTATAGTTTTTACAATTAACTACTCGTTACTACTTACTCGCTTATTCCTGTGGAAAACAAAACCATTCTGCAGGGCGACTCTCAACTTACGGTGTTATACTTCAAGCCGTCTATGGAGTACAGATCGTTTTCGCTTCCAGTACATCTTTTATAATTAATTAGTCATCTCGTTCTTAGACTTTCGTTTTGAATGCATTTTTCATATTTAGGAATAGAAAATATTATGAGAAGGATGCATGCATTCCGATAAATCTAACCGATTATTATTATTTTTTGGTGAGTTTTTTAGAAGGTCTCAACTGCAAAAGACACCTTTAAGATACCCACACTTAAACTAATGACTAATCCCCACTCGCACCGGATCAGCCCGTAAGGAATAAAATGTTGGCTAAATAAGTTTCTTTATTCTCAGGACTTAAACTTGAGATCTCTAATTAAGGGATGAGGTGTTGAACTACTCACACCAATCATATTTATAGTACATTGCAAGGGAGCAACTCATGCATATATAGCCACAGACTTATACAGATCTGTTACCAAATATTTTATTCAAAAAAGTTAACTAAAAAAAAATATTTCTTCTTTATTTTTTATTTTTTGCTAAAATAACTCAATGTAATTCTTTATGTTAACCTTGCTAATGTGGCATGCTCGGTTGAATTTTCCTTTCAATTGATGGTCAATCAAGCGTCAAACCTTCTAAAATTATGTTCTTTAACATACATGTCCGCATATTATAAAAATAAAATTAATAAACAACATTGATATGTAGCAAACTCAAGACTTCTCTGTACTACTTCCCTTGCCTTGCATCTGTCATTTATTCTACGGTCTGCATCAATACTTTTGCTCCTTATTGGATTTTGAAAATTTCCCCTTTGCTGTTGCCTCATTCCTGTCTTGGTTTGCCTGTCATGTATTCCGGACCCAGACACAACAATAGTTAGAATATAACCGAAAATGTTTGTTTGACTCGAAATTGTAAAACACCGGAGACAAAAGCTACATTGTGGGCATTTATGGTTCAATGTGAGATGGACTATCGTGTATTTGTCAATTATATTTACAGCAAAAGAAATTAGAATCATCCAGAATGTGGCAGGAAGGCTTGATGTGGAAGTTAAAGTCCACGTGTCATCTACGAGGTAAAGATGTTAGATTATACAATAGCAACTAACGAAGAGAGTAACGTCTAATTATTTTCACAAAAAGTTAAAATTTTAAATATTTTATTGCCATTTTTAAGTAAACGTGCAAACCTTCATTTATTTTTACTACTAATAACACATCTATTTATTAGGGACATCAATATTAGCTCGGCCCAGCTCGGCTCAGCCCATAATCAGTGGATTTAACCCGGTCAAACCGGCCCACAGGTTGGGCCATGGGTCAGGTGAGAATGACCCCTGGAAGGCCGAGCCGGGCCATGGCCCGTGAAGCACGAACCACGGGTTAGGGTGGACAGGCACGGCCCGCGGCCTGCCCATAAGTTAAATATAAAATGATGTCGTTTTGTTTAGAACAAAACGACGTCGATTTATGTAAGTTTAATTCATTTTTACCGTAGCTTAAATGACGTCGTTTTGCTTTAAACATAAAATGACATCTTTTTGTGTGGGTAATGTTTAAAAAAACGGAACAAAACGACGTCATTTCCTTGCAAGCAGAAAACGATGTCGTTTTCTTCACTTTCTCATCTTCATCACAATTCCTTTCCGGACTCGGTGGCTTCACATCTATAGCTCTATCATTTGATTCCTCGCACTGTATTGCCTCCTCCTTCAATCTCACAATAGCTACAAAAACTAAAAGGAAGATCAAAAACCCATCTTTAGAAACTAAAAAAATCAAACAAACAAGACAAACAGGCGATACAAACCATCGTTCAAAGAAGCAAGCTACGAGGGAGTTCACGTTTAAAAGCATTGATCTTTCTCATCTCTTCCTCTAATCTCTTCACGTAATCTGCAAGCTTTGACAACTTGGGGGTACCATCTTCAATCCTCGAAGCCTCCTAGATAAACTTGTTGGTTTATTAGGGTTGGTACTTAGTTTTCTCGTATTATTCATTTATTCATGAACATTTAAACTTGTATGAATGTTTGGAGAGGAATGTGGACTGCTTGGTTACGATTTTACTGAGGATGAGGAGTGGTTCTGGTTGTGATTTGAATAGTTGTATATTATGCAGTATGCATGTTAAGTGTTTGATGAAATGATTTCTAATGTTTCTGTTTTGTTTTGAGTGCATTACTAACGGTGCTTGTCAATTGAGCACAATAAAATGTAGTTGTGAATAGGGGAAGCAATGAAATGTAGTTGTGATATATTGATATTAAAATTAGTAACCAAGTGATTGTTTATTGTTTATTGTTGAAAGTTCATGATTGCTTTTAGCTAAATGCCTTGGTTTGGAGTCTATGTTCATCCACTTGGACAGATCCAGTGACTGATGCTTTGGTTTTATTTATTACTCTGGATTTTTCCAGGATAAATAAAAGGATATTTATGTGTAAGATAGATAAGTTGTATGTATGTCATTGAGATTTTTGACGAATAAGAAGCTCAAAGGCATACCGCGTACAAATCATGTAAGTAGACAAAATTCAAAGGTTGTCTGCATGTGCATTGTCTTCCTTCTCAGTTCTCACATAGCTTCATTTTATATCGTAAATAGTAAATGCTTAGGATCTATACAGCTTTTAAATTTGACCACTAACTACTTCCTTAAAATTAGAATACATACGATACAGGCAACCAAAAATAACTATGAAAGGAAGAGTGCATGTCCATAACTAAGCACAGAATAAAATTGAATCTCATAAGATATGATTGTTAAACAAATTTGCACTTACTATATTTAGTATGACCAAAAAGGCTCTAATGATCTTAGTCACTCCATCTCCCCAAAAGAATATATGTATATTTTCCTTTATTTTTTCAAGTTTTCTAAGCCAATAATAACTATAAGGTGTATGCACACAAATGAACTAGGCACATTGAGTTCATGATTAATGGATGTTATTATTGTTGATGCTGTAGACATATTATTTATCATGCATAATCTTAGGATTAATTTAATTCCTTCAAGAGTAAATTAAATAAGTAAGATACAAAATTGAAATTGAAAAAAGAAATGGAAAAATAAGAAAATGGTAGAGGTGCATTATTCCAGGCAGAAAAAGGTCATATTCCAATAATTGTCTTCACCTACATTTGCCCATATTCAGAAGCTGTAGTTTTATGGAAATTTATTTATCTTTTTCTCTCCATTCTTGCCTGAAACATCAACACTCCCTACCAGCAACTACCATCTTCAACAAATCCCATCTCTAACTTCACTTAAGTTTCTTATCTGAGGTCTGAAACATTATCTCCTTTTTTTTTCTTTATTTGATCTCAAACATGGCCCTATGCATCAAATACGGTTCTTTTTTATGTCTAGTGTTTTATTTATTCATGTATTGAATTGTTCTTTAATGCTTATGTTTTTATTGATTTTCTAATATATCTGATTAGTTTCTTGATCGAGGTAATCAATTGATAGATTAAATATTGAACACGTAAATGTTCAATTCCTTTAATTATTGTTTTCTAAATTCTAATATACTACCCTCATAGTAGTTGCTTGGTTGGTTGATTATGGAAACTTAAATCTAGTGGTTTTATGGTTGGTTTGTTAGATGGATGAACATATTCCTTCAGTTGAGAGTTCTAATCCGGTACCAGAGGTAGAAGTGGAAACTTCTATTCCGACACCAAGTGACTATAGAAGTCAAGTTAGTCAACTTAAAAGTGATGTTTGGAATCACTTTAAAAAGACTACATCAACCGACAGAATTGAAAAAGCATAATGCAATTATCGTCATAAGTTACACTCAACTAGTTGGAAAGGTGGAACGTCTCATTTAAAGAGACATACAAAATCATGCACTAGAAGGAAGATAGTTTTAGGAGGTCAATCATTTTTTACCTCTAACCTTATGAAAGGAAAGAATGAAATAACTTAACAACTTTTGACAATAATAGATCAATATGGTTGTAAGAGATGAACATGCATTGGCTATGGTTGAAAGCAAGAGATTCAGGATATTTCCCAATTCACTCCAACATAATTTCAAGTTTCCAAGTCGGAATACATTGAGAAGTGATATTTTGAAAATTTATAAGGAGAAGAAGAGAGAAACATTAAGAGTATTGTCGAGTATTCAAGGACGAATTGCCATAACAACGGACATATGCCGAGAACCAACAGAAGGGTTACATGGCGGTGACACTACATTATATTGATAATGATTAAAAGTTATACAATAGACTTTTGAGGTAATTTAAATTCTTTAATATTATTATCATTTACTTAATTTCATTATATTATGAATTTATGATTTATATTGTTATGTTTTTATGATAGGTTCATTTATGTGCCGACACCATATACAAGTGAAAAATTGGCAAACGTGTTGAAAGATTGTTTGATGAGTGTGAACCTTGACAACAAAGTTTCCTCTATCACAGTTGATAATTGTAACACAAATGATGCCATGATTGAGAAGTTGAAGGGTAAAATGTGAGTTGGGAGTTTATTGGCTGTAGGTAAGTTATTTCATATGCGTTGTTTTGCGCATATTCTTAACTTGATTGTAAAGGTTGGGTTGGAGATGATAAAGGAAACAATACAGTGTATTCAGAGTAGTGTCTTATATTAGAGTGCAACTCTTAAAAGAGTTGAAACTTCTGAAGATGTTGCACTGATTTTATGCATTCCCTGCACAAAGAAGTTGGTTTTGGATTGTCCTTCGAGATGGAATTCAACCTTTAAGATGTTGGAGTCAGCAATCCCATATGCTCAGCTATTTACTATATTAGGTAAAAGGGATCCTCAGTATACCTCCGTACTATCAGAGGACTAGTGGGACTTAGCTAAAGAACTTTGTATGAAGTTAGAATTATTCAATAGGTGGACTGAATTGTTTCAGGAACAAAATATCCAACTTCGCGTCTGTATCTTTAACATTATGTCCAACATAAAGCATACTTTGGAATCGTGAATCTTTCACTCCAATGAAGTGATTCAGACGATGGTGCAGCAAATGCTAGAGAAGTTTAATTCTTATTCGTATAAAGTTGGAGATATTGTTGTAGTATTATATGTGTTAGACCCGAGATACAAAATAGATGAGGTTGAATATATTTATAATGTATTGTACAATGGTGAAGCTCAAGAGAGTGTACATACCATTAAACAATTATGGTATCAATTGTTTTATGATTATGAAGCCATAATGCAACAAACTCATGATTGGGATGCAAGCAGTTCAAGTTCAACTCATACTTCAGTTTCAAGTTCGACCTTTTCTACTATCCCATTACCGACATATTCTCTTTCAAATTTTTTGAAAGAGAAAAGGGCTAGGATATCTTATGGTATGATGGAATTCGATAGATATATTTCAGATGAGTGTATTCCTGAAATTAAAGGTGAGTTATTCGATATATTATTATGGTGGAAGACGTGTGGACATAATTATCCAATCATTCAAGCCATTACATGGGACTTGTTAGCTATTCCATCATCAACTGTTGCTTCAGAGTTTGCATTTAGTACTAGTGGTCAGGTCATTACTCCTCATCATGGTCGACTTCATTATCGCACTATGGAAGCTCTTATGTGTACTCAAAGTTGGTTAAAAAATGAAGATATTGATAGTAAATTCTTTTCTTTTTATTACATTTATTTTATTTACCTTTATATTATCTTACTTAATGTTGTGTTTTTTTCCCTACAGCCACAGGTATTAATGCAAAGTGGATTCATGAAAGTAATTGACCAATGGAAGGTTATTTTGATCAAATATAAGAAGATGGAGGTAATTTTAATTTTCTTTTTATATAAAATTACATTATTAAATATTGTTTTTATTTTAAGTATTATATTACTAAATATAACGTTTGTACATACAGATGATTGGAGCTAAACTGTTGATGACTTTACCAATTAGTACACTTAATCAATTAGAATCAGTCTCTAGTCCATTCTCCAATGTAGTTGTTGATTTTGTATTGTATTTTTTTTTATAAAATGATTTTATTAATTTTATGAAACATGAAATTTGGTTTTATTAATTCTCTCTAAAAATAATTAATAAATAATTAAATAAAATTAAAAATTTGTAATTAATGTAATTCATAATTTTAACTATAACTATTAACTTATTAACTTATGATATAAATTTGTAATTAATTGAATTAAATGTCCTAATTAATCATACCATTACATACATCTCAATAACTTTATTATATCATAATTAATTAATTATATGTTATTATAATTTAAAGTTGTCACATAATACATATATTAAAATGAAAAAAAGATGAAAATTTTATTAATTTTATGAAACGAATTTGGTTTTATCGTTTCTCTCTAAAAATAATTAATAAATAATTTAAGCAAATTAAAATTTTGTAATTAATGTACTTCATAATTTTAACTATAACTATTAACTTATTAACTTTTCATATAAATTTCCAATTAATTGAATTAAATGTTCTAATTAATAAACAATTTAAGTAAATTAAAGTTTTGTACTTAATGTAATTCATAAATTTAACTATAACTATTTGTTTATTAACTTATGAAATATGAATATATGATATCATTGATATCCTTATAACACTATAAGGATGATTGCTGAGAAGGACTTAAAGTATGTTTATATC
The DNA here is from genome assembly GCA_027575705.1 of Erythroxylum echinodendron. Classification (NCBI taxonomy): domain Eukaryota; kingdom Viridiplantae; phylum Streptophyta; class Magnoliopsida; order Malpighiales; family Erythroxylaceae; genus Erythroxylum; species Erythroxylum echinodendron. Next base: position 22,987,451 of record JANZXR010000171.1, read on the forward strand.
TTATATCAAGGCTTACATTAAGGATATAAGGAATTACTTTTAATAAAATTTTAATTACAATGACTTAGGTCGAAATGAATCTTCTAATATTAGAATTTAGATAGGAGAAAAAAATTATAAATGTATTTTATATAAATTTAGATTAATTAGAATACAATGATTTTAGAAACAAAGTAAAAGAACTATTTTTAACTTACTGAAATAAATAATTTATAAAAACAAATCAAAAATATAAATACATATTTGTTTTTATAACCTAATTACTTATATATTATTTTGGAATTCATACAGTAGGATTAATAAAGTGAATAAGTGATTAATTCATTTTTAAGATTAATATAAATACATATATGCATAATGTATATATTATGTAAATATGATATATGAAAAATAAAATAAAAAGATTACATTGACTTGTTTACAGGGAATAATTATGACAACAATATCAATTTATCATTGCTATATATTTTTAATAAATATAAATTGGTTCCTATTTTATATCTTTTATTTTATATAAATATTTTTGTATAATTTAACAAAATACTATAAATGATTATGTTATAATTTATAATTTATGAATTGTAAAAAATACAACTACAATTTTTAAAATTGTCTTCAAAAATTTTAAAAATATAGTAAACGCCCGGGTTGACTCAGGCCTGACGGGCAGTCCGTGGCCCCGACGGGATGGGGGCGGGCCATGTGCTTGACTACGGGCCTAGAGTCTCTACCCGTGTACGGTTTGTTGGCCAAACAAGGCCCGCGCGGGCCGCTCTACAGGCCAGGCCATTCCGGCCCCCATGGGCCGTAGGCTAGGCGCCCGTAACATTTTTTCAACGGATTGACATCCCTATTATTTATCCAAGTTCATCATACTTTCCAGAAGAAATTTATTAAAATTCATAATACTGTTATGAAAAAATTAATCCATTTGAATCACAAGATCAAGATCTATGCACTAGAAATTTGCATTAGGATACTGCATACTCCAAAGAGCAAACATACGTACAATATATCTTATTTCATATGATCTAGAAAGGATGTCTTACGTCGTACTCAATTAAAAAGGATACTATGCAAATGTTGCAAAGGAAGAACAGGCAGGTTCATCTAAAGGGCACAATCAAGGAGAATTTTCAGACAAAGCAAACAAATGGATCCAGATTCGATGTGCTAATCTCAAATAATCTATTTGAGGCAGTTGTTCAAGGGCAAGATCGAGTGAGACAGACAATTAGAAAGATTATGCAACTGCCATTAATACAGTTCCTGCTTCTGGTCAAAGAATTCATGTTGTGTCGATTATGAAGGATAAGGAATCGGAGGTGGTTCATGGCCAACAAGCGGATAGCAATACTGATGAGTTAATGGTTGGTATAAATGATGCTGCCAAGCCCAAACAAAGTGATAATATGATTAAGGTGATTCAGAAGGATGATATGGATATTGAGGCTATGAATAACTCACTTGTTGACGATAATAACAGGGTAGAGCGAAGCATGCCAGCCGATGCCATTTTAAACCGTGCTAAACATAAGGCTGTTGTGGTTGACAAACTGAAACCTACTCCTTTGTCTTCTAGATTTTAATTTAGTGTTAATAAAGTGGTAGGCAAAAGTTTGAAATCAACTAAAAGCAAGTTTGGTAGGATTTATCCCCCTGACGGTATAAACAAGAAAGTGAAGTAGAAACAATCTTCTACATTATTGTTATCATCAGTGGAGAAGAACATTAGTGATGCTGTTGAACAGAATGAGAATTTGGGTTTTTTCTTGGCTTCTACGAAGGATGGTGGTGGCAATATGCTGACAAACACGTTTGATTTCTTATTGTTTTTATTGGTTTTTGAACTATGGTCTAGAATGTGCAAGATGTTGGCTCGAAGTCTTTTCTTGTTGTGGCTAAGGATTTTTGTTGGCATTATAATATTGATTTATTTGTTCTGGTTGAAACAAGAATCAGCAGCATTAATACTGAGAACTCCATTAAAATATTAGCTTTTCCTAATACGTTTCGAGTTAGAGCTAATGGCTTTGCTAGAGGGATTTGATTTTTGTGGAAAGATTCTATTAAAGTTGAAGTTCTTTCTTTTTCTTATCAAATGGTTACTGTCAGAGTTACAGGAAATGTGTTTTCTGATTTTTCTACTTTCTGTTGTTTATATGGATCCTGATGCAATTTTATGTCGTCAGTTATGAAGAGATATCAATGATATGTCGAGAATTATTAACATGCCTTAGCGTATTATGGGGGATTTTAACTCGTTCCTGCATGATCATGAAAAACAAGGAGGGTTAGTTAGAGACAACAAACCATATCCTTTTTTCTTAATTGTGTTAATAATAACAACCTCGTGGACTTGGGTTTTTAAGGCCCCAAATTCACGTGGAAAAGAGGATTGTTAATGGAGAGGTTAGATAGAGGCTAGAGCAACATATTTGACATCTACATTTGAAAAAATTAATATCCAACATCTTCCTATGATCCAATCTGATCATCATTCGATTATGTGGATCTTAATAATGAAGTTGTTGTTCGTAATACTTCTCGGTAAATGTTTTTGGCTCCTTGGTTGCTTCAAATAAAATTTTCAAATGTTACTAGAGCTAATTGGAATGTTGGGGCTAATATAGGGGCAGATCTTAAGTAGTTTGCGACTAAAACTTCCATTTGGAATAAGGAAGTCTTTAAAAATATTTTAAGAAGGAAAAATGGGATTATGAGGAGATTATTAAGGGTTGAAAAAGCTTTAAAAAGTAGAGATTCTAAAGGGCTTAAGAGGCTAACAGCTGAGCTTAGAGGGTGAACCAAATGAGAATCATTAAATTGCACTAATGAGAGTTAGGCAGTTTAATATATTAAGAATTGAATCAAACTGGTAAAATTGTATAAGGAGAGATCGTGCATATCTAATTTAGGTTTTGGGTAAATTGTGAATCGAGAGGTTGCAAGTTCATAATCTAAATTAGGGTAAAAGATTATAACTCGAGAGAGAGTTATCCACTCTAAGACTATATAGACCCGGTAATTCAATAATTTCATAATCAATTAGGTTTTTATTAAAGTCGGATTAAAATCTCCTTTGTCTAAATTGGTAATTCCTAGGTTGATTCTTGATTTGGTTGTGCAATTGCTATCTTGTGTATAATTTCGAATTTAATTATTGAAATTGATTGCTTGATTGAACAATTTTCTGCCTAGTTTATTTTGATTTATTGCGAATTTGAGTTAAGCCTTAGATTTTAGGATTAAATTATTCCTCATCGTGATATCGACATCTTAGGTACTACGCGAACGACCCGTGTGTTTGCAGAAATATCGAGATTTAAAAATATTAAACTTATCATATAGGAATCGGTGATCACTACTGTAGTTTATTTTAATTTTTATAAGAAAAAAAGAAAAAAGAAAAACAAAAGAAATAAAAAAGGAAAAAGAAAAAGAAAAAAGAAAAAAAGTTTAAATAAATGTATCAAGGAGGAAGTGCATGTATGGTTTGCAAAGTTATTCATGATTAATGCTTCCTCCTAAAGTTGTGTTGAATGGGTAATTAGAGTGTGTTAAATATGAGGTAGATGTTGGATTGGAAGGTTCACTCTTTGTGGCCTCAATGTATTATTATCAATTGTACGAGTGATCCCTTCGGATTGGTATATACTTCATATAGTTTGCGTACGAGAGCTCAAGTTTGAGTTGTGAAACTTGTTTTTGCTTTCATCATTCTTTTTGTACACAATTGTGAGTGAATCTTGGTTTTTGCACTTGATAGCACATTGAGTGTTGCTTGTTTCACTAGATTTAATGGCTTTCATGCTACTTGACCCAAATACATCTTACCTCACCTTTGTCTACATTATAACCTTGAAAAGTCCTTTAATCAATGATTTTCCATGTGAACATTAGTGGTAGAGAAATGAAATGATATGCAAAGTTGTGGAATGACATGATCATGAATGGTGATGAGTGTACCTATTGATATATTTTAGCTAAACATAATTTGCGAGCCTATCATTAGATTGCTTAGTTTTTTAAGATGATGAATGTTGATTGATCATGAGTAAAAGCTTGGAATGTTGACTTCTTTCTATGATTTTTGAAAGTCATTCATCTTTGTTTATGATTATGTACTCTTGGAACTATGGGAAATGAGTAAATGTTTTGGGTCGATGAGCTTAAGTAATGTTTTGTCCAAGGACTGTCAAAAGCTAAGTGTGGGAGAAATTGATATGTGCTTAATTGATTGTTTAATTATTTCATAATACATAGCGATTAATGACATTAAATTGCATAAGATACTCATTTTGACTTATATGTGATTTTAGGCACAATTCGAATGCAAAGAAGTTAAAGTGAGTCGAAAGCACGATATTTGGGACATATTTTGAAGATTAATTTTCACTTGTCTTCATGGAGCAAGAAGAAGAAAATTAAAAGACAAGAAGAAAAAAAAGAAAACATAAAGAAGTTGCCCACAACTGTGCATGGAAATTTCATGAGCAACCCATACAGCGTGATGAAAATGCAGCAAACATTGAGCAAAACGGCAGCAAAAAAGGAAGAGAAGAGGATACTGGGAAGAAGCAAAATGCAAACAAGAAGCAAAACAGTAGGCAACACAAGAAGGAATGCAGCAACAGAGCATCAGACGACGATGCACAGCGGAAGCAAAGAAGTAGATGTTGTGTGTGAATGCAGACTATGTCTGTGAAACGTAGACATTTTCCATAAGTAGCGATAGGTTTTAAATGGGGGTGAATAGTACTAGTGGACCAACAATTAATTCAGAAAATAAAACCGTAACGTAGAGAGCAAAGAAGAGAAGGAGGCATTGTTAGGGGTTTTCAACTAGGTTATTAAATATGGGGGATGAAGCATTTTTTTGGAGAGACCCATAAAGTGCTATACGTTCCGATGCCAGTTCGGAGGTAAAATCGATGCCAACGACCTAAGTTAAGTGTATTTTTTGTTTTTGTTGTTTCTTTCTCTCATTAGAAATTGATTGTGTTATCCTATGTTAATTGATTTGGGTTTTGTATATGGATAATCATATTCTCATTATTATTAAGTTATTTGTGTATGACCCATTAGGTATTGTAATTCATTGAATTGTTTATTTGCAAACTCATTGCTAGAATTTTGATATAATCTGTAATTATTATATTGAAATTCATGTCTAGCGACTAATAATTTGTAATCATTAGGGATAATATAACCTAGGTTAAATGATGCATCGTACGTAGTTATTGTCTTGATTAACCAGTTTTCCTAATTCGTAATGCTTCTGCCTAATTGAATCTAGAGATCGCTTACTAAGTTATTTGGTATTTAAATTTAATTGACGATTGTATCTTAATTAAACACTACCTAAGGAAAAACTCAGGTTAATTATTAACTCACGATTAATAGTTGCTAGTAGACGTTAGAGAACAACAAATCAATGAAATATGTTTAATTAGGGTGTAGGCTGAGGTTGAACCAATGAACCAGGTCTCCACTGAATTCCCCACTTTTATCATTTTTTACATGTTTTCTTTACATTGCTTTTGTTATTTATTTTAGCTTTATTTTATTTTCTTATTTCTAAGTCCAAAATCCCTTTAAACCTAAACACCTATTATTTTCATTTCAGTAACTTTACACACACTCTTTGTATAACTGACTTAGACTCACCACTGCTACAATAGTAGGTCTAGTTTATTTTGACTAACTTTATGACACACTGTCAATAAGTTTAGTCTTATACAATCTATGAAAAGTGATTTAGAATGGAAGCAAATGGAATCAATTCCATATGCATCTGTGGTTAAGAGCTTAATGTATGATCATACATGTACGAGACTAGATATAGGCTTTGAAATGAGAATGATGGGAAGATACAAGAGTAATCTTGGTATAAATCACTGGAAAGTTGTAAAGAAATTTATGAGATATTTGAAAGGAACTAAAGAATACATGCTCACTTTTAGGAGTCTAATCACCTTAAGGTGTATGCTCAGATTCAGACTTTATTGGCTATATGAATACAATAAAATCCATTTTGGCTACATTTATATATTTATTGGAAGTGCCATCTCATAAAAGAGCCTGAAAGGATTTGCAATAAATGTATCCTCCATAGAGGCTGAGTTTATGGCATGTTTTGAGGCCATAGTTCAGGCTAAGTAGTTGCGAAACTTTATTTTAGGGCTTAGGATTGTCAACAGTATAGTTAGGCTGTCAAAATTTTACTATGATAATTCTACAAAAGTTTTCTCCTCCAAGAACAAATATTCCAAAGGTGATAAACACTTGGAAATATTTTACCGTTAAGGATGAAGAATTTCAAAAACATAGAGTGTTGATAGAGCATATTAGCAATGATCTTATATTAGCAGACCTTTTAACAAAAGGGGTTACCATCTAAAATAATTTCTGGTCATGTAAAAAATAAGGGTTTTATGTGTGCTACTGATTATTAGATAGTACAATTACATTAGCTTTTATTATATATTTGACACTCTTTGTGCTTTGATGACTGTTTTATTTTCTTAATTTTTTGTTTCCTCTTCTGAATTTGATGGCAATATATATTATTGAAAATATAACTGAATCTTACCATGTACTTCCCATTTATAGTTATGATTAGGGAAAAGAGCTAGTATAGTAATATATGAAATGGAGCGTGTTAAATTAATTATACTATATAACCACCATGACTCTTATTAGTCTTATACTTAATTATAATTACTAATGATATTAGTGTATAATGACTATTATATATTATGATTGTTTGAATTATTGATCTAATAGACTGCATAAAGTCATATAAGTCAAATAGGAAAAGGTTGAAAATTAGCCGTTTAAATGACTTATGTGTTAAAAAGGACAGTTAAAGGATTTAACAATTTATTAAAGGGCCTTTAGGCTTTTGGCATATTATGATGTGAAGTTTTAATGGTTGTTAGTGTTTTTAAATGTGTTAGGGTTTTGTCTCTGGCTGATAGAGTTTTGTCTTTTCACAAAATACTATCATATACCTAAGTAAGAGCAGAAGGTTGAGAAAGAAACAGACTGGGCAAGGAGTTTACATATAAGAATCGTTTTTGCATTACTTAACAATAGAGGAAGGTCGGTATTCATAAACTGGGCAAGGAGTTTACATATAAGAATCGTTTTTGCATTACTTAACAATAGAGGAAGGTCGGTATTCATAAACTATGTCTTTATATTTGAATAAAACTCTTAATATGAATATACATATGTAAGCTCCATGAATTTTTGAATCCTATTATGTTCCATAAAAATTATGCTCCATAAAAATTATGCTTAGGTATTAGCATATATATGTTTTACCTAGGAGTGAAGTGGCGTTAAATATATCATGCAATTCTTTAAGATTTTTGTATATCACTTTAATTTAATTTGTGTATATCTAATTTTTAATTTAATATAAGACTTTATTTATAATGTAATGAAAAAAATATGAGCTCAATGTTGTCTCTGCAGAATAGGTTCTTAAGATTATTCATTCTCTTTCTTAAGATTTTTTTTTAAATTTTAATGTGGTATTTTAGTTAGGTTTGTGTTTTCATAATCACATTTCTTTTAACTAAATGTGTTACAATTACATTATTTTAAAATTGTCACTTCAACCGATATAGCATATAGGCTGAAGCTTCTTATCAACAGTCATGCAAGCTGACTTGTAAATAACTATACAAGTTGAAATCAGTGTCACGTCAATAACTGAATTTTAAACTCTTTTCCACATTACTGACTCAAATGAGGTGCTAAATTATTAATCAAATTGTCAACTATTGTTTATTAAAAGAAAAAATAAAAGGAAAGAAACAACCACTACACTTTATCTTTGAAACAAAATAATCATTATATTTTTTATCCATGCTCATTTTGAAAAGCAATGATTAATAAATTCAATTGATTTAACCGGTTCAATCATAAAAATTTTGAACCGTCTAATTTTTTGGTTCAATTTTTAATTTTCTGGTTCAGTTTACTATAATAACTCTTGTTGTTAAAAATCAAACAATTTATCAATTAGTTGGTCAATTTTTATTTATTAATAAATTCTTATAAACTAAAATAAATCAATTAATTCTCATTTAACAATCTCTTTTTTAATTAAACTTCAAATTTTTAGATAGGTAAAGATAATCTTTTTTAGTCATATTTCAAATTCTTTAATTTTATTTAATCTTTAGCCGATTTTATGATGATCTAATACTGATTGAACCTTTTAAATTTTAAACCTCTTATTTTATTAGTTTAATTTTCGATACAATTTTTAAAACATTATTGAAAAGAATGTTAGGAATATTTTTGTAACGAATCAACGCTACCTTTGTCAGTTGTGATTTATCTTGATCTTTAATCTCTCTCTCTATATATAATTATACATCACCTTGATTTGATATATATTTCTTAATTTAATTCAAAATTCGTCTATAAATAATAACTTTTGTTCTTATATAGAACACAGATCGAATACAAAATATGCGAATTTTAGGAACTTTGTACTGTAAATATGGAGTAGACTTCTTTATTTTAATATAATTAAACTTTTTAGGTTTAATTACAAAAAAATCTCAAACTTTGTTCGATTTTACAATTATAACCCAAACTTTAAAAAGTGACAATCAAATGCTTAAATTTTTAATTTTTTCAATTAAATACAAAAGTGGCAATTTTCAATTTTTTTTTCAATTGGTGACATGACTTGTCACTATTCCAAAATCCCTAAACACTTATAAACATCAGACCTAATTAAACTAACTAATTAAGTTTAACTAAACTATGTCATTTAATTAAACTAAGTAATTAAACATAACGAAACTACGTCGTTTTGAGGTTGAAATCTCTAAATCAAATAATATGTGTATGAGGTTCAATGATTTTAAAGAAGCATCAAATAAATTACCTCAGATGGAGGTTGAGAAGAAGATCTAGACTGTGGACAAAGCGAAGAAGAGGCTATGGATGAAGGGAAAGAAGAAAAGGCAAGACTAATATGTGACACCGGAGGAGTTGATGGCAAAAAAGGAAGAGGAAGGTTTTGAAGTTGTACAAAAGGTGTCTGATATGCGTAGACCACAGATAAGGGTGTTAACAGCGAAAGAGAAAGCAAGGGAGAGTGATGTCCTAATGCTTGAAGCTCAGCATAACGTGAGATTGATTATAGATTTGACTAAATTTGGTATCCAAAATACTGATAGGGATTTAAGAAATGAGAGGGAGACAATTATTAGCTTGCAGAGGGAGAAGGAAAAGTTGGAAATAGAGGCTGCATGAAAAAAAACGCAATTAGATAACATGGACGAAATCATGAGTGTCTTAAACCATACAGAGAAACAAAATTCTCTAGGAACAATGGCCTTGGACACTTTCAAAGAATTTTAAAGAATTATAGAATTACACTTGCAAAGCTATATAAGTCGTAGTTTTGTTATGTTTAATTAGTTAATTTAATTAAAAAAATAGTTTAGTTAAACATAATTATTTAGTTTAATTAGGTCTGACGTGTATAAGTATTTAGGGTTTCTGGAACACGTGACAAGTTACATTAGAAAACTTAACGAGACACTAACATCGAATTTGAATTTAGAAAAATTAAAAGTTTGAGCATTTAATTGTACTTTTTAACGTTAGAATTATAATTACAAAATTAAATAAATTTTGAGATTTTTAACCCAACTCTTTGAAATATGTAATCTCATATTTAACACAAAGGATTAGAGATAATTATATAACCCATATATATGTTATGTATATGCCAAGTCATGCATTATGCATAGGTGCTGATTCTTTTCTGGAAGTAATTACATGACGATGAATTATGTTTGCATAATCTACAATCAACATGTAACATGTCTCATTATATTATATGCCAAATATATGGATTACATCAAGATTTTATTGTCACTAGAAACTTAATTTCCAAAGTTATTTGTCATATCTCAGCACATTCGTCGACTGCTATTCCTATACTCCCAAACTCTATAGCCTGTGGCCGGGCCAACAGTAGGTTTGAATTTTGATTAACTTATTAGCATTCAATGCAAATTTGAAATTGAAAGGAGACGGATAAAAGAGAAAGCTTATCACAGCGTCATCATTTACTCTTAATGCACATGGCAGCTCTCGGCAATAACCAATTCAAATTTATAATTTATTCTTTGTTATACTCCGATGCATGTATCCCCTGTGAACGACACCCTTACTTTTGCGAGGAAATGAAACCAGAAGCAAAGTCAGAACTAGAGGCAGACGAAACTATTCACGCCTTCCAATGTCTACAGTTTGTGTCACTAATCGCATAAAACAGTGAGCTATATAAACGGACAAAAAGGAGACAAGTTAAAAACACTTGGTGTGAAACTAGATGAAAACGTAACTTCACAGATTCTACCTTAAAGATTTCCATTTTCCATATGCCCAGACTAAGAGAATCCAAATAAAAATGACAAGATTTAACACATGCTCATCCACCTTTTACACTTTCCGTTTCCAATGTCACAACAAAATTACATAATTAGCTTCCCTTGGTTAAAAATGTCTCAGAAAACCGAAAAAGGTTAGATTTTGTTACTTGCCAAGGTCTTGTTTTGAATCAAAGAGTTTTTGCAATGGGCAATTGCACCTTGGATAGCGCTCTGCAACTCCTCCATGGACGATGTGTCTCCATAGTAATATGTACCACCATTTACCCTGCTTGCTGTCCCTGAACCCATTATTAAGTTCCTCGAAAGTACGCCGGAGTGGCTCGGCGATGATCGCATCGAAGATGGACAGCTCAAAGTACAGCTTCTCCTTTTTTGGTACCCTAGATTTCCCGAGAAAGAGTGAGAAGTTGATGAAAACCCACCATTGGCTTCTTTTCTTGCAACGTTCTTGCTTGAGCCGTCCATGTTCTTAAGAGATCCCTCAGGTTTCAGAGACAAAGAAGGTGTGGACATTGCGTGCCTGTCTCCTATCTTTTGTTGCTGTTTCTGGGAAAGTTTCTCATACAATGGCTTCACTTTCTTCAGATACTTCCTTACAACCTCTTTTGCAGTTGAGCTCATTCTTTTCACCGAATAATTAACAGACACGTTGTCGTTCTCTCTAGTCTTAGGCTCCTTCTTGAACACAGAAGATAATCTCGACAAAGAAAAGTACTTGGTGCTCTTTTTGATCTGGGAATTGAAGTTCACATGCCCTTGACTGTAAGGATTGTTCTTATTCAGTCGCTTAAACTCATCGTCCTCGATGACCGAACTTGGTCTTGATGAATCACACTCACCGAGCAGCACAAGATCACTATTAAACGATGAGGTTGATTCAGTGCTTCCAGTGGAGTCACGAGAGGCAGTAGTTGTCGTATCAGAGGAAGAGGAAATGCTTGAAGAAGCTAAGATTAAGGTACGGACCATGGAGATACGAGGTGAGAGATGGAGAGGCAATAGCTGGCCTTTGTAGAAGAGCTCGTCAGCTGGGCAAAGATTAGTGGAAGATTTCCGAGGGGAAAGACAGATAGTGAACTCAAAGTCCGACGAGGAAGAGGAAGAGAAAGAGTGAGATGGTGATGATGGAAGAGTTTGTGAAACTCTCTTACTTTTGTTCTCTCGTCTCTTCCCCATCTAAACACCTACATTGATGTGCCTCCAGAGAGCAAGAGAGAGAGAGAACAGGGTGATTCAAATGTTTCTTATAATGATGAGTTGGGTGCGTTGTGTGGATTTTTCTTTGATCTCACTCTGTTGGTGTGGTCCATGGATCTGTGTGTAGTAAGTAAGTAGGTGTAAAATGGCGGATGGATCTGAGTGAAGAGTAACCATAGGACAGGAGAGGCTCACATGGGGACTTGGCGACCTCCCATTCTTCTGTCAATATCATGCTCTCTCTCTTTGAGCCCTCTGCCTCTGCCTCTGCGTGTGTGTTTTGCTTGGCGATTGCATGCAAAATATGACATCACGTGCCTTAAACATGAAAGGTGGGGTGGTTAGATGATGGGGTCTAATTAAAAATGGGGTTTTCTTCGTCAAGTTGGTGTTCAATAATAACGCTTTAAACTCCCCAAAATTTGCTTCCAGGGAAATACATGTGGAAGGTTGAATTTTTGCTTTATAGAATGCATGATGCTGTAATAAGTGTAAGCACTAAGCAATATCCGCAGACTCAACATCATTATTTAACTAGATTTGATCTGCTATTATATTTATACAGCTGTTTTGTTCACGGTATAAAAATGTTGAACACTAACTTACAACTAAATTGACAATTAGCATGCTATTATGTACTGGCTTCTTTTCTGTGACAACAGAAGCTTCGTCATTATTTGCATTAGCATGCAACAGAACTATTTGGCAAGCCCAGTCAATCACCTCACCTTACCCTTATTACACAGCTAAATTACTATTTTAGTCTTCCTCATTTTTCGTCCACTAAACTATATCTCACATCAAATGGAAGAATTGCTTAAATCACCTGAAGATCTCCGGATATCCCAGGGTCACTTACTAGAAGATTGGCCAAGTCACTTTGTTAGATGTATATAATTTGGCTTTTTTGCAACGATCTAAGATTTGTACCGTACCGGTCGATAGTGGTCAAAAAAATGGTACGAAATTTAGAGAATGACCTATATTTAAAATATCGGTCAAATACCAGCAGATATTGTAAATTTTAAAAAATTCAAGGACTTGTTTGCAAAAAAAAAGACCCCCGACATCTATTCTGTCTCTCTCCCTCTCTCCCCTCTCTTACCTAGCCCAGCCCTCATCTACTCCCTCACAAATGCAGTTGTCGACCCTGCCATCAAACCACGTGTCTCCGTTGTCGAACCACCTCGCGCTACCCTCCACCTCTCTCTCCAATCCCCTGCCCAAGCCCAATTACACCGCTTTCTTTGGTCCAGCTGCTCACTAGAGTCCCTGCCTCCCTAAACAGATTGTTGTGTAACACCCACATACTCCCTGGGAGAATATGCAAATACTATACAAAATAGAACCAAAGTAATCCAATACATACTAAAACATTTCTAGAAACTCAGGAAGCATACATTTCATTTTCATTATTGGTTGAGTCATATGTAGAACATAACATACATGTAACTTATTACATACAAGCATTAAATCCAAATCCAATTTGTATTAAGGTTTTTACAAACCATTAAACAAAAAGCAAAATACAACATGTCTCATGACATTGAAGAACAACTTAAAACAAACTGAACAGTTCTAGAACAAAGCATAATCTTCTTTGGCCACGGTAATTGTTATTGTTCTAGTCTTCAAACCTTCCTATCTGAACTTATGCGGGATAAAACCATCATGCTAAGCATAAAGCTTAGTAAGGAATAAACTAAACAGGATATAAGTTGACAACTGTTTCAAACAGTCAGCCAAACATTCATATATTCAAAATCACATAAGATAATAAGTAATGTTTACTTATCCATTAACCGAACCAAAGTATCATAAATCTCACAACAAAACAGAATATATCAGAATAGGACACACATTTACTTTATTGTAAAACTCACCAATTTTAAAATTGAATATTATAATATTAGAACAAAACTTGTCTATAACAAAACATAATTTGCTTATTTCAGAATAGAACTCAAATGTTTCAGATCAAAGCTTATTTGTATCATAACTGAGCATATAACAGAATACAAAACAAGTTAGTCTATTAATTCTTTATACAGAAGTGGGTAATGGGACTAATACAGGAGATACCGTGATCGGTATCATAGAACAGGAGAGACTTATGTCTCAATAATATGAGACATTGAAGTGTCAATAATAGGAGACATCGAAGTGTCAGTAATAGGAGACACCAAAGTGTCATAGAAGCAGCTGCAGACCCTTCTTGGTATCCCTGTTTACCCACAATTAGGATATAACATTTTTAAACAAAACAAGTTCATTTCAGAATTCTTATAAGAGGAACATATTGCAACACATACCACTTTATTCCATTTTGTTCAACTTGACATAAACACTAATTTTCAAACAAACTAACATGTCATACAATTACAAGTATATGCAATAATGCATCAATAGAGGTATTGAGTCATCACCAATTAGGTATCGTCACACAAATAGAAAGCACTTCCAACACAATCCCAACTATTAAACTCCTCAGACAACTAATGGTCTAGAATTATCACAATATTATTGTAGAAATTCCCAATTCACATACATCCATATTCAATTCATAATACATAAGCCTTTGGAACTCATTTATTCATGATCACACCAAGCAATTCAACATTGAACACCATACATCCTTTACAATCTCATCTTAATTAATCATGCATAATTAAACTAAACATTACTCAATCATCCTTATACAGTTATCAATTGCACAAAAATCTCATTTTTCACCTTCCTAACCATTTCTCACAATTGTGGGATACGAGACCTGAAACCTCCAAACAGTTATTTTCACAGGACAATTTTAGGGTCAGTTTTGTATGACCATTTTGACATAGAAATTGAGGTTTCTGGGAAATCAGTTCTCTATAAAATTGTTCCTCTATGTCTTAAGTTTGGATAGCACTAACAATCAGACCATTTGGACTTCTAAATCATGAGATATAAGCAAAACATCATAAGCTGCTCCAAAACAGGGGCAGAATTAGGTCACTTTTTCGATCTCAATTTCCAAGATCATGTAGCCTGAATTAAGTCAGAGTTTCTTCTAGAGGTATTTATCTCTATGTCTTAGGTTTCATATGCAACTAAAATCACACAATTTGTGGGTCTTTAGATTGAGTTATGACTTAAACAATATGACTGACTCAAATAAACCATAGAAAAATTCCACTACACAATGTTCTCTTATCATCTTCAACCAATTTTATCCAAGATAACACCAAAATAACAATAAAGCAACATCCCAGCAACAATTCCACATCCAAATGAATCTTTATATCCATTTAATCATACACAAATATAGAAATCAACTAAGTGAAAACCCAAACCTTAAAATTGACAAAGTAGTTCATTTTATGCTTTTCCTTCCCTTTCTCTTTGGTTTTGCTTGAATCACCAAGTAAAAAATGATGGGATGAAGAAGGTGAAATGGAGAGGAGAAAAGCATGAAGTTAAGCCATCAAATTTTCGTGTATCTCCCTTCTCCATATGTCTTTTCATGAACTTTCTAGTCTTAGACTCAAGTTTCAATCTCATTGGTCTATATGTCACAATCCTATTAGACGATATGTTACAATCTCATTGGACCACATGTTACAATGCTATTAGACCATATGTTACAATTCTATTAGACCATGTGTTATAATTCTATTGGACCATGTGTTACGATTCCATTGGATACACATACTTTAATCTTATTGGTCCATAGGTGGACTTTAGGAAAATTACATATTGATCCTTCTTCTTCCTTTAATTCCCACATTTGCCTATGATCTTATCAATTACTTTCATTCCCCTATATCTTAATTTTCTAATGACATAAATTTTATGCAATTTGGTTAATTATATCAGGAATTGTACCTAAAAATCACAGAATGTTCCAAAACATAGATAGCAGCCAGAACTAAACTTCAAACTAGAATTTAAAAATTTTAGAGTCAGAACAAGACTTGGGTTCCTTCATCAAAGTTGTAGATAAATGTATCTAGTTTCATTTGAATTTAAAATCATCCCATTTTGATGTATACAGTCCAAGATATAGTTGAACTACCGAAGTCTGTTTAGTTGTTAAACCATAATTAGCATATAACCATCATTTTTCCATCATTCAATTCTGACCATCTTAACACATATTCATGCCAATTCAAATCTCATAACACTTGTATTAATACATACTATCAAGTTTAGAATTTCCTCACATGTTTAATTTTGAATTCCAACTCCAAAGAACAAGCCAATCATACGTGTATTGTTATAAATATGTAACATGTCTTTTAGGGTATATTTTGGGGCCTTACATGTTGTCTGTAAAGTGTAGAGTGTAGAGTGTAGAGTGTAGATTTGGATTTTCAATTTTTCATATTCAAATTCAAACCCGACCCCATCAACCCATCTCGAACCGAACTGAACCGAATCGACCTGACTCTTTATTGCAATTTCTGATTTTATTTGTCTGTTTTTTTGCTCTGAATTGTAAATGCATTATGTTTTGGTTGTGTCATGTGTGTTTGTGAATGTTTTGGAAGTTGGATTGGATGGAATTGTTTGCATGAGTTGGGAAGTTTTAGTTTGAAAGTTGAAATTGTTTGTATGAGTTGGTTTAATTACAATGTAATTTAGCATTGACAATTTATGAAGAAAATTAATGCACAGGAAAATTTGGATCTGAAAGTTGGAATTGTTTGTGTGAATTGATTCAATTTCAATATAATTTAGGCATTGTCAATTTACAAAGAACATTAACGCATTGGAAAATTTGAGTTTGAAAGTTGGAATTGTTTGTGTTAGTTGGTTCAATTTTAATGTAATTTAGGGGTTGTCAATTTCAAAATTAATGCATTAAGTTGTTAGTTTGTTAATTAATTTATATGAAACATACAATTTGCTAATTATTATTTGTAAATAAAAGCATTTAACATATGATTAATCATTTAAATATAAGATTTAACATATAATTAAATCATTTAATATATGTGATTAAGTTAAAAATTAAATGTTTGCATTTTTATATTATTTGTTGTTGAATTGTGTTAGATTATGGATGAAATTGAACTGAATAGTGTATGTTAACTCTTCATTATAGAGTTAATTTGAGTAAGAAACTAAGAGTGTTGATTAAAATTGGTAAATGAAATATTGTTAAATGAAAGTTGAGAATTAGGATTTTAGTAACAATGTTGATTAAAATTAGTAAGAAAACAAAATAATTATAAGCATTACAAATTGAATTGTATAAGTGAAAAAATATTAGTTTATAGTTGAATTGTGAGATTTCATAAAGTAATTTGTAAACTTATAGTTGTAAGTTATGGTTGAAGTTGAATATGTTATAGTTGTGAACGTATGTTTTTAGTTGAATGATGTAATCATATAAAATGAGTTATATTATATAAGATGTAAATGTTTATTGTGTAATTTTATATATTGAATAATTGAATTGTTTGTTTTTGACTTATTAGTGAATTGTGTTAGATGAAATTAAATTGTGTATAATGTAATTATACAAAATGAGTTATATTATATAAAATGTAATTGTGTAATTGTGTATGTTGAATAATTGAATTGTTAGTTTTTGACTTATTAGTTTATTGTGTTGGATGAAATTGAATTGTGTATGTTGTAATTATACAATATGAGTTATATTATATAAGATGTATATGTGTATTATGCAATTGTGTATATTGAATACTTGATTGTTGGTTTTTGACTTCTTAGTGAATTATGATTGATGAAATTGAATAGTATATTATGTAATTATACAAATGAGTTATATTATATAAGATGTATATGTGTAATTGTATATGTTAAATACTTGAATTGTTAGTTTTTGATTTAATAGTGAATTGTATTGAATGAAATTAAGTTGTGTATTATGTAATAATACAAAATGAGTTATATTATATAATATGTATATGTGTATTCGTAATTGTGTATGTTGAATACTTAGAATTGTATGTTTTGACTTATTAGTGAATTATGTTGGATGAAATTAAATTTTATATGATGTAATCATACAAAATTAGTTATGCTATATAAGATGTATTTGTGTAATTATGTATAAGATGTATGTGCTTTTACGTTAGTTTGACTTTTGAGTTAAACAATACATATTTTGTTATAGTAGTTGATAATGAAATTATGTGTTCTTTATTTTGATATGAAGTTATTAAGTTAATTGTGATATATGTCTTCATTTATTTTTATCGATAAATGGAAGGAAGTTCAAGTACTTCTGATAATTCAACTACTTCAGGAAGCTACAATAATCCAGCTTAAGCTCATGCTAGATTTGTCCCTGAAATGAAGAACCGTACCATTCGCTTGATTTGTAACAAGCATTTGAAAAATGTAGGAATCACTAGATTAAAGAAGCATTTAGATGGGATCAAATGTGAGGTGGAGTCTTGTAAAAAAGTGAGTTATAATGTAAAATAGAAAATAAAGACTTTGCATGAAGAGTATTAGCACGAGAAAGATAAAAGAAAAAGATTTAATTATTAAATTAGTAGTAGAAGTTCGTTTATTGATGTTCAAGATGACAGTGGCAATATTGAAGGTGGTAGTATTCTATCCAACAAGAAATGAATGTTACATCTGAAGTTAAGAAAAAAAAAGTCATGTATTTAATTTTTTGCACCACAAATAACTTCTAGAGCTCAATCTTCAATTCGTAGTACCTTACAATCAAGAGTGACTCATAATGTTGATATAATAATGGCTAGATGGTGTTAAGATTCAGGTAGAGTATTCAATGCTTTCCAGTCCTATTATTATTAACCTATGGTAGATGGTATTGCCTCTTTCGGTTCAAGATGCAAAACTTCTTCAATTGATGACTATAAAGATAAAATTTTGATTAACTCTGTTTATGAACTTAAAAATTATTTAGATGAAAGAAGAATGACTTAGGCTACTTTTAGGTTTTCAATCATATGTGATGGTTAGACAAATAGAAGATATAAGCCTATCATTAATTTTTTGATTTATTCTATAAAGAACTTTTAAGTCTATTGATACATTTGACCTTGTTATGAATACTGATACTCTATTTAAAATATTCGATGAATTTTTTGATAAAGTTGGGCCAGAAAATATTGTTTAGTTTATTATTGATAATAATTTTGCTTATAAAGTGGCTAGAAGAAGATTACAAAGCAAGTATAATTCTTTTTACTGGACTCCTTTGTAATGCACATTACATAACTTAATGTTGAAAAATATAATAGATACTAGGTATTTTCCTATTATTGATGATACTGTGCAGAAAGCAAAAAAAGTTGACCAAGTTCATCTACAATCATGCATGGGTCTTAAATTTAATAAGAAAGAATTTCACTAGTAATAGGAATTTGTGTCGTCCTGTTATTACATGATTTGCAATAAATTTTTTATCATTTAAGTGTGCTATTATAATGAAGAGTTGAGACAAATGTTTACAAGTGTAAGTTGTATCTCAACATGCTAGGTCTAATGCTGGAGGGTTAGAGATTTTTAGAATTATAGTTGAAGATACTCATTTTGGTCCCAATGTCAATTTGTCATTGAGGGTACTTTGTCTGACTGATAATGATGAAAAGTAAAAAAGAGTTATTTTTATAATGCCATGGAGAGGGCAAAGGAAGCAATCCAAGCTAATATGAAAAGTAACCCTTCTTTGTACACACCTTATCTTACAGTCATTAACTAGAGATGAAAATGACAACTTTATTCTCCGTTGTTTGTAACTGGGACATTTTTGAATTATAGTGTCTATTTCAAACTAAGTTTTACAAAGAAAATTGAAGTTAATAGGAGAATGTTATTAACTATTACAACATTTTTCGCCTATGAGATGATTCAAAATCTCCTAAGCTCACAAATGGAGATTTATAAGAAGGCTTCTGGTAATTTTGGAATGCAAATTGTTATTTGTAAAAGAGAAAAACTTAATCTAGGTATGTATTTTTTCACTTTTATTATTTGTTAAAAATTAATCATCACTTTATTTTGTTTATAATATTTATTTAATTGTTTTACGACTTATATTTTCTTGATGGGACTAATTAGAAAATGGTGTTCTAGAATTGCAAAGGTTTTTAATTCAAATTCTAAGTTAATGTATGAGTACAACAGGTTGTGGAAGGAATTGAAACATATTTGAATTCATCTATTTTAAAAAAATGAATAGATTGGAGCATAAAAGATTGAATGATTTGTTCTTTGTTTGATACAATGTAAAGCTTCGGGAAATGTATGTTATTATTATTATTAAGTTAGATATAATTTCTTACATTTTTAATAGTTTAATTTTATTGTTTACTAGGACTTTTAATATAGAATAAGTAGTTCACTAGATCTAATTTACATTAATAATATCGATTTATTGGCAGATTGAGTTTATGAAGAAAAGAGTTTAATATATAAGAGTGACTTGAAAGATAATCTTATATAGAAAAACATTGACATGTCATTTGATGTAATGCATTTAAATGATGGTGATGATGAGACTCCTTGCAATGATGAGAATTTTGTACCAAATGAGAATTAAGGTTAATGCAATTATAGAAGGTATTTGATTGAATAAAATTACAGGTTTTTGGTTCTCTTCTTCTTTTAATTTCACTTTTATAAATATATAGTTTCTCTTGTTCTTTTAATTTCACTTATATATATAATTGTAAATTTTTTTGTTTCAAGCTTCATTTCTAGTTGGTTCTTCAGCACGAACTTTTGTTATAAATTTTAATTGTTAGAGAGTAATGGATATTTATTATTATTTTTATTTGATGTTTTAACATAACTATTATTTATTATATGATGAAATTATAATATTTTAAATATTTTGTATTATTCTTAATTTTATATTTGTATCATGATTAAATGATCTTTTTTATATTAATTGTGGTTATTATTTGTATGTGAAATATGTGAAAAATAATGTTAATAAAAATAAATAAATTTTTATTATTTTAAATTTCTATTATTATAATTTTTAAAGACATGATATAATATTATAAATTATGCAATATAATATATTTGAAGACTATTTTATAATTTAAAAAAATTTAAAAAGATTTTATAAAATTAAAAATTGCCCAAAAATAGTATTTAGTATTTTTCGACGATTAAAATAGTATTTAGTATTAATCTATATTGACACCAAACTTTCCCAAAATTAAAATTTGGTACCAATGTCCCATATCGGTAGGAAATTCATAATCCATTTTATATTCTCGAGGGTAATTAAGAGAAGTCACGCGAGGGAGAAGCGACAGTTGAAGGTTCATTGCAATTTTCAATACACGCTTTAATCACTGACTAATGTTCTTAAATGGTACGAAGATTCAGTGACAACATGGAAACCAGATGGGCAAATTAAGCAACTGGCTGGGGTTTTACTGTTAAAGATTGGACGTTTCTGCCTCTATTTTAGACCTTAACCGAACTTTCATTGTGCAAAATGCACGAAATTAAATAATTTACGTAGTTACTTAAAACTTTTTTTTAAAAAGTGTCTAATTAATTTAAAGACTAATTATTAAAAAATTTTAAATTTTATTTAATTTAATTCTAGTCTAAATTTTAATAAGTAATATTAAATATTTCAACTTTTAATTTGTCGAGCAAATAATGTGATATTAATTTTTTTGACAATATTACTAACTTTATTAACTATATTTAGGCATGTCAATGGGTCGGATCGGGCTGGGCTGGGCAGGGGCTACGGTAGCCCGTGGTCGACTCGTGCGATGAGATGACAGGCCCGTGGCCCGAACTATAGCCAACAGGGCCACGGGTTTTTAAAGTAAAAAATTCAAAACAGCGTCGTTTTGAAAAAAAGGGCGGGTCACAGGCCTAGCTTGGCCGGCCCATGGCCCACGCAAGTCAACCATGATCGGCTCGTGGCCCAGCCCTGGAGGACCCTGATCAGCCCGTAATTGCCATGCCTAACTATATTATATTTTGTATACATTACGGGAGTCGTGTTTAAGATATTGTTCCGTATCGGCTTGAAAACGAAACGATAAGGGGGATGATGGTACTGGCTGTAATTACCTACCGATATGGTACCAATTTTTGAGGACTAATCTGCAAAAAAAATTTCCCTAATATGCCCCCCTCGTCTTTCTTCTGCCTCTTATTTTTCAATTTTTGGTTTTTGCTTTCTCTCTTACCGACTCATCCTCTCTCTATCGCTCTCGTTGTCCTCTCCTCCACTCCTGGTCGTTCGTGGTGCTTCACTGATCCTCCACCACGCGACGTCACCTTCGCGGGTCACCACCTTCGCATGTTGCCACCAACCACCATCAACTTTGCTCTCTAGTCTTCGACAGATCTGGGAATAATACTTGGATCCCGACCATACCCATCACCGAATCAAATTGTGAATTTCTGTTTGTTGGGTGTATTTTTTTCCAATTTCTATTCGAATGTTTCTGTTAATTGTTTATGTTGTGAATTTTGAAAGATTTCTGGTTAATTGTTAATGGAATGAAATTGCAAAGGATTTCACAATTTGTGAAGGATTTCTGGTTAATTATTTGTGTTGGAGACTTAGAGTTGGTTGAATTTGAAGTTGGTAACGGAAATGTGAAATTTGTGGTTGGTTCGGTTGGTTTTTGTTTTTGGTAATGAAAATATGAAATTTGTGGTTGGTTTGGTAATGAAAATGTGAGAGCTGAATGTTCGGTTCATTTGGTTCATTTGCTTGGTTCATTTCATTTGTGGTTTGAAAATTGAATCAAACAAATTTTGTTTACTAAATATAAAAATAAAAACAGAAAAATAAAAATAAAAATAAAAATGTCTATAATTCCAATTTACCAAATTCCAAAGTTCCCATTATTTATTGTCTATAAAAGAAAAATTCAAAGATTAGTGACATCAATCTTAGTTTTCTCTGTAAAATTTACATGCTTTCAGTGATTTGATCTTTGTTAGTGGGTTATTCACTTACTCGACGTTTGGGTAATTGGCTGAGTTGGGTTGACAATAGGAGGTTGTAGGAATGAATCAATGAAGTCTTCCAAAATCATAATTAAAAAACTAATCAAAATTATGGATCCTTCTATAGTAAAATCATTTTTGTGTATCTGTCTCCTCTATTATGTAATTTTATTGCTTGAATTAGTACCTTATGTTATGTCATAATTTTGTCATTTACTAAAATGAATATTATTAGTATGTTGATGTATCTTAGAACACATTTTTTATTCTTTTATCTTTAGTTGCTTTACTATTTTTTTAGTTAAGAGTTAAGGTTAATGGGGGATTAAAGTTAGGGTTATAATTAGAGTTAAATTCAAAGTTAATCATCTAATTAACACTTTTTTGCTTGAAAATTCGAAGTTTAGAAATTGCAATTTTTATGATGTATACTAGTTTTTAAATTTCAAATTAATTATAATAATTTT
This sequence comes from Erythroxylum echinodendron, assembly GCA_027575705.1. Classification (NCBI taxonomy): domain Eukaryota; kingdom Viridiplantae; phylum Streptophyta; class Magnoliopsida; order Malpighiales; family Erythroxylaceae; genus Erythroxylum; species Erythroxylum echinodendron. The sequence continues at coordinate 23,010,483 of JANZXR010000171.1, forward strand.
ATCCAAATTTACAATGGAATATTTTATTATCCCTAATCTTCTTGATTCATCTTGATTATTGTAAGAGGATAATTAGTAAAAAAAACTATGTGGTAATGGTTTGAGAGTTTCTTTACATATCATTGCCTTATGAAGGACTTAGCGTCAGCAACTTAGCACTGCTAATTTTGTTGGTAAAACCACTAAAGGATTAATTTCTTACATAACTAACATCTTCATTTTTTTGTTACAGATAAATGAAAGGAAGTTCAACTACTCCTGATCAAATTACTTCAGAAAGATATAATGATCCAGCTTTGGCTCATACTGCATTAGTCCCCGGTATGAAGAATCATATAATTTACTTGTTTTGTAATAAGCATTTGAAAGGTAGAGGAATCACTCGATTAAAGAAGCATTTAGCTTGGGTTAAAGGAGATGTAGAACCATGTGAAAAAGTAACTCATGATGTGAAGTGGCAAATGAAAACATTACTTGAAGAATATCAACATGAGAAAGATTGAAGGGAAATGTTGAATTTTGAAATCGGTAGTAGAAGTTTGTTTTCTAGTTTCTGTGGTGATTGTGGAAATGTTAAAGGTGGTAGTGGTAGTGGTAGTGGTGGTAGTGGAAGTGGTGGTAGTGGCACTGGCAGCATTCCATTTCAGACCCAAAAATAAGTACGTAAACTTGATGTGAGGAAGAGAAGAAGGCAGGTGACTAGTTTCTTTCCATCACGAATAATTGTTGGAGCCTAACCTTCAATTGTTAGTGCAATGCAATCAAGAGATGCAGTTCACAATGTTGATATGGCAGTAGCTAGATGGTAGTGTGATACAATTTCATCATTCAATGCTTCTCAATCTTATTATTATCAACTTATGATGGATACAATAGCCTTTTATGATTCTGGATACAAAGGCTTCGATTGATGACTTAAGAGGTAAACTTTTGTGTTGTTCTGTTTCTGATATTAGAAGTTATTTGGCTGAAAGAAGAGTGAATTGGGGTACTTATAAATATTCAATCATGTGTGATGGTTGGACAAATAGGAGACAAGAGCTTATTATAATTTTTTGGTTTATTTTATAAATTAATGCATCTAACCTTATTAGAAATACTGAGACTTTGTTTGGGATACTTGATGAAGTTGTGAATAAAGTAGAGCCAGAAAACATTGTTGAGTTTATTACTGACAATGATTCTGCTTATAAAGCGACAGGAAAAAGGTTACAGAATACGTATAATTCTTTTTTTGGACTTCTTGTATTGCACATTGCATTGACCTAAGGCTGGAGAATATAGGAGATCTAAATATTTTCTTGTTATTGATGAGACTATGCAGAAAGCTGAAAAGGTGACAAAGTTCATTTATAATCGTGCATGGGTATTGAATTTGGTGAGAAAGGAATTTACCACCGGTAGGAATTTATGTCGTCTTGCTGTAATAAGATTTGCAACAAATTTCTTATCACTTTAATATTTTGTTTCGATAAAGAAAGAGTTAAAACAAATGTTTACAAGTGATAAGTGGATTGCGTCTCAGCATGCTAAGTCTAATGCTAGAGTGGAGGTTTGTAATATTATACTAGAAGACAGAAAATTTTGGTGTCAATGTCAATTTGTTATCCGAGTTTGTGAGCCTTTAGTGAGGGTGCTTTATTTGGCTGATAATGAAGAAAAGCCAACAATGGGTTATATTTTTGATGCCATGGAGAAAGCAACGGAAGCAATCAAGGCTAATCTGAAACATAGGACTTCTTCGCACACACTATATCTTACAATCATTAATGAGAAAAGAGAAAGACAACTTTCTTCTTTGATGTTTGCAGCTGGGGCATTTTTGAATAATAGTGCTTATTTTACACTAGATCTTAGTAAGCAAGCTGAAGTTAACAAAGGAATGCTTTTAACTATTACAACAATTGTTAATATTGACGTGATGCAAGACCTGTTAAGCTCACAAATGGAGCTTTATAAGTTATCTTATGGGAATTTTGGAATGTCGATTGCTATTTGACAAAGAGAAAAACTTTCTCTAGGTGTTACTTATTTCTTTTTTCTTATTTTTGAAAATTAATTATAACTTTATTTTGTTTATAATGCTATTTTTGTTATCTTATAACTTATAGTTTCTTGGTGGGAACAATTCAAAAATGGTGTTCCAGAATTGAAAAGGTTTGCAATTTGGAATTTAAGTCAAAGCAAGTATGAGTGCAATAAGTTGTGAATAAACCTAGAGCACATTTGTGTTAATTCAAGAGAACTTTACGATGACTAATTTTGATGACAATCAAATAATAATAATGTTAGAAACAAAAGAACGTTTTTGACAAGTATGTTAAGTGCGTAGATGCAAAAACTAAGCAGATGCAGACGCAGACGCAGATGTAGACGCAAAGACAATACAGACGCAAATGCAAAGACTATGCAGACGCAGACACAGACGCAGATACAGACACAAATGCGAAGGCAAAATAGAAGTAAAGAAGGCATAGATGATACCACGAAGATACACTAGCATGTCAGACAGTTATTTAGTCAGAGTTAGTTATAGAACTCAACTAAAGAAGCAGTTATCTAAAAGTGGTTATCAAGAATCAAGAAGCCGTTATCAAGAACAAAGAAGTAGTTAGAGACGAAGACTATAAATATTGATCGCAGTCAAAGATGAAAAATAATAATAATAATAAAAAGATAGAGAAAAACTAAGACAAGTTAGAAAGACTAGATAATCTGAGTGAAAAGTCTTACTGTGCTTACTTAGATTACTGTAACAAAAGCTCACAATCTTTTTCTAGTGAGAGAAAGAAAAGGCGGATAGCTTGGAGAGGCTAAGATAGTGAAAGAATACTTTGTAAGAGACCTGAAGAGGCTTTGGAAGGAAAGAATACTTTTAAACGTTTGAAGAATAGTGGAATACTCAGACGAACTCTGAGGACTGGACGTAGTCCACTGTTTGGGGTGAACCACTATAAAAATCGCATCGTCTATTCTCTACTCTTTAACTTTAGTTTACTTTGTTGTTAAAACTCTTATAGAAATAATTTGCGATTTTTCTACGTAATAAGTTGTGATATTCTTCTAATAAGAAAGAAAAGTTTTCTTTTAGAGAC
>JANZXR010000171.1:23014196-23044980 GCA_027575705.1 Erythroxylum echinodendron
CAAGTCATCAATGGGCAAATATCTTTACTAAGCCTTTGAATGAAGAAAGATTCAAAGAAATCAGACGAAACTTAAATATGGTCATTTTTAGAGACCAATCGTCTGACACGTCATGATCTAGATGATTCTCACAAAAGGAAGATAAAATTTGTTTAACTCTTCAAAAGCCAATAACTACAAGTTACAGACGGTAATTATTTTTGGAGTGAAATATAAAGGAAATATACTCGGACGGTTCAAAACTACACCTACTCTAGAAAGCTTTTGAAATCCTCTGAAATCGATTTTTGCAGAACTCTCGAAAACAACTGTTCATTTTGAGACTTTTCGGTTACGCTCTCATCTTCAGATTCTAATCTCTTGAACTTGAGAAGTTTCTGCTCTCTAAAGATTACAATGGAGCAAGCAATGATTTATGGAAAGCATGTTGGCTTCGAATCTTTGAAGAAGAATCAGATGGACATTGAACCCGAAGTTAAGGTAGCTGGATGGAAAAACTTCTTTCAGGTTCGTGAATCGGTTTATCTAAATGAAGTGTATGATTTTTGGAAGAATGAAAATGTGGTAGCTGATACAGTAGTACCATTAATGGATATACTGTCGATTATTGTCACACTACAGCTAATCGAGAAGGTTAGTGGATGTCCTTGTGTTGGAGAAGAGGTGTCTTACAACCCTAGATGGATGATTCAAAATTGTCTAGAAAAGGCACTGGTAAATCGACAGCTCTATGGGTGTAGTGACCAGAAGGACAAGAAGGCGTCAAACCTTGTTACAAAGGCTAGGGTTCTACACAACATATTATTTGCATTCTACCAAGAACAGGATCAAGGAACATTGTGACGACGATTGATGAGCAATGCCTGTTTTATCTTCTTAACCATAAGCCTATCAATCTTCCACACCTGATTCTCAGGTACATGATGAAGACAAAGAAGGACACTAATGGTTATCCGTATGGCATGATGCTGACAACAATCTTTAAAGATTCTGAAATTTTCCTGGACAGAGGCAACAGGGTAAAGATGAACATTAAGAGTGTTATTAATGCTGCAACCATTGGCAAAATAGGATTGAGTACAACTTTTACACCAAAAGCAAGAATTGAGGGGGAGCATACACTCAAACTTAGCATGAGTGGGAATATTACTCCTAAAGAGAAAAAGAAACCTCAATCTTCTGATAGAATGGCTATAGAAGAAATGAAGAAATCATCTAAAGTAGCAGCTGAAGCTGAGACGATAAGGCGAACAGAAGAAAGCCAGGTGAGTCTATCTGGAAAACAAGTGTAAGTAAAAAGAAAGGCAAAGGCACTTGACTTTGAGAAAGTCAAAAAATCAAAGAGATCACCAAGAGTATTAACTCTCCGACAAGAGGAACAGAAGAGAGGAAGTCGAATGACTTTTGACGTACAATCTCATCAGATAGAAAGAACACCACAAGCCACAAGATCTCTAGTCTCAATTCTGCAACAAGTACAGACGGAGCTAAACAAGGAGACCGCAATAAAGAAGAAATTAGAGTTGGAAAGAACTCATCCCAAACCACCTTCTAGACTGGCTAGAGAAAGTAAAAAGTTGAAAACCAGTCAGAAAGAAACCACTTCAACTAGGAGCCAACGAAAAGAAAAATCAGTTGAAGATAGAGAAGAATCTCTTAGTCCTATTAGAAAAGAGGAATTGAAAATAAAAGTGATTATAGAAGAGGTACCTGTAAGAAGCAAAAGATCAATAATAATTAGAGAATCTGTGAAAAGGTTGGTCAAGGTACAGATGCAATCTATTTTGATCAATAATCGGTCTATGCATCTTCTTAATCATAAAGAAAGGAGATTATATGGAATTCTGATGGATCAGAAGTCAGAACCATATCCACAGAAGATGACCAAAGATTGGTATACTATCTTCCCAGCTACGAGTAGAACCTTGATCAAAATTGTACTTGACCTATAACCAAGAGCTTCACACATTGTACGCAATGTTGAAAAAGGGAAACAGAAGATGTACCCTGACAAAACAACAGGTGACCTAACAGAAGAACAGATTCATGAAGCAGTGCAGAACATAGATGACGTATGTCTTGCAGTACAATCAAGAGGAGTCTATGTTTTCCATCACATCTCGAAAGCATCAGGGAGTAACTGTGGACGCTTCACCACAAATGATAGTTACTAGGCAGTTGGCAGGGTGACTGAAGGATAGTATCGATCCATAAAGGTTGGAGGTATGTATGTTAACTTAGAGACTTTTATGCACCTGCTTCTGCACTGTCGACCTTTAAGTTTCATACTTTCTCTTAAAGATGTCCTTCATCTGATTGGAAAAATCATTCCTAAACTACCTAGACCTGATGACCTTAATCTCCCAGAAAGAAAGCAATTCTTCAAACCTCCTACCTTGAAAATAATAGAACTCGATGTCTTACCATCAGAAACATTAAATGATGCAACCTCCAATCCATCAAGTCCAATTCAAAAAGTCAAAACTATTGGAATGGAAGAAGCAAGACCTTTTGAGTACAAGAGCCAGGATGTCTTAGAGAAGCAGATTGAAGAAATTAATACTAAGATTGACAATCTACGAGACTCAGTCAAGTTGATTAGAATAGAGATGCAACATACGTTTTCTGAAATAATGAAGCATCTAAGGTAACATTTTTGAGTGATAACAAATAGGGGGAGAAGAGAACAGAAAAGAAAAAAGGGGGAGACAGGAGAAGAAAAGAAAAACAGAAGAAAAGATAAAGATAGCATGTATATATATGTATTTCTTGTTGTTGTCTTCTTATTTCTTATGTGTTGTCGTCTTATTTTTTTGTTGTTCATCAAGTGAATAAAAAATCATATTATTTGTTATCATCAAAAAGGGGGAGATTGTTATGTCAAGAGGACTTTAGGATGACTAATTTTGATGACAACCAAATAATAATAATGTTAGAAACACAAGAATGTCTTTGACAAGTGTATTAAGTGCACAGACACTAAAACTAAGCAGACGCAGACGCAGACGCAGACACAGACGCAGATGTAAAGACAATACAGACGCAAACGTAAAGACTATACAGACGTAGATGCAGACGCAGACATAGACGCAGACGCAGATACATAGACGCAGATGCGAAGGCAAAATAGAAGCAAAGAAGACATGGACGATACCACGAAGATACACTAGCATGTCAGACAGTTATTTAGTCAGAGTTAGTTACAGAACTCAACTAAAGAAGCGGTTATCTAGAAGTAGTTATCAAGAATCAAGAAGCCGTTATCAAGAACAAAGAAGCAGTTAGAGATGAAGACTATAAATAATAGTTGCAGTCGAAGATGAAAAATAATAATCATTAAAAGACAGAGAAAAACTGAGACAAGTTAGAAAGACTAGATAATCTGAGAGAAAAGTCTTACTGTGCTCACTTAGAATAGAGCTCACATTAATATAACAAAAGCTCATAATCTTTTTCTAGTGAGAGAAAGAAAAGGTGGATAGTCTAGAGAGGCTAAGATAGTGAAAGAATACTTTGTAAGAGACCTGAAGAGACTCTGGAAGGAAAGAATACTTATAAACATTTGAAGAATAGTGGAACACTCAGACGAACTCTGAGGACTGGACGTAGCCCACGGTTTGGGGTGAACCAGTATAAAAATCGCATTGTCTATTCTCTACTCTTTAACTTTAGTTTACTTTGTTGTTAAAACTCTTAGAGAAATAATTTGTGATTTTTCTACGTAATAAGTTGTGATATTCTTCTAATAAGAAAGAAAAGTTTTCTTTTAGAGACTTTATAGCAAAAAAGAGGATACACCATTTAACCCCCCTTCTTGTGTATCTAGTTTCTTAAAGTCTTTACTAACGTCTGATTTACTTCAATTTGAGCTTATCCACTCCAAAAAAAGGAATAGATTAGAGCATACGAGGTTGAATGACTTAGTTTTTGTTCATTATAATTTAAAGCTTCGAGAAAGGTATGTTATTATCATTATTATTTTCGATATAATTTCTTATAATTTTCTAATGATTAAATTATATCCCATTTTTTTGTAATTGTTGCAAATGAGAATTGTTGGAAATTGTTAGAAGTGGAAATTATTTTATGAATGTTTTGTGATTGTTGGAAGTGAGAATTGATGGAAATTCATGGAACTAGAAATTGTTATATGAATGTTTTGTGATTGTTGGAAATGAGAATTATTGGAAATTGTTAGAAATGGAAATTGTTTTATGAATATTTTGTAATTATTGAAAATGAGAATTGTTGGAAATTGTTAGAATTGGAAATTGTTAAATGAATGTTTTGTGATTGTTGGAAATGAGAATTGTTGAAAATGGAATTTTTTTTATTAATGTTTTATGATTGTTGGAAATTGTTCGAAATAGAAATTGTTATATGAATATTTTGTAATTATTGGAAATAGAAATTGTTTTATGAATGTTTTGTGATCGTTGGAAGTTGTTGGACATAGAAATTTTTATATGAATATTTTGTGATTGTTGGAAACGAGAATTGTTGGAAATGAAAATTATTATATGACTATTTTGTGATTAATGAAAATGAGAATTGTTAGAAATGGAAATTATTTTATGAATTTTTTGTGATTGTTGGAAATGAGAATTGTTAGGAAAGATATGTTATTATCATTATTATCATTATTAATTTCGATATAATTTCTTATAATTTTCTAATAATTAAATTTATTATTTACTAGGAGTCTTGATAGTACAAGTAGTTCAACTGATCTAATTTCCATTGATGATATTGATCTTTTGGAGGATTGGGTTCTGAAGAACTAAATTTGGTAGATGTCAATGACTTGGAAGATAATCTTGGATGAGAAAGTATTGACATGTCATTTGGTGCATTAAATTTGAATGATAATGATGATGAAGATCCTCTCAATGATAAGAATTTTGTACTAAATGATAAATGAGGTTAGTGCAGTTATAGCGGATATCCTCCAGTTGACATTTAAATTTCTTTCCAGGTTATTTTTCGTCTTCTTTTAATTTTACTTATATTTGATGTTTATCAGTTTATGTTAAATTCTATATATGTAATGTAATTCTAAATGTAAATGTTTTTTTTCAGGTTTAACTTCTACTTGATTATTTCGTCGTTATGAATTATTTTTGTAAATTGTAACAATTAAGGATATTTGTTGTTCTTTTTATTAGATGTTTTTGATGTAATTATTATTTATTAAAATGATGAAATTTTATTATTGTAATACTTTTAAATGCTTTGTATTATTCTTATTTTTACATTTGTATTATGATGATTGTCTTTTTTATATTAATTATGGTTGATATTTATATGTGAAATATTTAAAAATTATTATTTTTTCATATTAAATGTGATTATTATTTATTATTATTATTTTGGGAAACATGGTTTATCTCAACTTGTAAAGTATACAGTACAAGTGTACAATATACCAATAGCCTATTTTGCAAATTTTAAAAAATTTCAGAGACTATTTCGTAAATTTAAAAAATTGCCTAAAACGATATTCGGTACTGATCAGTACCGGTATAATATCGTACTAGAACTCAATCCAGTACCAAGTCCTGTACGATATTCGCAACTTTGTGCAGGAGTCTCTTTTTCAATTCATTTGTTTACCTAATTTCCCAAACCCGATAAGTACGGTAGGCAATCGACATTTTTAAAAGTGTTTGGCAAACAGTTGATAAACTGTTTTTTAGCTTATTGACTAAAAGTTAGTTTTTTGATTGTCTTAAAAAGTTATTAATGTTTTTGATAAATGACTTATTGGTTAGCTTATTTAACTCCAATAAGCTAATTTCTAAAAGCTCAATAAGAGAAGCTTTTTTGATGATTAGTAAAAAATTAATAAATAAAAAATCAATTATACTCTCTTTTTAAAATTTTTGAATTATACTATAGTGATATTATGGATAATTTAAACTAAAAATCATGCATAACTAAAAAATATGCATGTGTTCTACAGTGATAAAAATTTTTTTACAATGAAATAAGTTTTTTATTTATAAAACTTGGGAGTTTTTTTTACTAATGAAAATGAAATAAGTTTTTTGGTTAGTAAATAAAAAATATGTTATTATGACAAAAGTTTTAAGAATATTCTATGTTTTTTATTAGAGTTAAAAACTTCAACTTTTGTAAAATTAAATATCTAATCTTGGTCTTATAATTTTTTTTTAACGTTAGGCCTTCATAAATCATTTTACAATTAAACATTTAATACTAAATAGCTAATGTTATGAAATATCTTTAATAAATAGTTAACATTATCTATTGATAAAATCAACTAATATAATCAGCTGTTAATTAACTGCTAATAAAATTAACTAATAGTTAATACAATTCTATTAGTTAATACAATTCGCCCATTACCAAATGGGCCAATATGATCATGTTCAGAAGTTCTCCGACACTTTCATTGCCAGTAACATTTACTGCTATATTAAAAAACTGGCGATTTGTGCCCACGTACACTGGTTTAGAGTTGTTCAGAATTAGGGTAGTCTCCATTGAGCACTTGACACATCAAGATTGACCCAATCTAAGGTCATGTTCCATCGTGTTCTAATTCCCCTTTTGATCGGCTTTATTTCTCCACTCTTTTCAAACGGTAAAAGAGCCGTGAATCACTTGGAAATGGGAAGAAATGACAGAAAACAGAGAGCCTAAGTCATACTATACTTCCGTATAAATAGACTTCATCCACCAAGCATAGTGTCAAATATCACGTACTCCACATTCTTTCAATAATGTTCATGTTCAGATATTGATTCAGCTGCTATTATGCGATCCCTTTGGCCACTCCTACCATCCAAAAAATCTGAATTGGATGCCCAGAATAACTGTATAGTCACATTGTATTCCTGCACAATCAATATTGCAAAATGAATGGGTAAACGTATGGGAAAGATTAAGTTTAGCGGAGAATGACGAACGGTAATAGCCATTTCAGTTCCAAGTCTGTAAAAGATTTCAAGGTAACGATGATATCATTCACATTTAGGAATTGGTTTAAATAGAATAATTACAGCATCCTACAATTACTTACATTGACTAATTACATTTGTGATGGAAAGGTATTAATTTACAATATACGTAACTTAAGGAAAAACAGTTAAACCATATCACTATAATTTAGGCAGAAATGCAGCCTTCTACATGCCCCCGTAAGATGGACGGTCTTTGATAGCGGCCAATCTTGTCCCGAAGTGAAAGAAATAGAGCCCGAGAGAATGGTTTAGTGAGAGCATCTGCTAGTTGGTTCATCGAAGGAACATGAGCGACCTGAAGAATACCATTCTGAACCTGCTCTTGAATAAACTGAAAGTCGAGGGCAATGTGTTTCATCCGATAGTGAAATACGGGATTGGAACAGAGATTTGCGGCACCAATATTGTCACAGTAGATGACTGGTGCGCAAGGTAAGACAATACCCATTTCGGAGAGGAGAGAACACACCCATCGTAACTCAGCAGCAGTGGCAGCTATAGCATAGTATTCTACTTCAGTAGAGGAACGAGTAACCGTGCGTTGCTTTTTAAAACTCCAGGAGATGGGATTCCCAACAAGATACACAACATAGGCACTGGTGGAGGTATAGTCATCCTTATTGTCAGCCCAGTCAGCATCAGAGAAGGCATGTAAGGATAGTGGAGTCGTCGGTCGAATAATAATCCCAACGTCTGAAGTGCCCCCAAGATAACGAAGGAGACGCTTCACAGTATGCCAGTAAGCTGTCGTGGGATGATGCATGAACTGCGACAACTTATTCACACTGTAGGCCACATCGGGGCAAGTAAGACTGAGATACTACAGACTACCAACTATTGTTCTGTACTCAGAGGCATCAGTCAACGAGGTGCCAGATGTGAGCTTTATAGGTTGATCCGTGGCTAGGGGAGTGAGAACAGATTTAGAGTGTAACATGTTCGTCTTAGTGAGGAGATCATAAATGTACTTCCTTTATGAGAGTAGAAGACCTCCTTGGTGAGGAATAACCTCGATGCCAAGAAAGTAGGACAGGAGTCCAAGGTCCTTTAGAGAAAATGTAGCAGTAAGAATATCAATGAGATGCTGAACAAAGTAGTGGTCAGGGCTTATGATAATGATATCATCCACATAGCCTAACAAGTAGGCAGTGCAACCAGAGTGATGATAAATGAAGAGAGAGGTATCTGCATGAGAGTTAGTAAACCCTTGAGTAAATAAGAAACTCTTGAGTTTAGAGTACCATGCACGAGGTGCCTGTTTGAGGCCATAAATAGCCTTATGTAGCTTGCAGACATGCTGGGGAAAATCATGATCAATGAAACCCAGAGGTTGTGTCATATAAACATCTTCATAAAGGCGTCATTGGAGGAAAGCATTATTGACATCGAGTTGGCGAATAGACCAGCGGCGACGAACAACAACTGTGAGGACCAGTCATATGGTTATGGGTTTGATCACTGGACTGAAAGTATCGTGATAGTCTACTCCCAGTCGTTGATGAAAGCCCTTGGCCACTATGCGCGCCTTGTACCTAACAACAGAACCATCAGAGAGACGTTTAGTAAGGAAAATCGATTGCATTCCACAATATTTTGAGTTTGACTAAGCGGAACAAGTTCCCATGTGCCATTTCAAACTAGAGCGTTAAATTCCTCAGGCATAGCCTTTCGCCACTTAGGGTCTTTGAGAGCCTGGATAGCAGTGGAGGGTTCAGTATCAGAGGAGGAACTGACTTGGGCAGTAAGGTTCAATTTGTGAATAGGTTTGGTAATGTGATTTTTGGCTTGGGTGGTCATAGGGTGAACGTTTTGTGAGGAGTTGTGAGGAGGTGATCCAACAGCAGTGGGCTGTGGATGTTGGATATCAGATGCGGAGGGTTGGGTGGGAGAGATCGGGAATGAAGAAGATAGAGTGGGGACTGTAGGTGCTGGCCATGGAGAGGGAGGCATAGGGGGAGCACAGCTGGGGTGGAGTGCAAAAGTCAGTGTGTTACGTATGTCGGAGATCTGTGATGCCGTGTGGAGTACATAATCCGGGGGTAGCCAATCTTGAATCGACTTAACTGAGGGGGGAGAACTATGCAAGGAAGATGAGGAGAACGAGAATGTAGATTCCACAAATTTGATATGGCAAGAGGTGTAAATTTTGGAGGTGGAAGGATCGAGGCATAGGTAAGCACTTTGAGTATTGAATTACCGTAAGAATACACAAGGTCGGGAGCGAGACTCAAGTTTATAAATGGTGTCAGGCCTGAGCCAGGGGTAGCATAAGCAACCAAATGTGCTAAGCTTAGTATAGTTGGGGGGGCTTGGTAAAGAGTTTTTCATAAGGTGACACCATATTGAGAGTAGGCGTGGGTAAGCGGTTAATGAGATAGGCTGCAGTGATAAAGGCATATGACTAGTAGGATAAGAGCATAGATGCATGAGATAAGAGAGTAAGACCTGTTTCGACTATGTGACGATGTCATCATTCAGCAAAGCCATTATGTTCAGGGGTGTGAGGTGGAGAAGTGCAATGGGTAATTCCCTGAGACGAGAGATAGGATGCTAAGCCTAAGTAACTGGTCACATCTGATTTGCGAAGTAAAGGATAAAGCCACATGTAATGAGTGTAATTATCAACAAACAATAGATAGTATTTAAAATGATCAACGGATATAACAGGGGAGGTCCAGACATCGGAGTAAATAAGTTGCAGAGGTTCATAAGATTCAAGGGTAGACTCTTAGAAGGGGAGCTTATGGCTCTTATTATAGTGACACGTATTACATGTATTATTTGAAACAGACTTGATAAAGGCAATTTAAACCTAGACATGATAGACTTAGATATTGGAGCAGCAGGGTGACCTAACCGATTATGCCACACAGAGAAAGATGGATTGACACCGACAACATAAATTGTAGGAGGAGATGGCAATGCAGTGTTCGGCTATACGTAAACACCATTGTTAGTTGGTCCCGTCACCAGAGTGCCCCCGTTCGTAGATCCTTTACCACAAAACAAGAGGGTAAGAATTCAACAGATATGTTATTCGAGCGACAGAGTTTAGAAACAGACAACAAGTTTTGTTTCATATGTGGAACATATAGCACATTTTCAAGTTTAAAAACACGAGTTTGAGAGGGAAGAGGTGCAGAACCCGTGTGAGTAATTTGAAGACCGGACCCATCACCAATAACAACATTATCAATTGCTTAATATATATTATGAAGGGACAGGTTCTCAAGGTCGGAGGTCACATGATGTGATACTCCACTATCCAATAGTCAATTTGGCGAAGATTGATCCGAAGGTGCTGCAAAGTTGACATGTGGCTGCCAGGGAGTAGAAGGTCGCATAGTTGCTGGATGTGGATTTCCTGCACGCTGCTGTCGAAACTAGTCCTGCTGGGGTTGCTGCTGGCTCTGCACAATCCTGAACTGAGAGCAGCGACGTGCGGAGTGGCCAAAAACTCCACACAACTGGCAGTTTCCCTGATAACCACGGCCTGTTGAACGTTCTGGTCGCTGCTGGGAGGAAGATTGATACCACGGTTGTGAGGTGGGAGTCAGGTTTTGCTGCTGCTATTGCTATGGACGTTTGTTCCTGCCACGATTAGGTACAAAAGCTGGATTGGCGGTGGCTAGTATTATGGGTGCTGGTAGTGCAGAGGTGCTGTGAAGAGAGAGTTCCTTATTAAGGAGCTTCTCATGAAGCTCGTCAAAACTAATGGGGTTGTCCCTAACGTTAAGGGCATCAACAATGGATTTGTAGGCGTCGTCATGACCATCCAATATAGAGGTCCTCTTCATCTATTGGTTTGTCGAGAATAGCTAGTTCATCTGCGCGACCTCAGACAAAATTCATGAACTTTGTAATGCTGCGAGATCCTTGAACAGGCCTCTTTATCTGCTCACGAATCTACTTGATATGACCTCGTGAAGGCTTAGCGTAGGTCGTATCAAGAATTTGCCAGGCTTCAGCACTTGTGGTTGCATGATTGAGTAACGGAATGCAGGCTGCCGAAAGAGAACCAACCAAAGCACTGAAGATCAATTGATCTTGTCGAAACTAGTGAGTAAAGGCTAGGTTGGGGACTTCAATTCCGTCAATGATGATAGTGGAAGGAGGCTTACAAACAGAATCATCAATATAGCCCTGCAAAGCGTAGCCAGCATGAGTGGCACGAAGTTGCATTCTCCATGAAAGATAGTCCATGGGGGTTAGCTTCACAGTGGTGTGATGAACAATGTTGATAGCAATGAGGGGATGATTAGGGTCTGGTGAGTTTGGGATAATAGGATGTGTCATGGAGGTGGCTGTTGGAGAGTCGGTTGCAGCAGAAGAGGAAGCCATGAAAGTGGATGAGAGAAAAAAAAAAAAAATAGAGAGTAGGAAGAACTATTTTAGGGTTGTCGCCTTAGGTTGAACAGAGAAGAAAAATTATGGGGTGATCAGTGCTCTGATACTATAAAAGATTTCAAGGTAAGGATGATATCATTCACCTTTAGGAATTGGTTTAAATAGAATAATTACAGCATCCTACAGTTACTTACATTGACTAATTACATTTGTGATGGAAATGTATTAATTTACAATATATGTAACTTAAGGAAAAGCAGTTAAACCATATCACTATACTTTAGGCTGAAATGCAGCCGTATCTTCTACAGTGCGGTATGCTAATCGACCCTGTGGCTGCTCTCAGACTTCATTATCCTCTGGGAATGGAATAAGGATAGTGAAAGCTTTAGTTATCTGAACCAGTTGTGCAATAAAATAGAGTCTTGATTTGAGAGAGGAAGAAAATGGTTGCTCTCATATTGCAGCAGAATACCGTCGATAATTTGGGAAATTAGATTTTGTTTTGTATTTAAAATTTAATTGAATATTAAATAAATGATTTGAATAATGCTATCATGGTTGTACAAAAAGATAAGTATGTTCTACTCTTGTTTCTTCATAAGGGTCCTATGTATCAAAAAATCTTAAGAACATAGATCCTGTTTAAGGTGTTAGAATAGGGAAAGATTAGAAGCGTAAGATTTTTAAAAAGCAAGACTTGAGATATGGTGCCCGTTGAGACAAAAGTTTTGTATGTCTTGATCCAATATACTTGAAATTTACATTATGATTTTGCTTTGTTTTCCTGATCTCTAATAAATGGTTTGTTTTTAAGTACGAGATCTAGTATTTCCCGAGCCCTCTGATCATGATTAACCCATTTGGAACGTGAGTTAAAATTTTTTATAATCAATCCTTAATTTAATTTTACAATAAATATCTACATGCATATTAACCCTCATATATATTTCAATACAATATTAAATTCCAAATTAAAATACTTTTTTATCATACATTTAATTTATAAAATTATTCTTTTTAAACTAAGGACTAAATTTCAATTAAATATATACCATACTTAAATTAAAAATGATCCTTTGAAAAAAAAGCATTTTCATGAAACATATCAGTTTTGTTTTACAATCATGACTACTAATCTATCATAAAAATACAAGAATAAAATAATTATTAATCAAAATAAGAATTAACGTATAAAGTAAACAAGGTAAGCATTTAAATTGATATAATTATAAACGTGAAGAATGAATGTTTCATGTATTACGTACATTAAAGATGATGATTGTTAAATTCAATTAAATTTGAAAAGCAATTAAAGTTGTTGCAGAAAAAGAATTTTTTGGCCTTTACGCTTTTCCATCTCACTGTCAAAAATCGAAAGTGTTGTGTCATTTATGGGGTGAGCAATGGGCAGTTCAGCAGTTCTCATCCCCGTTCGATGGGCGGCGCTAACTCATCCCCATCGAACGCCTCTAAAGATGGACCTAACCTGTTTCTTCCCATAAGGGACGCTCTCGTGATTAGTTTGGTGGTGAGCTGGGTCAGATTCTGGTTTCTTGAACCAAATTTAGCTGGAAAAAATAAATAATTTTAATAAAAAATTCATGCAAAATTCAAGTAATTTAAATTACGGATAATATGGAGCACGAATATTACTTATCTTTTAAATAACTTATAATTAATACAAACACCACATTAATCATTTTACATATATTAATCAACTTCTCCATCTAAATTTAAAATATATAACAAAAATAAACCATATTAATTAGTAAAAAAGTTAATATATGTCATTTTATATAAAAAGTGTTTTAACTCATTCATTTTCTAAAAAAGCCTAATATTATACGCCTTAAACTTAATTTTAAAATATTATCTTAAATCTTCAAATTGCTCCATTTTTGTCAAATTGTCTCAACTCCAATAAAGAATTCATATTCATTTCATGTTTTTATTAAATTAATATTGAGAAGCCAAATGTCCTGTTTTTGACAAAAAATTAATAAAAGATATATTTGCTTAATTATTTAAAATTAATATTGCTGTTAATTATTATATCTTTTTCGTCACTCTTTATATAAGTCTAGCAATAAAATGATGCTTGGTCCATTCAAAATATAAAAGAATAATACCAATCGTTGAGTCTGCCAATGTAGTGAGTATCACGATGATATTATCAAAATCATATTATTTTCAAAACAAAAAAGTATCATAATGTTATTATTATCCAATTGAAAAAAGATACAGATAAAACATCAATTGTAGCTAGAGACTAAAGTTGAGCTCATAGGCAAAGACAACAAGATAGACTTTTCTTTGTTAACGAACATAAAACCACAAAAATAAATATTTATATCTTCAATTCTAGAAAAACCAAAGCAATCATATGAAAAAAGAAAGTAAATCAAGAAGTAAAGATTTAAAAAACATAGCAAAGAAATTGGCTAGCTAATAGTTATAATCAGGCTTGTTAATAGTTTGCACCACTTTATCTACGTGTAGAAACATTATTATGCAAACTATGCCCAATTATGCAACAATTGTATTAAGTGAATATTCAACATAAGATAATTAACGACTAAATATACCTTCATTATCAAATTTTTACTTGAAGAAATTTTCAGTTATAAGAGTTGTCTTTGTATCTATATGAATAAAAAAATACAATATAAGATAATAAAATATACGATTTTTAAAATTATTACAGTAAACAAAACTAACATATCATAAAAATAAAATTTATCACGAATATTTTTATCACTTAACCAACTTCAGCCTCATATAAAGGTTTCCACAGTATCAAGATGATGTTTAATATGATGAGAACTAACTATCTGACCATCAGTACTAAAAACAATTGTTTGTATGATTGAAAAAGTACTTTTATATGTCTTCCATGATATTAATACATCGAATTGCACATTTTCAATCAAGGTCACAACACTTGCCACTAGATAGTTGTCCAACTTCATCCTACTGTAAAAAGTCCTAGCCTTATTTTTCTTATAAAATGTGCAAATTCAGGGCTCACACTAGTCATATGAACAACAATCAACAAATGAAGCTAAAGTTGAAGTTGATATTAAAATACTACGACCCTGATGTTTGTCCAATCTCAATTGCTAATTATTAAACAAATCATATCATAATTGTTTGATGATATCAATAGGTTCTTGAGTCCGATCAACATATAATTTTTATAATAAAAATATAGCCTTCTATTTTATATATTAAGTCCAACATAAAAATGACTGTCAAGTTTTGTTCTATAATATATCAATAAGAATTAAGTTTTTCCATTATCTGCTTTATCACGACATGGATCACCTCATTGTAATAAAGTATCCAACAAGATAAAACTCGTTTGATCTTCACATGTTGCTAAAGCAAATTTGCGTAGTTGGATATTTTTTTCCTGAAAACAATTTAGTAGCATTATAAAATATTTCCAATTTTGCACAAATCTCTTTAGCCAACTCCTATTGCTCTTTCATTGGCAAGCAAGTATACTAAGAATCTTTTTGTCTTAGCTTGTTGGACACCTCAATATAATTAGTCACCAACTCCAATATCTTGAATGTTAAATTACAACTGGTTAAACAATCCAAAAATAACTTTTTAGTTCATAAAATGAGTAGTTGTCGTGTAGTTTCTTCAAATTTTTTTACTCTTTTAGATGTTGCACTCTAATGCATTACATTAATCTGAAACAAGTTTACCACTTCCTTTTTTACCTTCAACTCATCCTTCAAAATCAAATTCACGATATGCATAAAAGAGAACATATGGAATAACCTTCCACCAATCAACAAGCTCCTAACCCTCAAATTGTCCTTCAAATTTTATATCATTAAATCATTTTTGCTACAATTATCTAAAGTTATGGTTAAGAGCTTGGTGTTGAAGTTCTAATCCATTAAGCAATCCACCATCATGGTTAAATAAACCTACCATCTAAAAAATTGAACAAATATTAATTATAATATAATCAATAAATAAGTGATAACAATATTAAAGAATGTAATTTACCTCAATAGTCGACTGCATAAAGTCCAGTTGTTGTCAATGTAGTGCACAATCACCACTATAAAACCCCTCTTTTGGTTTTCAATTATCCATCTATTTGATTTGATGGCTACCCGTATGTGAATACTTGACAATATATTAAATATTTTTTTGTTTTGATCTTATAAATCTTCAAATTTTATTTCTTCATGTTATTCTAAGTTGAGATTTTGAAGGTTAGATGGAGTGAGGTAAGCAACATCTCGAAATTTTTACTATTTATAATAAAGAGTAGTTGTACATCACCAATGATCATCTTAGCTATTAAAAACTTTGATTTATTGCAGTCATAACATATGATAGTCATTTCATTCTTCCTTCTCATTAGGTTAGGGGTAAAAAATGCTTAACCTTATAATATCATCTTCTTTTTATTGCATGAATCCATATGTCTCTCCAAATGAGAGGTTGCACCTTTAGAAATCTTAGCCACTATCTTGTCACAATATTTACATTTGAACTTTTCAAATCCATCAATTTATCTATTCTTATTTAAGTGATTCACAAACATCACTTCTTAATGAACTTGTTCCTTTAACCTAAATAATTTATTTACTTGGTATCATATTAGAACTCTCTACTAGTATATTGTTTGGTACTGGATTAAAACTTTCCAATGAAAGAATATGCTCATTCATTTGAAATAATCAACATGTACAAGCATAAAAGTTATTAATAGATAGTTACATGTATACATAAGGAATTTTTGCCACCAAGTCTTGCTCTTCATTTGTCTAAGGTGACTGATTTTGAGATAGGTGAAGATGACTGGCAAAGGGTGTGCTGACTACTTTAGCATTCGCCATGTTAAACCGTTGCAAAACATGATTAATGTATTCTGCTTGAGATAATTGCAATTCCCTTCTTTGCCTATTTCTATTGATTTGCATTCTAAGAATCTTCTTAGCTGGACCCAGATCTTTCATGTTAAATTCTTTTGATAATTGTTGCTTCAAGTTTTTGATGTCATCCACATTGGAACCCACTACTAGCATGTCATCGACATAAAGTAGCAAAATGATATAACTGGACTGATATCTCTTGATATAACAACAATGGTCGGCGTTGCACTTTTGGAAGTCTTCCCTATGCATAAAGTTATCAAACTTTCTGTACCACTGCCTTGGGGCTTGTTTTAGACCGTACAAGCTTTTCTTCAGCTTACATACTAAGTGCTCTTTTCCTTTCTCCAAGAAACTCTCTGGCTGGTGCATAAATATCTCCTCATCCAATTCTCCATGGAGAAATGTTGTTTTCACATCAAGCTGCTCAAGATGGAGATCTTGACTTGTGACAATACTTAACACTATTCTAATGGTATCAAGCTTCACCACTGGGGAGAAAATGTCGGTATAGTCTATTCCTTCCTTCTGTTGGAACCCTTTGACTACTAACCGAGCTTTGTATCTTTTAGAACCATCAAACTTCTCTTTGACTCGGTATACCCATTTGTTGTGGAGAGTCTTCTTTCCATTAGGTAACTTTGTTAGTTTCCAAATCCGATTGGAGATTAAAGATCTCATCTCATCTTTGATTGCAAGCTCCCAGTTATTGGCATCTTCTGTTTGGCATGCCTTTTTATAAGACTTAGGCTCACCTCCATTATTTAATAATAGATAATCTGAGAATCTCCTGTTTGACACATGAGGTCGAGAAGACCTTCTCAACTCAGGAATAGGAGAGGTGGGCTGTGGTGATTCAAGCTGAGCTTCTTCTTCAATAGTTTCCTCTGATTGCGAATTTACTTCCATTTGCCTCACTGGAAAATTTGGGATATTGCTGATATCCATAAATATAGGGTTTCTCTGAGGGACTTTCTCTTATGTATGTTGGTCTTTATACATCAATTTCTCATTAAAGACCACATCTCTACTCCGAATGATCTTCTTGTTTTCGTCATCCCAAATGCGATACCTGAACTCATCCTTGCCATAGCCAATAAATGTGCATTTCTTGGATTTTGGATCAAGTTTATTTTTGCGTTGATCACTGATATGCACATAGGTTGTACAGCCAAATACCTTGAGGTCTGAAAGCTTCACATCTTTTCTACTCCAAACCCTCTCTAGTATCTTCTACTCTAATGGAACTGATGGTCCTCGATTGATGAGATGAGCTGCTGTGTTGACTGCTTCTGCCCAGAACTGCTTTGGTAAACCTGATTGCATCTGCATACTTCTAACTCTTTTAGTTAAGGTTCGAGTCATACGCTCTACTACACCATTATATTGTGGCGTTCCTGGCACGGTTCTCTCCATTCTGATTCCATGCTCATAGCAGAACTTTTTAAATCTAGTGTCCTCATATTCTCCACCATTATCAGTTTTGAGCTTCTTTATTTTGAGACCTGTCTTATTTTCAACCATAGCCTTCCATGTTTTGAAAGCATCAAATACTTCTGACATGTGTCTCAGAAAGTAAACCCATACCTTACGGGAGTGATCATTAATGAATTTCATGAAGTAATGCTTTCCACCAATGGATGGAGTAGTTGTTGGCCCCCAAATATTAGAATGTACGAGCTCAAGTTTCGCCTTCTTTGGCGTTCTACCACCTATTTGAACGCTAACTCTCTTCCGCTTTCCAAGAACGCAGTCTTCACATGTATCAAGTTCTATTGACTGTAGACCTGATAGTTTTCCATATGAATGCATTAACTTCATTTCTTTTTTACTTATATGGCTAAGTCTCTGGTGCCACAAGTTGGAATCTCCACTCTCTTGTGCAACTGCAATTGAACAACATGCTCCAGCTATTAGGTAGAGAGTACCATTCTTCTTTCCTTGTGCTACAATCATTACTCCCTTTGACACCTTCCATTAATCATTATGGAAAGTTGTGATGTAGCCTTCATTTGCTAATTGTCCCAATGAGATTAAGTTCTTTCTCAGATCAGGGATATGTCTGACATCCTTCAGCTCCCAGATGGCTCTATTTAGCTTGAGCTTAACTACACCTTTACCGATAATCTTGTAGGGTTGATCATTACCAAGATACACACTACCGAGATTTCCAGGCATATATTTCTCGAGAAGATCTTTCTCCGAAGTTGCATGGAACAATGCTCCGGAGTCTAATATCTATGCCTCTTGCTTGTTTTCTAAGGCACATATCAAGGCATCATCTCAACCTGAGGTGGAAGCTATATTTGCTTCCTGGTTGTTCGACTCCTGCTTCTTCAAACCATTCTTACATTGATTTCTGTAGTGCCCAATCTTTCCACAATTCGAACATTCAATATTTTTCAAGTTTTAGGAAACAGTGGGATTCCGTGACTTGGACTTCCTGTCCTTTGATCTATCACGGTATCTTGATTTCCCACATCCTCTACTTCTTCCTTTTGATTCTGCAGCAAGGGCGGAGGAGGATGAGATTTCACCTACTTCTTTTCTTCAAGTTTCCTAGTTAATAATTAGGCCACTAACATCCTTTAACTTTAACTTGTTGGTGCCCGTTGAGTTACTCATTGATGTGACTGTGGCACTCTAACTCTTGGGAGGGATGAAAAAAGTATTAAGGCCTGTATTTCATCATCAAGATTAATATTCACTGTACTTAACTGGTTCAAGACTTTATTGAGCTCATTGATATAATGATCTACAGAGGTGCCTTCCGCCATTTTTAAGTTGAACAAACACCGCATCAAATGTACTTTGTTTATTGCAAATAGTTTTTCATAATACTCCGTCAGTTCCTCCATAAGGCCTTTTGTGGTTTTTGCTTTTACCATGTTAAAGGCTATATTCCGGGATAAGGTCATTTGAATTGCTCCGAGGGCTTGTCTATCAAGAATAATCCACCCTTCATCTAACATGTTTTTTGGCTTCTTTCCAAAGAGCGGTAGAAATTGGTTCTTCTGATACAGATAATCCTCTATATGCATCTTCTAGTATTTGAAATCTGTGCTATCGAACTTATCGATTTTGTTGAGCATTTTATCTGGTGCCATCAGTCTTACTGACTTCTTGTTTCCTATGACTATTACACTGAGGTTTGCAGTTATCAAAGTCGACCTCTAAGGTAAACAATTAATAAAGAGAACTGATTCGGTAATACGTAGGAAAGACCGTCAAATAGACTCTTGAGACAGTATTACCATTCCATGTAAAATCCCAGGAAAGGGCGGAGGGGTCACAAACGGTTCCACTTAAAACCCAACCTCCTAGACAGAAATTACGTGCATGGTGTATTTATCACAACCTAACCACTTTTATGGCAACTGCAGAGCATACTAACTCCAAGCTTCAACACGCCCAAGGAAAGTTTTCTGATATAGAAGATCCATTACAGTGGCGACTACAGAGCATACTTACTTCTCTAAGGCTCTGATACTAATTGTTAGGAAATTTAACTATTTCCACACAACTAGAATGCCAATAGAACAACACAAAATTTGATAACGGAGTTTGGCCAAATTGTGCCTACATCTCCGGGGCTACTGCACACTATTTTTATTAGCAAGAAAAACAACATTTACAAGTGTTTACTCTCAACACTCAACTCACTAGTGTTTACACACACTCTCAAATCCTTACCCCAATACACCCCAAAATTACTCATAAAAAAACTTAATCTTAGTCTTTTTCTTACTCACCAAAGGATGAGTGACTAAGAGTTAATATTTGTTTTTCTTTTTGGATGATCTAAATGGAAGGGGGAGGGGGTTTATTTATACTTGTTTATCCTCCCCCCTTCTTCACTCACTTTCAATATGGGACAAAGTCCCTTAAAAACCTAACAGTTCAAGCTTGAAGGAAGCAAAAACCAAAAACTTAAAAAACACAGTGTGCTCAATGGAAAGCGCCTTAACATCATCCGACAGCTCTGGAAGAAAGTTAGACATACAACAAAAGAATGCAATCTGTAAGGTCAACTCAGCTTCTGTTGAGCTTCTTTTAATGGATTCACCTACAAGAAGACTATGTATTTCTTACTGGTACTTTAAGCAATCAAGTGAAGAAGAGAAGTGACAGTAATGTTTCTAATATCAGTTGTGTGGCTAAGAGACCAAAAGGTAGTGAGCAGTTGGAAGAATGTTGGTTACAGTGTACACTCGATCTGAATAGGCAATATCCAAATGACATTGAGACTTGAACTCCATAGATATAGGAAGGGTGGGTTTAGTGGTTATAGTAGAGTACATGTCTTATTCATAAAGCTATATATATTGGCATCTTCAGAAAATTTTCACACTATATCTGTATAAGGAAGATTGGTATATGATTTGGTTTCTTCTTCATCTCTGCATCCAACTATGCACCTATTACTAGCAAGGGAACATTATGGATTGTTGGTTTACATGGAAATAAATAATAATTATAGAAAAACAAATATTTTAACATTTTCACTTTCAAATTTCAATTCAATGACATAATTATCTATATCTTTTTCTTTTTCAACATATATTGATAAGAAAGGATTTGGTGAATAAATAATATATATTAAAAGAAAATAATTATTAAAACTGAAAATTTATTAAATTAAAATTATTTTCGAAAAATGAAAAAATAAGAATTAAAAAATAATTCTGCTTGTGATGTTTTTGTAAAACATTCCGTGACGTTTTAAAAACGTCTCAGAAAGTTTTCCGCGACATTTTTAAAAAATAAAGTAGAATGTGACTTTTTGCAACGTTTCTAGAAAACGTCGCAGAATGTGACTTTTCGTGACATTTTCTGAAAACGTCACAGAAAGACCAATCTTTCAATGACGTTTTTTAAAACATCATGGAATGTTAGTATTTTATGTGACGTTTTATGAAAAACGTCACAGAAACCTTTTGCCTACACCATATTCTGCGACGTTTTTTGTGACGTTTTTTAAAACGTCGCAAATTGTATTCTGTGACGTTTTTTGAGATTCTATGATGTATTTTAAACGTCGCAAATTGTGCTTTAGGAAACATCACAGAATGTCTAGAGATAACATAATGTCTAATCATTCTTATATGTTGATACAAAGGCTATTTAAAAGCAGAATAGGGGGCACTCTTTTCAGATTCTTCAATGGCATCACTCAGTTAGAAGGTTTCCCAGCTGTCATTTTGTAGATGCTGGAATCAGGATATTGTGGATTTCAAATCCTATCAATTTATATAGAAGTTAAAAATGGTGAAGCAAGCACTCAACAACTTCCTGATTGAAAGAAATTAGAATCTAAATACACTTGAGGAGAAGATGGCTCCAAGCTAAAAAATCTTGTTATGATTCTCCTTACAATGTAAACCTACGAATGGCAAAAGTTAGGAAAATGCAAGAATTCTAAGAAATGTTGGGACTTCAAAATTCAATTCTCAAACAAAAAGCTAGGGTAAACTGGGTGAAAGATAGAGATTTTACCTCAAAATTCTTCCACTCCACTTTGCTAGCAAGGAGAAATGTCAACAAAATTGTTGTTTTACAAGACTTTAGTGGCCCAGAAAACATGGATCAAAATGGATTGGAAGAATTAGATAGGAATTACTTCCTAAATCTGATGGGAGTTAACAATGATGCTATGCCAAGCTATAATACCCTACAACTTTTTGATTGCTCAATTGATTAAGGAATCGAAGATCACATTGCGTCATCTGTTAAATGGATGTCAAAAGGATCCTTTTCAGCTTGCACCCTTCAAAATCACCTAGACCAGATGGTTTCCCTCTACTATTCTTTCAAAAGACATGGGATACTATGGGAAAACTGTTCACTGAGGTAGTACTGGAATTCTTTTCATCTTCCAAAATGCTCTAAGAACTAAATCATACCTTCATTTGTTTAGTACCAAAAAAGCAAAGACCTTAAAAGATGTAAGATTTCAGGCCAATATCATGCTATAACATCATTTATATGGTGATTTCTAAGCTGTTAGTTAAAAGATTGAAAATGGTGATCATAACCATCATCAATACTACATAGGAAGCATTTATACCTGATAGGAATATTGGTGATAATATCCTTCTACTCAAGAATGAATACATTTCAGGTAAATCTCTCAACAGTTGCTCAGTAAATATTTACTTCTTTAAAGTATTTGAAATAATTAGTTGGAAGTTTATTCGAATATATGTGGAAGCACTATAACTACCTCACAAATTTGTAAATTGGATAATTATTTGCATTCAATCTCCTACATTGAGTGTGTTATTGAATGTATTCCCTACTAAACCCTTTAAGAATTCAAAGGGTATCAGACAAGGAGATCACTTATCTCCTTATTTATTCACACTTGTGATAGAACGTTTATCAAGATTGTTAATCAAGTTAACCTCTTACAATGTTGGCTTCCAATATCATTTCAAATAAGAGTTGAAAATACCACTCATCTTTTTTATGTTGATGATCCAATACTTTTATATGGAGCTAAAAATCATTACATCAACATCATGATGTAAATTTTGCATATGGTTTCTGAATGGTCAAGATTAAATCCTAATATTAGAGAGAGCCTTATATTTATCTGGTGATGTGAGGAATCTAACTGAAGTGAGGAGGACCATAGGTATAAGTGTCCACACTACTTCATTTTGCCATCTTAGAATACCAATCACTTCCTCCAAGATAAAATTCCAAGACTGTCTTCCTCTCATTGAGAGGATAAAAGCTAGAGTAAATTCCCGAGAAAATAGATTTCTCTTATATACAACCAGAATCACTCTCATCATCTCAGTTCAGAACAACTTACATCGACACTAGTCAACTCACATTGCACTACCCAAGAAGGTTACAAAAGAGATTGAAAGAATAATGAAGGCATTTCTTTAGACAGGCAAGACAGACAAAGCCAAGAATACAAAAATAAAATAGAGTGAGGTTTCTGTACCTAAGAAACATTAAGGCCTAGGTATTATTTCTATATTAACTATGCAAAAAGTCCTTATATGTAAAAGGCTCTGAAGACTTTTTAATGATCAGGAAGCACTTTGGATCCATTATCAAATGGATCCATGAGTATCATCTCTAAAGTACCAATTTATGGTAGGCTTTATATATAAGGGAGGCCTTTTAGATCCTGATCCAGATAATGAAGTTGAGAGACACTATCTATCCATGGATCAAGCACAAGATAGGTAATAGGGGAAAAACATGGTTTTTGTTTGATATCTGGTTAGATTTTAGCCTTATTATTCACAACCTTGACTTGCAACATTTGAGGAATCAAATAACTCTAAACCTTAAAGTCTCATCTCTGAATTGCAATGCTGAATGGAATGGATATTTTAAAGTTTTTGATAATCTTGTGCAACACTTCCCTCATTTGAATGATATGATGAATGAAGATGAAATCATTTGGACACTCAATCTAAAAGGTAATTTTTCAAACAAATCTTGTCATCAACCTTTACCAATGATCTCCCCTATGTCCCTTGGTCTAATCTTCTTTAGGGAAATACCTTGAATCCCAAGGCCTCTCTAATTACTTGGCTAGCGATTAGAAATAATCTCAAGGGCAAAAGTTAGTGGCATGGTAATGTGGACACTGCTTATGTTTTATACAAGATAGTTGTGGAAGATAGAGACCAACTTTTTTATCTATGCAAGTTCTCTAAAGTAGTATGGAGCAAGATTCTTTACCTAATCACAAGGGACAATTTCATGTATAATTGGGAGCAAACATTGAATTGATTTATTAGCCACTTAAAGCAGAATATGACCAATGGAATAATTCCTAAAGTTGCTTTTACTACTACCATCTATGCACTTTGGAAGAAATGAAACAATAAAATTTTCACACATAAGGAAGAAGAGAAGTACCAGTTAGCCAGGATTATTAATTGGATCAGATTAGCTATTGTCCAAAGAATGTTTGGCACACTCTTTCACCAGAAATGAAATATAGATGGCAACTATAAGTAGATGAGAATATTAGTATGATCTAACTTCACTTATAGTTAATGTAATTCATTCATTTTTCAAAAAACAATTATAGATAAAAATAAATTAATTTTAATGTACTAATATTTACATGTGAACTAAAGATCATATTTTTTAATTATTCATGCCAATTAGTTTAGTAAATTAATTTAATTATTTTAAATAATTTTAATTAAATATTTATTTATCAATACAAAATTGTAATAAATAAGAGAATATATAAAAATTTATAATAAACACATATGATATTCTCATTATAAGCTTTTAGTAATAAAATAAAGCTTTAAAACAAAAATTATGAAAAATAAAATATTGAATAGTGATAAGAGAAGAGATGAAAACAAAAATTGATTTTGTTATTAGCTAACCCTTTTTGAAAATAGATCATTGTTAACTTATTATCATGATACTAATCTCATTGAAACTCGTCTAGAGGTGAATTCAATGTATCGAATAAAATAAAAATCTCAATCAAGTGTAGTGGTTATCAACTTGAACTGATAATCTTGAAATCATCAACCTATAAGTAGTTCTTATTATTTGGAAATAGGGTCGAAATCTAATCTTGACTGAATTGGAATACTTAAAAAGCTTTTTCGTAACCTTTGATTTCCAAAAAAGTAAGATCTCTTTAATTCTATAAAATGATTAACATATAATCATAGTAAAGTGTGAATCTAAATTTTTACCTTATTCCAGGCTTGATTATAATCTTATCGTATCCCTCGAACTGTTTTCGAAAATGATCTATCTCAACCATTGTAGCCGTAAAAATATCCAGGCCTATAACAGTATCCATAGAACTACATGGTGTTAAAACTACACGATTTTCCCATAGGTATCGTTTCCGATTGGGATCCTATTTTCTAAAGTACTTTTTAATGTCAATTGATAAAATCCGGCGGCACTAAATTACACTACTCAACAACATACCACTCCTCTCAAAGTGATGGGCAAACAAAAGTAGTTAATCGGTGCCTCGAGCAATACGTTTGAGCCTTCACTTCTGATCATCCTACTTAGTGGCATTCCTTTTTACCATGGGCCGAGTTATGTTATAACACAACTTTCTATAGCTCAACTGGTATGACTCCTCACTAGGCCTTATATGGTTCCAACTCGAGACTCCTCCCCACATACATTTCAGGTTTCGCCTCAACCGATGAGGTTGATACAAAGCTCATTAACAGGTAAGAAATTCAACAACAATTACAAGATCACATAGCTCGCACTCAGGCCAGAATGCAGAAGTATGATGATGTAGAGCGCCTTGACAAATCATATAAGGTCAGCCAATGGGTTTGGGCCAAGTTCCATCATTAGAAGAAGCAATCTGTGGCTCCTTGTCTCAATTTCAAGCTCTCAAAGCGTTATTTTGGACCGTTTCAAATCGCTTCCAAAGTGGGAGTCGTGGCTTATCGTTTGGATTTACCCTTAAGTGCAAAGTCCACTTTGTGCTTTATGTTTCCCTTTTGAAGACCTACAATGGACCCATACCACCCACTAATATTGCCATTACAGCTTTTCCATCTCCCGAAGATCCACAACCCAAGGTCATCATCGCTGATAGAACAGTGTCCACAAATACAGGTGACAAGTACCAAGTCCTGGTTAAGTGGCATAGTAGGACACGTAAAGATGCTACTGGGAGGACTGGGACACCTTAGTGGTTAAGTACACTACTGCGGCCCTTGAGGACAAGGTCCTTTTTCATGGGGGGATGATGTCATAAAATGTATAGTGGGGACATCAAGTAAACAGTTACGAGGAGCGCCTGCATGGGTAGCAGATTTTGCCACGTAAAATTGACTAGATAAGAGTTTGGATGTTTCTATCTAGTTGTTATTAGATTTTATCTATGTTTCGTGATTAGACTTTATCTAGCAGTTTCTAAAGATAAAGAATAGGCTAAGATAGTGCAAGTAGTTAAGTAAGATGCTATTTATGCTCGTTGTAAACTCATTAATTGCTACATTTTTCATTCACAAAGTTTCTTGTGTTGCACTAGTGTGGATTTTTCTAAACTTTTCTCAAAAAGGTTTAACACCTGTTACTTAGAAGAGTAAAGAGAGGGACGAGAGAGGTAAAAATAAAAGAGGACCTCAATGTCCTTTTGAATTTGAGAGAAGCAAGAAGAGAGTGAAGAAGAAAGAAGACAACAAATAAAAAAGGTGCAACAACTTTAGATATGATGAAGGTTCATCATGTGCCATGCCGAATGAGTTTCGCTAAGGGAAGAAGCCGAAAGAGATATAAAGAGTCGAGAGAAAAGCCATCTCTTTCGTTATTATTAGAGTCTCATAACATGTTACATTCTTATAATTAGAAGAATGTGAAAACTTGTGTTTTTTCTTATATTTTCTTTATATTTTCTAAAAGGCTTTCTTCTTTTCCATATATAATGTTTATTCTTATTTTCTATAATATATGCTTTTAGAGATGTTAGTATATGTATAATTTTTTGCTTTTGTTATCAAGGTATGTATAGACTTTTATTTGTAGCACATGATAATGATAAATTTCTTTCTTATATATTACAATGTTATATAATTTTGATAAAATAAATTAGATATAATATTTTTTGGAAATAATAATATATTTTACTATGTTATATTAATCAAGTTAATGTTTACAATGTTATATTAATTAAATTCATGTTTATAATATGCATACTAATAAATTAAATAGGCATAAAATATAACAATTTATGCTAATAAAAATATATAAAAATAATGAGAATTTAAAGAAATATAATAATTTATCATTTTAATTTATTTAATTCATAATAAAAACTATATATAAATTTTGAAACTACTAATGCTAATATAAAATATGAAGAATTATAATTAGGAATTATTTTCATACTTCAAATAGTTAAAAAGTTATTTATCTACTTTCTAAAAAAATGATTTTATTTTATCTAAATTAAATATACTATCATATGACATGCAAATAAAAATTTAAAATTATATAAATTATAAATAAAAGTAAACCATTTTAATGTTCTATTCTTTATCCTTAAAATAATTACCTTACCACTGATTATTCATGTTAATTAATTTAATCACTTAATTTAAATATTTTTAATTAAAAATAAATTTATCTTTTTATAAAAGTATAATAATGAAGAAAATCATATAAAAATTGATAATAAAGCATATGAGAACCTTGTCATTAGTTTTTATTAGTAAAGTTAAGCTTTAAGATTGAAAATTATGATAATAGGAACTAAAATAATAAGCATGCATAAGTATGAGAAGAGATTAAAATTGATTTTGTTATTAACTAAACCTCCTTTAAAAATTAAACATTCTTAAACTTATTATTACGACATTAATCTGAATTTTAGAGGATGATTCAATATATCAAGTGAAAAAATGTTCTCAATTAAATGTACTTGTCATAAATTTCAAGTCAATAATCTTAAATTTATCAACTCTATTAAGAGAATATTATTTGTTACAATAGTGAATTATAAAAAATCTCAAACTTTACTTAATTTTGTAATACTAAGCCAAACTTTAAAAAGTGACTTTAAAGCATCCCAACTTTTACCTTGTTACAAAAATAGCCTGTCATTGACGTGGCTAACCACCTTATATTTTTTGTCATTCCACAAATATAACATGTATCTCCTTTTTCCAATTCTTTTATTTAATAATCAATTAAATTTAAAACCCAAAACCTAAAACCTATTTCCTAATTTGTTTTATGCTACAGTACAATCACTCTATTGCTTCCGCAATTTTATATGACTCTCTTATTTTCCTCTCTGGTGTCTTTTTTCTGTTTGTGATCTGTGAAAGCTTCAAAGTGGCATTTGCCCAATTCATAATCACGTTCCACTCATTACAGTTAGTTTGATAGAAGCTTAGAAACTTAACCCAAAGAGGAATCGATAGTAGAAAAGGCTACCATCGATATTTAGAGGTAAACACTTTTCCCCTAGGATTGTTGATTGTTTATTTTTCTATACTAGTATTAAAATTTATCGTAAGTACACAACGTAGCTATAGCTAACATAGACAAGTAAGAGTTGTCCCATGGAGACAGTACTTACTAATAGTTATCCTTTTTCTATTATCCAACCTAAGAATCATACTTTTGATTTGGAATTAAAGATAAAGCTAAACAAATAAACTAAATTAAGATTACACAATTTTGAACTCATGATAAGTAGAATACGAATAATAATCAATATCAAATAATAATGTCTAAGTGATGAATCCCCTTAAGAATCATTAAATAATTAACATTTTATCATATAAATACATTATTGATTATTGGACCGTGAAAATTCCTATATTATGTTAATAAATCTCTCAAGACTATTAACATCTTATCCATCTATAACTTACTTTGAGCTATACTAACTTTAAGCTTAGTCCTAAAGAAATGAGTATGAAACAATCTTTCTATTTCAGCTCAGGAATGGATAGAATTCTTAGGCAATAAAGCATACTACGAGAAGGCTATTTTTGTTAATGATTTGGGGAATAGTCCAAACTTAAAGTTGTTGAAGTTTATGAAATTGGATAATTCTCCACATTATACGTTGAATATAGCAATATGTTCGATGATCAATTGACCATCTTCACCAGAAAACAAGATGAATTCAAGAATTCTATAACTACTAGGATAAAGATTCTCATTATCAATCTATTTTAAATAAGGCTTGTGAAATTCTATGTGTCTAAGCTATCCAAAACTAGGCCTATACAATTCCTAAACAACTTCTCTAATAACTTCTATATTGACTTGTAATCTCATTTGCAATAGGATAATAATATGATTGCGATTTACAGCTACAATGTTGCCCCCTAAACTGTATTGTAGTTCGTTAGCTTCAATCTCCACACCAAATCTATGCCTACTATAATTTGGGGCCTAACTGCCTATTGACCATTACCAAGATTAATGCATAGAGTTGCTGTAGGAACATCCTCTCTTTTATGAGGGGGGATATATTTTTCTTCCATAATAGACACAATTAGAAGGCAATTATACTCCTCAACTTCCATCACATTAGGAACAAAATGCCCTCAAGTCCTTCGGAGATTTTCTTTGCTAAAGAAGAAGAATTCTACATAGCAAAGTAGTAGACCATTTTTCAATCTTCTCTATCAATATCTTGCTTACATCGGTGGTAGAGTCCGTGTTAGACTTTAGTTATAGAATTTCATTTACGAAAGCAATATCATTCTATTGGTTGATTTTCGTTTTTTTTTTCAGCAGGAAAGTTAGTTAAAGGTGAGATTGCTGTCTTAAGATTCTCTACCATCTGGGACACAAAATCTTCATTCATTACTACTGTAAGGACTTCTTCCGCCAAAACTGAAGGCACAATGATTTTTTTCCATTCCTTATTTATGGCATTATGTACCATTAGGTATGCCAAATTGTTGGTATTAATCTAGAATTCCGGCATGCCAAGGAGGAATTCTCCTAAAATTTATACCTAACTTCTTATTAACAGCATAAATGGGCTTCGAAAAAATTAAAAAATAGAATTCTAAGATACCAAAAATGCTAAAGTGTGTGGAAAAAGAAATGATTTGATTTAGAGAAAAGGGAAAATTCAAGCTACAAAGGGATTTTGAGGCAATAAAAATAGTAACATAAATAAAGCTGGAAAAAAATAATAACAAAGTTCTTTGAAGTTGTTTATCTCTTTGGGGAATGTCTTAAGATTATCTTGCAATTGGATTTTTGTAAATATTGTCTTTGATGATGGAAAATTTATAGTACTCTCATCCTTGAGCATTTTTTTTTTTTTGCTATACCTATCTACTTCCCTACATTTTAGCTAACTACTTGCCACTATTTTCTTAACTTTTATGTTCTAGACTTCTGGCTCAAACAATTTTTTGTAACTGCTTAACTTCCACTTCACTTCCCACGTTTTGACTGACTACTTTCATACACTATTATTTTAAAAATACATGTTAATTATGTATTATCTGTCTGAACTTCTTAAATCTTGAAATTCTTAACTGCTTCTTATATGCACGAATTCTCAAGCTAAATGACTTCTAAGACTTCTAGTATTTTGTCATTTTCACTTTTGAGCTAAAGTTTAAATTATTTTTAGACTATTAACAAATACAAATTCAATTTTCAATGGATATAGCTATCACCTCGAAGAGAAGAATATTCCAATACAACCATTAGTGTAAAGATGGAAATTGAGGTGTAAATTATTAAAGGTACAAACCTAATGGGTAATAGTGGTGGTTCATACTAACTGATTGTTATTAGGCCAGACAAATTTTAGTACAAGTTGATGACTAGCTTAACATTTCACATTTTTTTTTGATAAAAGAAAAATGCATTAACTCAATAATGTCAAAATGAATGAATCAAACATCGACCAAAGTCCAAAAACTGCAGCAACCGAACAGATGGAACAATATACGAAATAAAACCAACGTGATTTAAGCCACACTTGGTCAAATAATCAGCACATCGATTGGCGTCTCTGAATGTATGCTGGATCTTCAAGGCCTGAAAACCATCACGTATCCGCCAACAATC
>JANZXR010000171.1:23046203-23063529 GCA_027575705.1 Erythroxylum echinodendron
AGATTACATCAATCTAACCAATAGATGACATCCCCATCTAATTAGGATTAAGCTACATCACATTAACAAGATAAACCATATCTTGGAATGATTATCCCTATCCGCGAAGATCTCCCCTATCTTCAGATGATCCTTCTAGATAATCTTTATCTCTTAAGGCTGATGCTCACCCACTATGATCTTATTCGCCACGTCATCATGTACCACATCATCCACAGTTGCCACGTCACTGCTGATGTGTTCACTAAGGCATATCCGCACAAAAGTCCTTAAATGGACGTCCATGGCCAAGTCCATCTTCCATGATACAGCGCTCTCATGGTGTAGTCTCATCGTTCTATAACTAAGTATAAGTCATAAATCGAGTTAGTATAAAACCTCGCGTATTATACATACCTTCGACCTGTCTTGCCGAAGTTAAGTGCCTTCGCACACCCTCAGGTCTCGTGTGGCTTCGCTTTGTTCCCTCGTCAACACGTCTTCCTCGTGCCAACCTGCGTGCTAAACATTGGCCAAAGCTCGCCAACACTCACACAAACCCACATTCTGGACTTAGAGGTCTGACACCTTACCTCTTCTGTGTATTTATCAACAAAATAAAAAGGAAAGCTAGCTACTAGAATCTAACATATGCTATTCTTCAAATCTAAGCCAACTATTATAATAATCATTAACACGATAAAGAAGTTGCCTTCACGTTTAAATGTTGGATGTTTGAAAGGGAAATAAGCAAAAATTTAGAGAACTCCAACAAAATTATAGTTTTATGTGATGGCCGGCACACAAGTAATAGAAGAAAGATATCTTGCGAATCTTCGCATTTTTGATTTATTCATATTTTGATTGTTTTAGATTATTGTTATTGTTGTCTTATCTTCGCTTTCAACGACATCAATGTGATATGGTTCGGTTACTTGTCTTGAATGGAAAAGTTATTTCGATGAAAAATGTTTCCATCACTGATTGAAGGCTTAATTAAATTATAGTACGTAATAAAAATCAAGCATGCTCTATCATTCTTCTCAATTATTTTGAATGTTGATAAAATCTAACATAAATATGTTCTTATGCCTTCCTACGAGCAAGTCTTGCCCAGAAAACGACGGTTTCTCATCTCAATCACGAATTTCACCGTATGCCATCGTCATCCTTGAAAGGCGCGCCTCTTTCTTTATCTATCTCCTTCCTTTCTCACCAATAATTCCCGGGAACCAAACAGAAACCAAGTTTGTTAGCTCCTCAAGTTTCGATCCACATCAGACTCAATGGACTCAACTACCACTTCCCAAGCTCAACGTCGCTTTGAGGCCATCCATAACCACCTTATCGCCGCCGGCGACTCGCGGTCTCTGCTTCTTCCCAGCCACACCGCCGGAGAGTTCTTCTATGGTACGCCACTTCTCTCTCTCTCTCCCTCTCTCTCTCTCTCTCTCTCTCTCTGTTCTAAGTAATATCCGTGTCTTTTCATATCTTTTGTCCTTTTTGGTTTCTATGTTGTTGCCTCATGATTCGGTGGGGACATATTTCTCTTTAAAATTCTGTTCTTTTCTATCATTCCCTTTTGTGCCCTTCCACTGCTGTGATCGTTAAGAATTTATGAATGGTACGCTTTCATTCAAGTTTCAGTTTTATGTTCCGTTCTGGTAACACGGATAGCAGATAAGTGGATTGATTCCTTTAATTGACGTCATAGGTAGTCCTTTTATGGGTAGCTGTTGTCGAGTCGTCTCATCTCCGTAGAGAATCGACCTACCAACTAATACTATTCCAGTATTTTATATGAGAGATATTGAAAAAAAATAAATTAATCCTTTAATTTGCCATCACTTTGTTCTACCAAGTAAATTCTTTAATCAGAAGTAAATCATTGTTTGGTTTTGGATAAACAAATTCATTTGTCCCATCTGTTTTCTGGATCAATTGCTAATGGCTATATACGAAGGGATTATAATTAGTGATTTTGAATTTCAGGATCTTGAATCAATCCAAGCTCGGCCCTGTAGTGTATCCAAATTAGTAGGTTAAGAGGGATAGCGTATGTAGGATTTCTTATTAGTGCATTCTGAAGTTGGGAAAAATTCTTGGACTTACTATTGCTGTGAATTGTTTGTCTTGAGGAAAATAAACTAAGGTCGCTCTTCATGCAAGTTTAGATGTTCATCCATGGTCTTTTAAAATTTTGTCTCATTCCATTATAAATAAAGCTCAAACTAGCCCGTTCTTGTCCCCTTTACCCTTTTCTTTGACTAATAACAAAGAAGTTCCCAAGTCACGTTGGTTTCAGGCTTTAGCCCCTATGAGTGAAGTTTTAATTTGAGCCCAGCTGAAAAGCTAGTGAAGCCTACTAGTGTAGGTCACTTTGGCTACTTTCTTTCCATGTCTGAGATTTTCGTTAATTTTCAGCCCTTGAAAGTGATGTTTATGAGGTCGAAGTATATGGTTATGGAGGACTACCCATAGTGTCTACAAGTTTGTGCTTTATCATGAGATGAAATAATTCTTGCAAGTGCTAAACTCTTCCAGGTTCAGGCCTGCGATAAATCCATACATTCATGCTTAAGCCCTTCTCTATGATCATGATTTAAGGCCTTTGCAAGTGTGGGCAGGGGTAGTGAGTGGAGAATTGGAAATATGGATTTGAAATAGTCAAGTTAGCATAAATGTGGTTAGATTTAGTGCCAAAGGTCTTTGCTATTTGAAAGAAATATTATTACAAGTAGGGAACTTGGGAGAAGGCAAGCGTTTAATTGGGACACAACCATGTTAGGATCAGACACACAACTACAATAATGAATTAGATATTGCTCATGGACGGTCTACAGTGTACTTTCATATACTTGCTCCAAGTCTTTGTTCCCATTTGTGGTTGGTGATTTTCACTCACTTCAGCAACCTATTATCAATCATGTTCAACCCCAACTTTCCCTCTTCAGGGAACTTTCCTTTCTCATTCCCTATCATGGTGAACAGCGCAGGTAAGCATGCAGGTTGTTGGTTTTTCACAAAATGAGTTTCACAATCAATTGAGAGGAACAACTATAACAAAAATGACCTTCATAAACTAGATAAAGAGTGTCCGAATTTGTTTTATTGCATGTTTTCACCTGTGTGGTTGCTAAGGTCGAGCATTCTCTGGATTATAGTGCTTTTATCATGATTCTCATGGTATGTGACTGATATGCCACACTGGACTAAAGATAGTAGTCTTTGGTACCCCAGCATATTTTACACGTGTTGGCATTTCTGAGGAATCCGTAAGACATTCACTATGTCTACAGGGAAGTCCATCGGCACTCATTGATTGGTTAATCTATATCAATGGATCAATGTCCATCAGTGTCATTTCACTTTGATTATTTGTACGAGACGTTAGCATATGTTTATATAATTAATTGCATTTGGAGCAGAACAGGGGTACAGTATCGTGCTTCCAGAGAAGTTGCAGACAGGAAAGTGGAATGTATACAGGTTGGATTTTCCAATATTCTTGGAAACTCTATGCATATTTTGAAATTTTATTTACTGTTCTTATATTCTATTTTGTTTATGAAAGGTCTGCTCACTCTCCTTTGAAGCTTGTGAATAGATTTCCTGATAATCCAGAGATTGGTACAATGCATGACAATTTTGTGTAAGAATCTACTAGTGGCTTGACCATGTTACATTTACACTTAATTACCACTTAAACCATTCCTGTCCGTTTTGGAGTATTCAGCTATGTCTATTAAGAAAGTAGATATGATTCTTTCGCATTTTCTGAGTATAGGCGTTCAGTTGATACCTTCCGAGATTATAAGTATCTGGGAACACGAATTCGGGTTGATGGAACAGTTGGAGAGTAAGTCTCCTTTTACGCAAAAGTAGTTCATTAGTTGTTATTGAATTTTCATCATTCCTTTTCTTTAATTTGTCCTAGGTACAAGTGGATGACATATGGGGAAGCAGGGACTGCACGAACAGCTATAGGTTCTGGCCTAAGGCTTTATGGTATTACGAAGGTGAATATCTGCACAAGTTTGGTTTTCTGTGCTGTATAGACTAAACCTTATCCATGTCAGTCCATATTTTTAAAATCGTGAAGATATTTGAATTAGTTTCTTGATTGGTCTTCCTTGATAATGAATTACTGCTGGTCTTTGTGCTGACAGGGTTCTTGTGTTGGTCTATATTTTATCAACAGACCAGAATGGCTTATTGTTGATCATGCCTGCTCAGCATACTCCTATATATCAGTTCCTTTATATGACACTCTTGGTTTGTGATGGGTTCTGCTTTATTTAATAATTTAGCTGTGACATCAAAAGTCAAATTATTATTTGCTCTGCAGGTCCAGATGCTGTCAAGTATATTGTAAACCATGCTGCTGTACAAGCTATATTTTGTGTGGCACAGACTTTGAGTCCAGTGAGTTGAAGTTTTCCCTTCTTTGCAAAAAGAACTTTTTCTCCTAAACTTCAAAAGTCTAACACTTGCCGATCTTATAAAATTCGAGCTGGAAATTTAGGATAGTCTTCTGGGAAGTGTTTTCCGGTAATATTAAGAACAGAAATTTGGAAGAACTCTATGAGGTGTAAATTATGGGTGGGAAAAAAAAACTTCTGAACTTTAAAATTTTATTTTCTGTAGGATTTATTTCTGTTATTGTTTCTTTTATATGCTTTTTGTCACTACTCACCATCATGTATGCTCTAATGTGCTTTTACATACTTTGCATACTTAGCTCGGCTGAATCCTGAAATCAGAGATACCTTCCGTTCATTCTATATAAATTCAGAACCTCAAGTTACTGGTTGAAATGATTATGTTAAAGCAGATTTATCAACTTCGATGTGCTCTGCCTTTTGGCTATCTTTGGAATTATTATATATGAATCTTACTTGGGAGCAAGTTTTCAAGCTGTCCTTTAGGATATCAAAGAAGCTTATCCTGCTTCTTCAATTGCTGAATACTGTTTATTTTGATTATTGGACACCTTTTTTTAATCTTATTTCCACTGTTCATTTTATTGTATTTGGTGATTTTGGATCTAAGTTCAGAATTTTCACTATTTTCCCTTTGGAATCTGCAGCTGTTGAGCTTCTTGTCTGAGATACCGACTGTACGATTGATTGTGGTATGAATACAAACTGAGCTTTCGTAATAAAAGGATTTGGCAGCTATTTTGCCAAAGGAAATAAATCCATGAAATGGAAATTGATACAAACATTTCTATTGAAACTGTTTTCATCCTCCTTACCTATTAAACAGGTTGTTGAAGGACTAGATGATCAATTACCTTCTCCTCCATCATCATCTGGAGTTCAAGTTGTGTCATATTCAAAGCTACTTAGTAAGGTAATTGGTTATAGTCCTCACCCACATGTCCTGAATGGTTTCAATGACGATTTATGAAACAATGCTCATTTTCTGGTTATATCTACAGATTAAGGCTGATATCAATCATACATGTAGTTTTTTATTTCTTCAGTTTATTGTAGAAATATTAAGTACACTTCATAAAGATTTATGATCAGTAGGCATATGCATGGTTGTGCATATTTCAGTGGTGATTTGAAAGGGAACTCGTTTCCCAATCAAAGCTGCGGAAATGAGTTTCTGCTTACTGGGGTTGCTAAATGGTATTGTAAAGGCATACTCATTAAGCCAGCTTTGAGTAAAGAACTTAACATATGGCTGATTGAATGTAGGAAGAAAATGGAATTGGCTAGGTAAAGCTCTGAAGTGAGCCAGCTCTTGCTAAATGAATGTGCCAAAGTTTGAACCCTAGAAAAGAATATAACTTTTCAGTTCATTAGAATGCATGCTGAAATTATTTTTGGAATGTGTATGAAGCGCAAGGGATAACTGAATAGAATTTCATTAAATAATTTGGAGATAGTAAGATTGATATGATTGAAAATAGTGATCTATATAGTATTATCAATTATCATCATGTACAAAAGAATAACATGACATTAACTGAGAGAATTAATATTCAATGAAATTAAAATATATTTTAATATATAATTTTTTTGAATAGTAAGTAATATATTAGATTAAGGTAACAAGGTTTCAATAGTAAATAAAGAGAACAGCCTACAAGGTAACGATCAATAAAATTATCTAGGAAATAAAGCTACCGATAAGGATTAAAATAGGGTCAATAGGGAATTAGCAGATACAAACAAGTTTTCAATTCAGTCTCCATCTGTGGCTAGTGGGAGTAGATAGTAGCTGACGAATGTCACAGGCTATTGTCTTAGCTCTAGTGTATCCAGTGAGATTGTTAAAGCAAGTTATCACATCTATATTGCCTGAGCCATATAAATGTTGTTTTGTTGCATGCCAGATATAATAGACCAGATCATATAAATGTTGGTTTGTTTCATGCCAGATATAATAGACCAGGGATCCAAATGCAATTTTGAATAGCTTGTTGTCTCCTTTTGACTTGAATTGTATTTGGGTGATCCGTTCAATGATGAGACACCAATGGAGATTAGAGAATTGAATATTGAATAGATTTAGAAATAGAGACAATAACTCTGAGGTAAAGTTGCAGCTAAAGAATAAATGCTGTAATAGTTCAGGGGCTTCTTCACATAGCAAACAATCTTGAGTAGGGATGTTGTACTTGATCCTATCCCTTATGCCAAGTCTTTGGCGTGAAGCAAGCCAAAGTATAAATGAGTGTGAAGGTGAGATGGCAGCATCCCATATCATTTTGTAACATTGAATAGGAGAAGGATTGCCCCATAAGAGCTTTTTACAGGAAGCTGTAGTGAAATTAGAGGATTTGTCTAAATTCCAGACTACCATATCAATTTGTAGGACAACTAACTTACCTCTATTGGAATTAAAAGGCCAATGCTAGAAATTTTCATTTATGAATATATTGAGCTTTATGCCTGCTGGGATTATAATTTGCAGGAATTGGAATTCAGGTATGTTGTTTATAGGACGCCTTGGATGCCATTGGTCAAACCAAAAATGAGTGTCCTTTGCATCATCAATCTTGTGAAAGATGAAAGTGTGAGCTAGTTCTCTCATTTTCAAGATTTGGTTAAAAGTCCAAGAGATTCCAGGAGAGGGTTTATAGCTCCTATAATATAATTGAGGACATCTAATTGTTAAATTAAGATATATTAAATTTATGTCTTTTTCTTCATTGATAATTCAAATTTTTGTAAGGGCTCATTTTTTATTTAGATAAATTATTTAACTGGCATTTGTCTTGTAAGACAGTACTATGATAAATAGTTGAAAATAAAAGAGATTATTAAATATACTTACTTTGAAATAAAACAAAATTTTTAAGTATGAACCTTTCAAATGGTAACTTTTGCACACAAAAATCTGTATCTGTTATCATATGCTTTAATGTTTATGATTTAATTTATTTGATTACTACGATGATGATCTCATTTTGGAAGTAAATTGTAAAAGAAAATGTCTATTAAACCAGTAAGTGAAATACAATTTTTAGTGTATTATATGTCATGAAGTTCATATTTTTGTTGGAGCTAGCTCTAATCACTATTTTCTTTCCTTTTTAGGATTTAACACATATATGGATGAGTAAGGATCTAAAGTGTTTGTATTTAGCATTTTTTAGAACCAGGGCTAGAACTAATGGCTTGTTATAGGTGTTAGAATACTTCTGCTCCAATTTTAAATCATAGGTGTTAGAATATTTCTGCTGCAATCATAAAATCAAGTACAGCATTATAATGTTTTTATACTTTCGATGTTTGTGGTTACATTGTATGTTACAATTTTTTTGTTCATTGTGCTCCTTTTTTCTTGTGATGTTAGTCTTAAAGCAACTCTGTCTGCAGAACTAGACGGATCTTGATAAAATCATTTCATTTTCCTTGTGAATCATTTTGTTTTAGGGCCGCAGTAGCCTTCAGCCTTTTTGCCCACCAAAACCTGAAGACATTGCTACGATTTGCTACACAAGTGGCACAACTGGTACCCCAAAGGTAAATTGCTTCATGTGTTGCAAATTTTGTCAAAGAATCTAGAAACTTTTTGACGATTTTATTTTAACTGCTTTTGATTACTGTGTTGTAACTCTGACTAGGGTGCTAAATTGAGTCACGAGAACTTGATTGCTAATGTTGCTGGCGCCACTGTTGCTACTAAATTCTACCCATCAGATGTGTGAGTGTTACTTGTTTTACTGTCACATTAATAGTAGTGGTCAAGTTTGATTTCTTCCGATTTATGTGACAACTGCCTTATGCTAAATTTCCAATTATATTTGCAGTTACATATCATATCTGCCTCTTGCACACATTTATGAACGAGCAAATCAGGTCATGACAGTATACTTTGGGGTTGCCATTGGATTTTATCAAGGGGTATGGAATATCATTTAATATTTTTTTTGTAGCGTATTAAAATTTTGTTGGCTTATATACACTTACTAATGTATGCAACAGTATCATTTGAAGCTCTATAATGTTTTTGTTCACATTGTGAAAATTTTGCACGTTTAGCTTCATTAATAAGAATGTTGGGTTTTGTTGTTAGGTGGGGTAAACGAGTTTGTCTCAGATATTTTAGTTTTAAACGAGTTTGTTTCATATTATTTAGTTTTGTTAGTCATTGAATAATTATTTGGTGAATAATTTATATTCAAAAGAACCAGATTAAAAAACGGAGAATCATAGATACCCAAAAGAAAATATAAAATTGAGAAATAATGATTTCATTAAAGAAAAATCTTGAGCGTACATTACATCTATGGTTTGAAAAATATTCTGATCACGAGGAATATTATCTAAATTTATTTTGGAAAAACTATTTATGATTGGATTAAGTTCTAATATCTGTGATGTGACTGCTATGATTATCTACCTCACAATATTTTGGCTGTATCTCTGTATGGCTCTCTGTTAATTAGTACTTGCTATGGGTGTGTATAGTGAACATATTATGTATAAAGTAACTGTATAACTTTTTAATTTCATCCCATTCATCTTCTACATAAGTTCCATTATAAGATGGGCATACTACAATATTAGTAAGCGATTGAAACAGCAATTCATTGTTGAGTAGCAAAATTAGCTTTTAGCTTTGTATTTGCATATGCTTTTGTCTGACATAGTTTTATTCTTCTTATTGTCTTATTACTCTATAAGGGTGCTGAAACCTATATTTGAACCTTTTCTGTGCAGGATAACATGAAATTGATGGATGACTTGGTTGCTCTAAGACCAACTATATTCTGCAGTGTTCCTAGACTGTACAACAGGATATATGCTGGGTGCAGTTCCTGCTTACTTCTAAGATTTATTATTGACTGTTTGTATATAATAACTGAGTTAGATATCCTGTTTTGCAGCATTACTAACGCTGTCAAGGCATCTGGTGGATTAAGGGAGAGGTTATTCAATGCTGCCTACAATGCGAAGAAGCAAGCACTCCAAAATGGTAGAGATTACTCTGTTTTTGCATGAGATTCCTCTAATAATTTATCAAATCTTATACTAT
This sequence comes from Erythroxylum echinodendron, assembly GCA_027575705.1. Lineage (NCBI taxonomy): Eukaryota > Viridiplantae > Streptophyta > Magnoliopsida > Malpighiales > Erythroxylaceae > Erythroxylum > Erythroxylum echinodendron. The sequence continues at coordinate 23,055,684 of JANZXR010000171.1, forward strand.
CAATCTTTTAGTTGATGAAATCGTTTAGGAAAGTGACATTTAACATAATGCAGGCTTTTCTGGAGGATATGGGTTAGCCGATAAGAAAGATCTTGTTATGCAGTTCTAAACTGTGAAACTGAATTGGCATAGAAACGTCAGTTAAATGGATGACTTTTGGCTTGACAAACTGCCTTGGTAGTCTCTGATGGTTCATGGCCCTTTTGTTATGTTCTCTGTACAAAAGTATCATAAGCTACCTGATGGTCGGCAGCAGTGATTCATTCTGGAATTTATGGGATAAAGCCCAGACAGCGAACATGTAGTTGCTGTCATATATCATTTGTGCCATAATTAAATTATGAGGCTGAAAACTTAAAACTAAGTTTTGACTACACTTCCAATAATTAAGCTAACCATTTAACATAGAAATCAGAAAACAAAGTGTTTCCATACTTCCCTTCCTATTTGTTTTTAGAAGTTTGTGTGCCCTATTGATGGTACAGCAACAATAGACATTGTCCCAGTTTAAGCTGGTCCACAAACTGAAAATGAGTTGTGCTAAACTACCTGATCTTTGTCAGTTATGATGAATCTAATGATTAGATGAGCCATTAGAATCAAATTTAAGGCAGAAATTTGTCAAAGTGGAGCCTCAATTCTTTGAGCAGGATGTAGTACAAAACTATAAAGTATAGCTATTATTGATAAGCTTCAGTTGGTCTACCTATTCATATTATCATCATTCCTATCAGACATAATCCTGTTTCAAGTTTAATTTCCTAATGAGATTTTTATCAAATTCCACGTCATCTTGGTGCAGGAAAAAACCCATCTCCAATGTGGGACAGATTGGTGTTCAATAAGATAAAGGAAAGACTTGGAGGACGCGTTCGTCTTATTGTATCCGGTGCTTCACCATTATCTCCTGATGTTTTGGAGTTTTTGAAGATGTGAGTTAATTTTATCAAGCATATTTCGTTTCATCTTTGGATTAATGCTTCTAAGGCAATGACTGGATTAATTGGCAGCTGCTTTGGCTGTCGTGTGGTTGAAGGGTATGGTATGACAGAAACTTCTTGTCTTATAAGTGCTATGGATGAGGGTGATAACCTGATTGGCCATGTTGGCTCTCCCAATCCAGCTTGTGGTGAGTTTTGATGTTTATGCCATATATATGAAGGTATCTTATTTTTCTCTCTCTTCAAATATTTCTATTGTTGTTGATATTTTGTTCCAGAAGTGAAGCTTGTGGATGTTCCAGAAATGAACTATACATCCGAGGATCAACCCTGTCCTCGTGGTGAGATCTGTGTAAGGGGTCCTATTATCTTCCAAGGTTATCACAAGGATGAATCACAGACGTACCTACCCTTCCCATTATTATTTAGTCTTCATGCCATTGACTTATTTCTGTAAGGATTGTTGATATAATTGTGCCACACAGGAGAGAAGTGATTGATGAAGATGGATGGCTTCACACTGGTGACATTGGGTTGTGGTTACCTGGAGGTCGTCTAAAGATCATTGACAGGTGAAGTTATACCTTTGGCTTTTTGTTTTACTGTTTCTTTGTTTTGTTAATGTATGCTCTACAGAACATTCTTTTGGCTGCTGACACTCTTGATGCATTGTGAGTGTTCAATTCATGTTGGAAGATTGTTATTAAGAATACTAATGAAGCATTCATCTTGTCAGCAATTTACCTATATAGCTTGAACAGTCCTTTGTTACCATGTGTGAAAAATGTTGCAAATATGTGTAACGTAGTTTCTTAGTGTTGAGTTCCAGGTAGATTGAGGTTCCCTGAATTTTTGAGACTCATCCTTCAACAGGATAGGGAATTCTTGAAAATTTTCCAATCAATGTGCGGATGATGCTAGCTGGAGCTAGTTATTTGTCTTCTCGTTCATATTGGACATGGCATTTTAATCATAGTTGCTGTTGGTGCAGAAAGAAAAACATCTTTAAGCTGGCGCAGGGAGAGTATATAGCTCCTGAGAAAATTGAGAATGTTTATGCCAAATGCAAATATGTTGCCCAGATCTTTGTTTATGGTTAGTAAATGAAGTTTTGTTACTGCCTTTTTTTCTCCCTCCCTTTCTTTCCATCTCTTTTTTTTTTGGCTGATTCTTAAAGGTTTTCCTTTGTAGGGGACAGCCTGAATTCTTCTTTGGTAGCTGTTGTATCAGTCGACCAAGATGTGTTGAAAGCATGGGCTGCTTCTGAAGGAATTAAGGTGATATCTTTATTCCTTGCAGGGATTGACCACAAATTGACTAATTGCCTGTTTATAATTAGGTTTTTAAGCAGTCTCATAAGACGAAACTGTTAGGTTGGAGGGACTACATGATGCCAGTTATATTTAAATAGAACTTCGTTCAGTTTGTTGGAGCATGCAGGTTGTCATCTTCTTACCAATGGAGCTAATAATTAAGTAGAGTGTGGACATTTCTTGTTCACCAGATATGTCTCTTATCCATAATACCATGGTTTCAAAAGATCACAATCTGGGACATGATACAATCAAAATTGGGAAGAGTATAGATAAATTGGCAAGTTCAACAAGTTGATCTGTTCAAAATGAAGATAGGTACTCCATACAATACCAGTTGTCTGGATGCCTATATTGGGATTTTTTTTTTTCTTTTCATACACGTACACATGGTCAATTCATTTTTACTTGGATAGTTTTGTTAGACCAGAAATATTTTGTATGAGAAATTAAATACTAAGAAATTACGGATGCAGTATGAAAATTTGGGGCAGCTGTGCAATGATCCAAGAGCAAGGGCAGCTGTCCTTGCAGACATGGAGGCTGTTGGAAGAGAAGCTCAGGTAGTAACTCTGGCTGGTAGTTGCAGCTAGGCCCTCAAGATTATCCTATCTAATAATCATTTTCCTACAGCTGAGAGGTTTTGAATATGTGAAAGCTGTAACTCTGGTGGGCGAACCTTTCACATTGGAAAATGGTCTTCTGACTCCAACATTTAAGGCAAGTTAAGATGAAACGCGAAATAATTAAAATATAACATTAGTTTTAATTGCAACATTTTCATATTTTTAGATCAAGAGACCTCAAGCCAAGGCTTACTTTGGGGAAGCAATATCCAACATGTATAAAGAGCTTGCAGCGTCTGATCCTTCTCCAAAGGCGGCACTATAGAGCCTATAAAGAAGGCGTTGAAAGCTTGGAGGTATAAAATTGGAATCTCTGGAAATGACAACACCATATTTGTTGCTTCTTTCCATGGTAACGTTACGGAAAGTATCTCTTTTTTGTTTTCACATCCTTACAGACACTTGTTTAAGTTCGTATACTTGTAATTCAATGAATTAAGAGGGACAAGCCATTTCTGTTTAAATTGGTGTCCTAACGCAATGATGTTTTGAAACAGATTCCGTTTTAGGGGGCGGTATTACTGCAGCTTACACTCGTATTGTTTTTTTGAAAGAACACTTTTTAGCTCATAAGGATGTCAAAAAGGTCGTGAGAAACTATGAATGTCATTTTTTCATATTAGAACAGATAAATAATTAACTAAGAAATTATCAAATCTTTTCGGGATGTTTTATTTTTATTTAAAGTTGCTGTGTGGAAATTGTCATTAGGGTCAGTGCACAAGTACCACCACCTGTTTTTGTGACTTTGAATAAAAGATTTAAATTAAATTCTTAAAATTAAATTAAATTAAATTGTATTGAATCAATTAATATAAATTCGGTTTGGATTAGGTACAATTCAAATTTGTTACTTTAAAATTAATTCTTATCAAAAAAAGGTTCAATTTTATCTCAATTATCCATTATATGTATATATTAAACAATTATAAAATAAATCCATAAAAATTGACAGAATTAGTTCAAACAATATAACATGGATAGAAGGGGAAAAAAAATAGCATGTGACCCTTTTGCGTAATTTACTCTAATCACAAATTAAGCTTTTTAATTCAAAAATATCGCATCATAAGAATTAAGAACAATTATTATTTCATCCTAAAGAAACAGTTAATTTTATAAGTAGTTAAGATGTTAATTTTATTTCATTTTAAACATTATAAATATGCAAAGGTAGAAAATTTATCATTTATTATTTATTAATAGAATGCGTTTAATATATGAGTTCTTAGATTTTGCATGGTTAGCACACTTAATAATATAAAGTCATTATTAATCCAATTACAAGGTGTAGAATTATATATATATTACATAGGATTTGGTTTAACAATGTAAACAAAGATAAAAACATATAAAATCAATATTTTATTTCTTATTAATTAAAAACCAATACTCTAATAGTTTGTCAGTTTAACCGATTTAATTAGGATGATCTATAATCGGCCTTAATATCAACTACCTATCAACTACCTATATAGAAATATCTTTTTTCTTATTCATTCTTTTCACTAATTGGAGGCTCTCTCCTTTTTTGTTCCCAATTAGACCTAGTGCTTCCAAGGAAATGTGACATTCTTTTTAGAAATCATTTTAATAAAGCGATACTTTAATCTTAAAATTATAATTTATAAAGAAATAATAAGTTAAACTTACCTTTATTTAAGAATTATTTTCATTCATTTGAATTGCATATCATTATAGGATTGGATTTAGTGTCATATCATATAGTCAAACAGTTACCATCATCATCATCAACACTAGTTATCATCATCATCATCAACACTAAGTTGAATCCCACACCAACACCAAATTTGGAGATGCTTGATAGTATGAAACCTCACTTCTACCTAAGCATAGACGATGTTTCTGATAGACTGACATGAAATATGACATGAAGATATTAAAAAAATTCAAATAAGCATAAAATATGGAAAAAAAACTTCTAATAAAATCATAATAATAAAAAATAAAAATAAAAATAAAATAATAACAGTTTTAAAAAAAACTACAAATCTTCATTAAGAGATGAAAGTTTAGAAGACAGTTTTCAGAAAATTGTAAAAAAAAAAATATAGCTGATATATTGCAAAGTTCTACTTATACTTGATACTGCAAAGTTCTACTCAACATTTCCTTGGACTCTAAAAATCTCCTAAATATGTATAATGCTAAGAATATACAAGAACAAATATCACAATGCCAAGAATCTTCAATTTGACATGTTTTACTAATATCAGATGCCAATTCTGATGGGAGCCCTCCGAACCTCTTTTCCCAGGAATTTAACCTACAAGGAGATGCAACCCTGTTTACATAAATTTTAGTAGTCATGAAACATAAGATATGCCAAGTTTACTTTTTGTACAAAGGGAACTTATGGAATGTCCACAGATGTAGATGAACCCAATCCAAAAATATATGAACATGCATAAGCTTGGTAGAAAGACCCAGTCAATTTATTTATTCAAGTTCAGCTTCAATCATCTATTGGTAGGTTACTAAGCCAATCATAACATAGAATCATATGCATGTTAATAAGATATTCGCTTGAAACAATTGACAAAATCTGCTTCGCCATAGTGAATATATGGCTAGCAACTAGATCCAATGAACACTAGAAACTTTGCAAATACAACAAATTCATACATCCCGAAGAATCAAAACCTAAACTCAAGCGAGCATGAAAGAACAAGAAAAAATTTAAATGAGGTAATGAAGGAAGAGAATCAGACAGGTTAAGAGTCAAAATAGAGGTCGAAGAAAATCTACGCATATTTACAACTCAAAATATATAATAAAAGAAGGAAAGTAAGAAATCAAATGAGTTGAAGAAAAAAAAATCCAGAAAAAGAAAAAGGCAAACAAAAGGCCTGATAGCGTAAATATCAATTACTTCACTCCTCGTTACGGAAACTCGAAAAAAATAACTCATTCAAGGATGCAATAATAAATGTTTTAACCTTTCAATTTGTCACCGACCGTAGATGAGGTAAAGATAGCATAACCAGTGAACCATATCTTCATAATGGGAAGGTAATTTGGGATTTCCTTACCAAAAAAGGGTTTATAAAATTAAGAGAACTGTTGGCTCACGTAGAGGAATGATAATAAAAATGAGAATGAATATAGTAAAGAATAGAAATGATTATTATTACTATAATTATGATGGTTGGTTAAAAGGAAGGAATGATTATCATTACTATTGACGGTGGTTGATTTGTAAAAAATATTTAGAAATAAAAATTTATTATATTGTAATTTATTATATTTTAATTAATTAATTAATTATATTGTAATTAATTAATTACAATATTTTAATTAATGAATACTTATATTTTAATTACTTATATTGTAACTAATTAATGAATTATATTTTAATTAATTAATTAATTAATTATAATATTTAATTAATAAATAAATATATTTTAATTAATTGCAACAAGCACACCTTTACATAATAATGATACCCATTCTTCTAGATTAAAAGAGTGATGTAGTATTATCCAAAAATAGGTAATCAAAATAATGACTCTATAATTATATTTCCTTATCAAACTTATTTTTTCATTCCATACTCATTCTCTTTTTTTCATATCCACTAAATAAGTACACCCTAAATTGCATTTGAAATCATCGAGCAAAAATCACAAAAAGACTTAAACTTTTTGTTGATAACAAAAATAAAACAAAAAGAAAGCTGAAAGTCGATAACCAAATATATGAAAAAAAAGAAAAGCTTTAACAAATTAAAACAAAGAGAAACACCTTCATCTGAGAACATTTGTTTTGCTTCACAGCTTAAAACAAAACGAAAGGAAAAATGAGAAACAAATAAAGAACAAAAATGGAACAAAGTATTGCCCATAACTTATCTCATCCCTAACCGATCTTTGAATATAAGGAGCTTACCTAACAATCAAAAAAGAAGAAGGGGCAAAAAAACCCACCGATCTAACAATTTGTGCTAGAAATTAGAAGGGTCAGACTCCAACCATAAGAAGAGGAAACAAGGAGCCTCTATACGCTCTTTGATAATATTGCATTTTCTCTTTCTCTAGACAAGGAAGAGAGAGAGAGAGGGAACAAGATCTAGATACACACAAAACAACAAGTAAAAGAGATTTATACAGAGAGAGAGAGAGGTTGTCAGTAAAGCAAGCCCAAAATGTTATGTTTGTAAGGGACTTTGTCCCATGTTGAAAGAGTGTGAAGAAGGGGGGAGGATAAACAAGTATAAATAAACCCCCTCCTCCTTCCATTTAAATCATCCAAAAAGAAAAAAAATATTAACTCTTAGTTATTCATCCTTTGGTGAGTAAGAAAAAGACTAAGAGTAAGTTTTTTTGTGAGTAATTTTGGGATGTATTGGGGTAAGGGTTTGAGAGTGTGTGTAAACACTAGTGAGTTGAGTGTTGAGAGTAAACACTTGTAAGTGTTGTTTTTTCTCCCTAATAAAAAGGGTGTGCAGTAGCTCCGGAGACGTAGGCACAATTTGGCCGAACTACGTTATCAAATTTTGTGTTGTTCTATTGGCATTCTAGTTGCGTGGAAATAGTGGAATTTCCTAACAATTGGTATCAGAGCCTTAGAGAAGTGAGTATGCTCTGTAGTCGCCACAGTAGTGGATCTTCTACATCAGAAAACTTTCCTTGGGCGTGTTGAAGCTTGGAGTTAGTATTCTCTGCAGTTTCCCCAGAAGTGGTTAGGTTGTGATAAATACACCGCGCACGTAATTTCTGTCTAGGAGGTCGAGTTTTAAGTGGGACTGTTTGTAACCCCTCCTCCCTTTCCTGGGATTTTACGTGGAATGGTAATATTGTCTTAGGAGTCCGTTTGACGGTCTTTCCTGGGTATTACCGAATCGGTTCTCTTCACAGCAAACCTCAGTATAATAGTCAGAGGAAACTAGAAGCCAGTAGGAGTGATGGCACCAGATGACATGCTCAACAAAATCGATAAGTTCGAT
>JANZXR010000171.1:23063629-23093296 GCA_027575705.1 Erythroxylum echinodendron
AAATCCTTACAAGTCATAACTACCTTAGTTCTCATAAACAATACAATTTGTAAGGAGGCTAAAGCCTTAGCTATCAGAGATCAGTTTTAACTATTACAAAAGTCATTTGCAGACTTGAGCTACCTTGCATCCTGACTTATTCACTCTCTTGAGCTTCACCTGTGTTTGACAGAAGTGGAGGGGGTGAGCTTAAAGCTCGTGGGAAACAGGATTATAACAAGTAACAAGCAGAAAACCTTTTCATAGTTAAAACATACTTGGTTTCAAATCATGCATGCATTCATCATGTCAAACAATTCATGAGCACTTAACCACATCAGAATGGTTCGAGTGGATCTAAAATAGAACGTACTGCACATTCCCCTTAAAGGGTCCTATGTAGCCGTGAACAGGACGTACTAGGCAATTCTATTTTCTGGTCTTGCGTAGCCGTGAACAGAGGGGAGTCCTGAAAGGAGCTCGATGCCACTAGCGGGTAGGCGGGAGAAGCCTTTAGACAAGTGTACTGTATTAACAGAGGGGACCACCACAAACCCACATAACACAGAATTTTCATGCTCTTGAAAACTTTCTTCCCAAAGTGGCAGTTCTTGAAGTTCTTGCTTTTTAGATCAAAAACTTGTTTTCAAAAGTATGCAACTTTTTGCAGAAATCAGTCTTGTTTGCAAAATATGCAGAAACTTGGTTTCATAAAGTATGCAACTTTGAAGAAAACATCTTTGTATGAAAACATGCAGCAACAATTAACATTTTGTGCTATACCAGAACAGAACAAACATGCAGCACATTTAAGCAGAAATTGAAGTCATTAAAAACAAATATTTTTAGCTTATTTCTTCATTATAAAACTGTAACCCACCTTAAGATCTTTTTTTGCTTCTGTATCCGACTTATGGATGCCTGTCCTCTTGAGTTCCTTGCCTCTCTTGAACCCCTCCTTGATTTCCTTCATAAAAGAACCATAACTCCTATTCAACAACGATATCCAGAATCGGCTAAACCATAATGCGCAATCCTAAAATGAATTACAGTGATTCTTCACCAAGTAATGAGATTCTTAGCTCCACAGAAAGCTCCTTCCTCCTTCTTTCTTGTTCTCCTCTTGTAAGCACTCGGATTCTCTCTTTAAGCTTTACAAAAATTTCAACTTAGCTCACAACTCTATTCTTTCACTCTCATCCGAAGCCTCTCTTTTCTTCTATTCTTCTTTCATTCACGCTACCATCTGCTAAGAAGACATGTCCACCATGCCTTTCCTAAAAGTCCACTTTACACTTGGTTCTTAAGCTATTTTCGAAAATGCCCTCAATTTCTTCTCATGCTTCTATTTCATAAGCTATCATGCTTAAGTTAAAGGGAAAAATTTTCAAGGGGTTGACATTTAGTTTTTAAAAATCTACATGACCTTATCATAATCGACATTTTCTTTTTAAAAAAAATTCAAGAATTAGATGCCATCAAGAAACCTAAAAATTATAAAATAAATGATTTGACTAACATAATATGAATTCATTTTTATATTGAAATTATAACTTTTGTGATTTACTCGAAATCACTTTTTTTTAATTACAATTACAAACCAATATCTAATTATCACTAAACTAATTAAATCAAATTGAGCTCATGCTTATAATGATTATTATAACTTTTGTGATTTACTCAAAATCACCTTTGTAATTATATTTACAAACCCACATTGAATTATCATTGAACTCATTAAATTAGATTAAGAATTTGATTTAATTAGAAACTTGTTTCTAATTATTATTAAACTAATCACAGTAATAATTTTAATTTAATTAAAGATTTATTTTTAATTATTATTAATTTTATAAACTTAATTAAACACAATTATGAATTTATTTATAATATGGTCGAATTAATCAATCTTATTGATTCTAAGTTATAATATATTTAGAAACATATTTCTAAGTGTTATTATATTCATTCAAATTCATAATGCATATAAGTTTAGAAACTTGTTTTTAAGTAAATTATTTATTTAATTAATCACATTATCTAATTTGTAATATATATATATATAACTCCAAACTTATAGCTCAAAACTTAAGAAATAAATGGCCAATATGTTTTTCTTTATTTTATCATTTTAAGACTCTAAAATTTGGCCCATTTATACTAGCCCAAATCCAACCCATATAATTTATAATTTTACATCAACCCTATCTCTATAATTATAATAATGGAAAATTGAAATAACAATGTTCTATTTGTTTCTAATAATATTTTTAATTATAATAAAAATATAAAATTAAGAATAATACAAAGTACTTAAAATGCTATAATTTCATCATATAATAAATAATAATTACATAAAGTAAAGTGAATAATAAAGTTCTATGACTCTCGAATTATTACAAATAGAGTTCATAGCGAGGAAACAACTAACTAGCAGTAAAACCTAAAATAAAAATATTTACAATTATATTTATATTGCATATATAGAACTTAATATATGCATAAAATACAATTAAAATTAAAAGTAAAAAGAAATGAAAAACCTAGAACTTCATTCAATAAAATATCTGCTCAAATTGCATTGATCCAAATTCTCATTTGGTACGAAATTCTCATAATTGAGAGGAGCCTCATCATTACTGTCATTTAAATTCACTGCACCAAATGACATGTCAATACTTTCTGATCCATGATTATCTTCCAAGTCACTCTTATCTATCAAACACAATTCCTTAGAAACCTAATATGCCAAAAAATTAGTACGGTTAAGACAAATTAGATATAGAAAACTATTTATTTTACTAAGAGTCCTAGTAAAATAAATAAAATTAAAATATTAAGAAATTATTATTCAACTTAATAATGATAATAAGTTGATAACATATCATTCTTGAAGCTTTAAATTATAACAAAGACCAAGTCATTAAATTTTTTGTGCTCCAATCTATTTGATTTCTTAGAATCGATGAATTTCAAATATGCTCTAATTCCTACTACACCCTGTTATACTTATACACTGACTCAAAATTCGAATTGCAGCAAATTTGAATTGTAAACCTTTGCAATTCTAGAACATTAGTTTTGAATTGGTCCCACCAAGCAATTGTAAGACAATAAAAGTAACATTATAAGCAAAGTGATGATTAATTTTTAAAATGTAAAAAAACTGAAAAATATAAACCTAAATTAGGCTTGTCTTTTTGATGAATAGCAATAAGCATCCCAAAATTGGCACAAACATCTTTATAAACCTCTTTTGTAAGCTTATGAGATCTTGTATCATCTCATGGGCAACAATTATTGTAATAGTTAATAGCATTCCCCTATTAACTTCAACTTCCTTTCTAAAACTTGGTTTGAAATAGAAACTAGGATTAAAAATGCCTTAGTTGTAAACAACAGAGAGTAAAGTTGCCTTTCTTATCTCTTATTGATGACTGTACAATAAGGTGTATACAAAGAAGACCTATCATATGTGTATATTTTATTGTTTTAAACTATAAGTACTTGGTGTAGCTATAGCTAGCATTGACAAATAAGGATCAATCCTATAAGGATTACAAGTACTAGTAATGGCTTTTTTATTATCTAACTATCAAATAAGAAGATGATTTAATCTAATAAATTAAAATAAAACTTAACACAATAATAAATCAAGACAAATTTTGACATATAGAACTGGTACCTAAGTAATAAATCCCTTAAAAATATCTTAAGTTCTAACCTTTTATCATACAATTCAATTACCAATCATTGGACCATAATATGATAGTATCTTTCTCAAGACTATTAACAACTAATCCTCAGTTGATTAACTAAAACCTCTCTATTAGGTTTGACCCTAATATAGAAGATTTATGTTGATCTATCTCTAGGTTGGCATACGAATCCTTCTTATTATACTAGATCTATCCATATAAGAGGATTTCTTAATATTAAACTTATGAAATCAAACATTGAACTAATATCCTAGACATATTAATTCAAGAATACAAATACATAATTGAATCTTAATGAATCAATGAATCAAATTGCATTAAATAAAGATTTAACTTATAGTATCCATCCTAACTTAGGGTTCATCCTACCTAGGCACTAAATAAACTTAGTTCCTAAATATAGAAAATGGAACAAACATAAAAATTTGAAAAAAATCATCAAAAGAAAAGAATTCATAGATATGTATACCCTCCTATATAATGAAATCCCTTTGAATCCTTGGTGAAAGGTTGTTCTCTATTGGATCTCTTACAGTATCTTTGTGTTTACCTCATAATAGCTTTAAAATCTTGTCTCTAACTCTAACTTTGACTATAGCTTTTGATTTTAATAACCTCTCTCTTATCTCCTCTTTATAATTGCTTTTTATATTATGAAAATAGGATTTCTGCATTATATAAGGTTAGTCATATGATCATGTGAGTGATTATGTATGTCAAAAACCCTTCAAAATCATGACTTTACAAGTTCATAAGATTTTACATAGGCAGTGGACACGATTTTGGATGTTAATTACACGGGTGTTTATCTCCTCTACATAGAAAAAAATAATGTATTCGAAGGTTTACATGTTGCAGTCTCTTACATAGTCCCTATACACAACCATGTAAGTTACTCATATAGCATATGCATATTCACATAGGCATGTCTCTAAAACAACTTCAATTCTTCCATTTTGTTCCACAATTTCCCTTAAATTCTTCCCTTTTTGAATCATAAAGGCAATTAAGACCTAAAAATATGCTTAAAATAAAATAAGTACCAAAAACCACATAAAACTCTCACATAAAATCAAAACTCACTTAATATGGTGTAAAAACATAGTATAATAATCATTTATCAAGCATCTCACACTTAAGCTTTTAGCATCTCACACTTAAGCTTTTACTTGTCCTGAAGTAAATCGTAATCTAAATTATCATTCTTAAAAACATTCATTTGCTTTTACTTGTCCTGAAGTAAATCGTAATCTAAATTATCAGTCTTAAAAACATCCATTGCTTGTTAACCTCAACCTTCCATTCATGACCTAAATTAACATATCATATTGATCAAATTATCATACAATTATATTTAAGTTATCCCATAACAAGCTTTTATAATTCAATTCTTTTTTAAATGAAAAGCACAAATTTCACACCCTCACATAGGGTTCACACATTACATTCAAAGTGTTTAGAATGGAAAATATAATAAACTCTCAATTCATTATGTATAAGGATTCTTAACCATAAGCTTGCAATAAAATTACATCTCCACCACTTATAAGTAAACTAGAACACTAATCAAAAGGTCTTTCAAGTAGGATGTAATAAGTCTTAGAAAAAGGTACGATAGGGATAATTAAAAAGGATAATAACATTGAAGGGAATTCACGTAAACAAAATTGAATAGAACTTGGTTCTTTATAACATAGGTCCTTCAAGTAATAAATTCATTAGTATAATACTAACTCTTCTTACTCTCTAACAATCATCACAACTTTTCATCTCTTTTTTTTTCAATATGCTCACAACATATAATTTTCAAATTTTGAACTTCTTTGACCAACTCTGAAGAGAACAATAAAGTATACAAATGAAGCACTTAAGAATAAACAAATTTCATAATCACTATAGACTAACAAACATGGAATATCAGACCTTTTTTAAGATTCTTAATATAACCTAAGTTGACAATAATTAAGTAAAGTAAAGTTCCTTCAAGGTTTAAAAATAATTAAAGGATTTCAAGAAAAATAGGTAAAGGCTATCAATGTGGTTATAATCAATGAAGAAAAAGGTTGAGTCTCAAAAGTGGTGACTCCTAAAGGATTAAAGTAGGATGGGTTAAAAAAAAAGAAAATGGACAAAACAAAGGGTTAAATCTAAGTGCCTTTACTATTTTAATGCTTCTACTTTAAATAATGTGGTCTTAAATTGAATAATAAAAGCAAGTTCTAGAATCATCCAATTATGTATTAAAACACATAACAAAGAATAAAAGAGCATAAAAAAATGTTGTATTAGTTCTTAGGTTTAAAAGCTCATAATAAGACCATGTGTGTAAATAATATGTTAATTTCATTCAAAATAACTATCTTAATAATTACTAAAAATAATGGATTATAAAAGCAAGTCCATTATAACTTTTCATCTTTTTGCATACTAATTCAATTGAATAATAAATAACAACCTAAAGTGTTTCGTACATATTTTAACCGAAACAAAATGTTAGTTAATGAAAATGAACAATAAATATAATAAACTTAAGAAATTTGAAATTTTGAAAATTTTCGTCAAAATTTTTATTAACCTTTTCCTTACACTTAAAATTGTACATTGTCCCCATTATATATGATATTAGCAGTAAAAAATATAATAACAAAGTAAACACCAAATATGAGAGAGGTATATTTTTGTACTTCCTTGAATAATAAAACCTACACATTCTAAATTCAGTGAAGAGTCCATTCAATATTATATACAGTCATCCTTGTAAAAAGAAACAAAAATGGATAAAAAAAGAAAATAAAAATAAAAGTAAAGTAACACTAAGATTGCAATAATAAATGTTTAAAAACAAAACAATAATAAAAGAATTGAAAATAAAAAAATATACAACTAATAAAAGAAATAAAATACAAACCTTAATAGAACATTCAGATTGCCTCTGAAACTATTAATCTATCGATGAGTTTGGAATGTTGGTCATCGGAGGATCTTTGGGTCTCTAAATATCATTTGATTGTAGAGCCAAAGATGACATAACCACTCCAGATAGTGGGGGTAGTATTGACATCTTGAGATGTCCTACCATTTAGAATATGACCTACTACATCCCTCTATTCTCATCTTTCCGTCCACTCTGACAGCTCCAGTTAGTTTATTCAAATGGTGCACTAAACTCCTAAGATTTGACCTATGTATTTCCCCAACTGAGCAATCTTCAATCAGTCCTGACGTCCTAGTGGATTCAATGTCCTTGATAATCTTGCAGTAGCTGACAAGTCTAAGTTCTCCTCCTATGCTACTCCTCCCATCTACAATGATTGTGAGCCTTGTCTCAGTGGCTACTCCACTATATTTAGGTGATCACTACTTGCTCCTAAAGCTACCTATCTGTTTTGGACCCTGATGAGTTAGTATACGTCTCTTGTTGATCTTTGTCTCTTGAGAATCATATACATATTATATATAACATCCAAGTAGAAGATGACCATAGTATCGATCACCCTCATCATTGGTAGCCTCCTGAAGATTCCCATCTTCTTTATCTTCTTCTCCTTACTCTAACATTGGAAAAATTGAGCTAAAGGATGCCCTAGATGTATTGGCATCCTTTCGCTTATACTCCATAAATTGAGAATGTTTTAGTTTCCAATGTCTTTGAAACTATAGTGGAAAATGTCTTAGTTTCCAATGTCTCTGAAACTAACTCCTCGCCCACTCATTGTATGACTCAAGAGGTCATGGATGTACCTGAGTGTAGGATGTCATAGAGTGGATGCCTTAGACTTGCTCGAGTTATAGTCTGACTCCTCACTAATATTCTATCAGAAGGGTCAAGCATACATCCCATAAAGGAAATCCATCTGAAGGGTCCCATACTCCTATGTTTCCATGAATTCTCGATCTTATAGGCCCATCATCATAGAGAAGTTTATATAGCTCACCTAATTATCCCCTCAAATATCATGAATAAGATCATACTCATTCAATCTCACTTGTAATGACCCTTTTTTATAAAGAATGTGGAGAGCACCTTCAGTGTAAACTCCAAATATGTGGGCTCCATGATCTCGAAGAATTGAGATCACACTCCAACGTTAATTAAATCTCAAACTTGTTAAGGTAAGCTTAACTACTCTAGCATCTCCCAGTTAATCCATTTGTAAGTTCCAAATTTATTATCCATACATTTTTGAAATCACTCTTTGTGGGACACGACGTTAAAAAGTAAGATCTCATGTTGCTCTAGTGTGAGCGTTATAGTAGGTCATACTGGTGATGTGTGAGTTCCACTCAAGTCTCTAGAAGAGTCTTCTCTTCTTTTTCTCTTTCTCGATACCTCTTTTACTCTCTGACATTATGCGACTTCTTTCCGTCTCATCATTATACCTAAAATTGGATGTTTCCAAATCAAATAAAAATGTTTGGCTACGCAAAAGAAGGGAGAGGTATGATAAGTAGGTCGTAGAAGAGGGAGAGAAAAGTGGGAGAAAAAGAAAGAAAATAGATTTGTTAAAAGGTGTCGCAATAGTGTAATTGACCGTGTAAGTCACTATAATGTGTGACTCTAGACACGGGCGTGTAACTAATCATGTAAGTCATTATGAATGTGTGACTCCAAATATGGGTATGTGACTTTTTGTGAACTTACAAGGTCATGTACATGATCGTGTGTTTGATTGTGTATGTCATTATGCATATGTGACTTTTGATACAGTTGTCTATTATGACATGTTCAGGTAACCTGAGATACACAGGTGTGTCGTATGCCCATATAACTCATTATAAACATGTGGAAACTTTTTTAAGAACCTAAAAAACATATATGGTCGTGTCCAGTGACTGTGTAGGCCACTATAACTATATAAAACATGAAATAGAATTTGGGTATAAGGGCATGTATATTACAGTGTATACTTAAAAATTCCTTAAAAATTAAAAATTTTCATTAAAAGTCACAAGAATAAACAACACATACCAAAAACACAAAAAATATGCAGAATCAAATGAAAATGTTCTATAACCTAACATAGAAGACAATAAAAAGAATTGAAAACCTACACTAAAGCTAAAAAATAAACAAATTAATATAATTAAATTAAACAAAACTATCTTAATTTTTATGTTACGTCCCAAGTAGCGATTGTTTAAAATATTTAGCTCGATACACCTATTATGTTTAAGGTAGCTTATTAAGATTTAGTCTGTTATTTCTTACTATAAGGGCCTTACCCTCTAAATAAGATACCTACTTTTCCCTTTTACCACATTTTCATCCTTCTTTTTCCCTTCATATGTAAACTAATATGGTAGAATTTTACAAGAAGAATCTTATAAAAATTTTAAAACTAAATTTTCAAATAAATCAATAGATTCATTAGAATCCATAAGGACAAGATAATGATCCAAGAAATCAAACATTATAACTCTTCGTCCCTAACCTAAAGTAAGTGCTTTCCTTTCATTGATCTATTATTTGCTAAAAAGGGTCGAGATAGAATTAGAGCCACTTATATATCTTCCCTTACTTTAATAATTAAAAATCGACTACGAAGATGAACTTATCAACCTTAATAAGTATATATTTTTATAATACCTATAGGATGCTTTATTAATTTGTATGCTAATTATAAACTTATCGTAGTAGGTTTTGGTTCATCTAACCCTAGTTTCTTAAACAAAGAACAAGGCATCATATTAATGTCGACCCCTAAGTTAGCTAAAAAAATTTTTTAAGTTACTGATTTAACAAGGAATAATTCAACTCCCTAGATCTTTAAGCTTCTCCGGTAGTTTATTTTGAAGAATCATTGATCATATTTTACTCAGTTTCATAGTTGCTAACTACTCTAACTTCCTTTTGTTTGTTATTAACTCCTTCAAATTTTTTGAGTACTTCAGCATCTATGCAAGAGCCATAACAAGGGTTAAGTTAATGTGGAGTTGTTTAAATAGTTCAAGAACTTACCAAACTACTCATCCAATTGATCATTCATTACTTTAGTAGAATGAGTGATGGCAACTAAAAAATTCCTTGAATTTTTAAAGGCACCCTTCACCGTCAACTTTCTCTTGACTCCTAGTTTTATTCTCTTTTTTATTTTGGTTTTTATTATTTTCCTCTTGCAACTCTTTTCCACTCCTAAGGGTAATTTCCATCATATGTTCTCTAGGATTTGTTTATGTGGTACTAGGTAAACTCCTTTATGGTCTTTTGGAGATTAACGTAGCAAGCTAGCTGATCTACATTTCCAAATTACCTATAGAAGCCTCTTAATTTCTTAATGACATCTTTATGGATTAAAATCTTACCTCTAAATGTTGAAATATTCTAGACATGATATCCTCTAAGCTTGACTCCTTTTCTTCAGGTGGTTGCTGTTAGAATCCTAGTGGAGGGTTATTACTTGGCTGCTATTGATTCCTTCAAGAGAAAGTTGGTTGATTCCTCCATCGCAGATTGTAGGTATTGCTTTGTGGATTATTCTGGGGTCTAGGATTATTTCCTATGTAATCCAAATGCTCAAGCTGTAATTCTTGACAATTTTAACTTGAATGTCTTACCTTACACACCTTACACTGCATAACTTCTAGTAGTTAAGGATTCATTCCTTCAATCTTCCTACTCAATGATTTAACCTAGTTTACTAATGTCGTAACTATATCAATGTGATATAATCATGTTGGCTTACTAAATCATGTTTGAGAAGAGCATCATTGATAATTGTTCATAACTATATCTTCAATGAAGTTTTGAGTTGCTTATGGAATTTTGTTATTTCGAGCACCCTAACTGCTACATCTATCATCTACCTTGTTGTTTAATTAAGCATATTATAAAAGGTTTGTTTTTCATCCATGGTGGTAAACTATGATTTGGGCATTTCCTTAATATCTCCTTTGATTAGTCTCATATATCATATATCATCTCTAAATCAGCCTGGGAGTAAGAGAAGATGTCGTTCCTTAATTTAACAGTCTTGGTTGGTGGGAAGTACTTCTAAAGGAACTTCTCTCCCATTTGGTCCTAGGTAGTAAGGGATGACCAAGGCAGAAGGTTTAAACATTTCTTCATTTTTCCCCTCAGTGAGAACAAAAATAATCTCAACCTAATTGCATTGTTATCGGCACTATTGATCTTAAAATTATTATAAATCTACAAAAAGTTCACGATATGTGCATTATGGTTATCATCTCATAGCGTATCAAACTGGAAAGACTATTGCAACATTTGAATAATACTCGATTTAATCTTAACATTTTTGGCATCAATATTTGGTCTAACACTATTGAACTCTTTTCCCATTAAGTACAGTCTAGCGTAATCGAATATGATCAATGGTTGGTTTTCTATAATTCCAGATTCGTCCTCTATTTGTTAATCTAACTCAAACTTTTTAATTAGGGTTCCACGAAGATTTCTGTAAGTTATCCTTTTAATCTATGGATCTTCACTAACTAGATGTAGTTGACTCCTTCGAATCCTAAACTAACCCTAAGACCTAAAGTAGTAAAAATAAATAGTTAAAAAATAAGTAAACAAATTAAAATGAAAAGGTAAAAAGAAATAAACTAAGTAGTTGTGGCTAGATTAATAAAAGAAAGGTTTTCCTAATATTTTAATCCTTAGCACTGACACCAAAAAATTTGTTATATGTATATTTTATTATTTTAAACTGCTAGTGTATGAAGTAGTTGTAGCTAGTATTGTTAAGTACTGATAGACCGCATGAGAATTACAAGTACTAGTAGTAGCCTCTTTTTTATTATCTAACCATCAAATAAGATGTTGATTTAATTTAAAACTAAATTAAAATAAAACTCAACACAATAATGAATCAAGAAAAATTTAACACAAAGACTAATCCAATATCAAATAACTAGTACCTAGGTAATGAATCCCCCTTAAGATATCTTAAATGTTGACCCTTTAGCATGCAATTCAATTATCGATCATTGAAACGTGAAAATTCCTATCTTGTGTTAATATCTTTCACAAAGCTATTAAAAACTGATCCCCAATCGATTAACTGAAACTTCTTTCTTGTACTCATAAGATCACATTACTTCGTTTTATGAATTTCCCTATTAGGTTTGATCTCAATCCAGAGGATTTATGTCAATCCATATCTAGGTTTATAAGCAAATCTTTCCAATTATAGTATATTTATTCATACAAAAGCATTTTTTCAATCTTAATCATATCAAATCAAACATTAAACTAATATCTTGGACATATTATTTCAAGAATACAAACACATAATTGAATCTCAACAAATGAATAAAATATATTACATTAAATAAATCAACTCATAGTATCCATCCCAACTTAAAGTTCATCCTAATTAGGCACTACACAAACTTTGTTCCTAAACACATAAAATGAAGCGAATTGAAAATTTTCAAAAATCATTAAAAATAATATAATTCATAGATATGTATATCCCCCTTTCTATAACGAAATCCCTTTGAATCCTTGATGAAAGGGTATTCTATATTGTATCTTTTAAAGTATCTTTGTGTTTTTCTTATCTTTGATTCATAATCATTTCTCTAACTTTAACTTTGGCTATAACTTTCAACTCTAGCCTCTTCTTTCTTGTCTTCTCTTCATAATTGCATTTTATAGTACAAAAATATGGATCTAGATTATGCATGATTACTTACACAGTTATGTGATTGACTATGTATCTAAAAAACACTTCAAAATCATTACTTTATATGTTTACGAGAGCTTACACAGGTAAGGGACACAACTGTGTATTTTACTTATATAGGCGCGTAGCTTCATACAGGAAAAAATAATGTCTTTGAAGATTTACACATTTGCTATCTCTTACGTGGTCTCTATACACGACTATGTTTGTTACTCTTGCAGGCCTGTATATATTCACACAAGGGTATGTATAAAAAATAACTCCAATTCTTCCATTTTATTCCATGATTTCCCCCAACTTCTTCTCCTTTTGATCCATAAAGGCAATTGAGACCTAAAAATACACTTGAAACAAAATAAGTACTAAAAACAATGTAAAAATCTAAAGTAACAAGTAAGACACACATAATATGGGCATAAAAATATAGTATAGTAATCATTTATCAACCTATTTTTAAGATTGACCTTGATTGTTTCCTTCACTTGCTCCATGGCATCATAAAAATAACCTATTGTTGCCTTCTCATCACTCTTAGTTAGAAAAAATACTCTCACCAATCTTACAAACTCTAATTACAAATTGAAATCAAGATAAAAGTTCATAATCTTTAAGTATAATTTTAGAAACCTTCACTCCAACATTAGATCTAGCATATTGAGAAGCAACCCGCTTATTATTTGTAAAGATTCGCCTAAAGTCCTTCTTTATCAAAACAAAATAGTAAAATGATAAGAAATTATTTACAAATCTTATAACAGTAGGAAGAAACAAATTCTTATCATTGGTAAAATCCTTTCTCCATCAAATTCAAGACCCATACACGATTATAAATGAACTTGGTTACTTTTTTTTGCTTTTTTCACAATTTCATTAATGATAGGAAATTACCTATCATCTTTTATATTTTTCATCATTAGGTCAATGTAATATATGGCACAATAATTCTAATCAAAAGAATTCTACCTCCTTTGTAATCTTTTCCTAATTGCTTTGTAGGCATAATCATTGTCATTAATGAATTAAACAATATTTTCTAGGCTAATTTCATTCACAAATTTATCAAATATCTAAAGCAAAGTATCAACATTTCTAATAAGGCCAGATGTATAAATAAACTTTAAAAGCATTACCCCTTAGCATAAGAAATTAAAAAATTGATAATAAACTCATGTCTTCTATTTGTCCAACCTTCATACATGATTGAACACCCACAAGTTGCCCAAATCATTTTTCTTTCATCCTCAAAATTTTACCTCCTATAATTGTCAATATAAAGAGCTTTATATCCTAGACTATAAGAGGTAATAACATCTACCATAATTTAGTAATAATAAGACTAGGTGACATTGAATGATGCATTTGAATCATACCACTATCTAGTCATTATCATGTCCACATTATGACCCGCTTCTTTAAATTGTAAGGCACCAAAGATTGAAGGCTAAGCTCTAGGAGTTCTTTGTGGTGCAAAAAAATTACAAACATATCTTCTTCTTTTCCTCACGTTAGGTGAAACATTCCTTTTTTATCGGGTAGGAATACCACTACCTTTGACATCCATACTATCATCCTAACCACCTGGACGAAGCCTTCCACTAATAATTTTGTAGTTTAATTTTTTTCTTCTATCTTTCTTATATTGATACTTTTCAAGCGAAATCTTCATTTGCGATTTCACTTCATGGCTGACTTTCTTTGATCCCAGCTAAACACTTTTTTGATTTATAATTCCCCTACCTTTCAAATACTCATTACTATACAAACAAATATGGTTCTTCATTCTAGGAACTAATCTAGAATAAGCCTAATATAGATCATTTAATCTTCTTGAAAAGATTGAATTATCATAAGTACTTAAAATTCCCTCCAGTTATCTATAAAAATAAATAAAGACATGTAAAAAAATTAATAACTTATGTCAAAATAAAGCATTCTTCCAATTTATTATCATTATCAACTACTATCACAAACTGTGTATTGCTCATATCAAAATAAACACAAAACACATCTTATATCCCAAAAACATACATACATCTTATATGTAAAATATCAAAAAGAAATAGAGAAGCAATAACTTCTGGCTAATTGTATGATATGGACATACAAATGAACTTCATGAACTTATATAAATGATTTCTTAAGAAAATTTGAGTCTTAGGCACAATCTGTCCAAGAAATTCAAAGTTTGTTAGTATAAATACCATATATATCATACATGTGCTTCTCAAAAAATAAAACTCATAAAACTAATGTATTGGAAATGTTATTACCATATTCATAGCATGCTATGAATTATGACTTTAACATGTCCAAATAAATTCTTTATTGATGTAATGGAAGCGCTTTGAATGCGAACATATTAGAAATTCAAATGAATAATTGTAGAAGAAACATGAAAATTTTATCTATAGGAACGTTAATAGCATACATCAAATTCTTGTATCTTACGTTTTTCATTAGTAGTGCACAGTTGTACTTTACAAAATTTACTTTATTGTAAAAATTTAACAAATCACTATACTCTCATAATTGTAATCTATATGGAAGAAAATGATAAATTGTAAGTTAGTCCATAATGATCTCAAGTAATTAAATCTTAACCTATTATAAATTTTAGGATCATAAAATTATCTCAAATATCAAATTTCATCTAACAATTTATTTCATATATGATTCAAAATGTAAAAATCTATTTTTCTTTCTTATAATCATAAATTTCATTCTAAATCCAAAATTAAATATATAATAATGTAACTTAAAATCTATTTAGATCCATATTAGATGACATATAAACTCAAGCCAGAAACAATTACAAATTCTCATCTTAAATTCTTACCAAATGAAACATACATATTCTAGTTTTGTTTAAAACTTAGGCTAGAAACAATTCCAAAATCCAATATTAAATTCTTACTAAACTAAACAAACCACACACACTCCACTAATGCTATCATGCTATGCCACACACAAAAACACTCCACAAAACCATACACACCATCTTAAATTCCATTTCTGATTTTCCAATCCATAGACTCCACAATCCATAGTCCATACAGACATAACCTAAATTCCATTTCCAATTTTCCACTCTATTCTCCATGTAAGCATAAACACAACCTAAGAGGACTAATGGTAACACAGATAGTTAGGATGGAAGTGATATGTCATGATAAATAGAGTAGTATAGTAGCAGATCTGGTATTGGTATTGCAGGGAAGAGTAAATTAGAGGAGTTAGAGATGCAGGGAGGAGTTGGATCATTGGAAACATAAAGGTAGAGGATCATTTGTTTGGACATACCAGTGGCTGGGTCTTTTTAGTGTTTGGAGAAGCTACTATAGATGATGTTTTATCCAAGGTATATGGTGTGTTAGACCTGGTAATGGGCTAGTAGCTATCTGGTATGAAGTTAGGAGTGCGAGAGATTGAAAGAGAGGTTAAGGAGGAGTGAGATTGAGGCGTGCTTAGTGGTGACTACATGAAGGGCAAAAGGAGGAAGTTGGTAGGGTTAATTTTTTATCTAATTTTTCCTTTAATTTTTTGTAATTTTACAAATTATTCCTAGTAGTTTATATTATTATAGGTATCGACCAATGATTTAAAAATTGAACTAAACCAGGTTGTTCAAATGGTTTAAACGGAGATTGGCCCTCGAGTGCAAAGGCAGAAGGGAGCTTGACTGCAAGACCTACCCGTCGAGCAGGGACGAAAGTGTTCAGTTTTTAGTTTTGATCATCCTCAATAAAAATTGGCTAGTTAAATAATAAACAGGTAGATTTTGAATCGTGAAGAACCATCTTACTAAAAGATGAGGGAGAGTGAGAGAGAAAGAAACCACTGACTCACATATCACCAAATCCATTAGGTTCTTCTTCTACCTTTCTTTATGTATGTACGTATTATCTCTAACTCAAACCCCCAAAATCATTAAAGCATTTGGGTTGGGAGTAATCATACAATGAAGCAAAATATAAACCTAGCGACAGCTAAAGACAATGGTAATGGTGATAGATATGCATCATATTATGTGTGTACAACTCAAAAAGAAGTGAGAACAACATAATATTAGCATACTCAAGACAAAGGATGAGTTATTAATATAGGTCCTTGCATATGATAATGACAGAGATTAAAAGGGAAGAGTAGAAAAATGAAGCAAAAAGGTGAAAAAAGTTAAAAAAAATTTAAGAAGAAGAGAGATAGATGATAACAGCTATCTATAGGTGAACTGAACAGACAAATTTGCAATAGTAAAGCACTGACAGGCTAGGACAAAGAGCATAATCATCACTTCATAGCCAGATTTTCTCTTGCCCAATTATGTTATAATTAAGGAACTAATTGGTCCCTAACTTTTAGGAATTTCAATTTTCTCTCTAGAAATTCTCAGTATTTTAGGTACTGATCGGTGTAAGTCAGTACTTACTAGTATCTATAACGAACATAGTACCAAGGATTTGAGTACCATTCTTTAGCCGATAAGGAATGGTAGTCATATCCTTGCTTGCTACTCTTTCCTTTTTTGCACTTTTTGTAAACGAAAAAATTCTAAAAGAAATTGCTACGTGTCTACCAACTTAAGTAATGTCACTTTTTAGAACGTGTGGCCATTTTTATGATCATGTAGACTTATAACCCTAGCAACCAATAATACTTATGCTACTACTAAAAGAGAAAATAAAAGAGTGATAGGCTTAGAAATATGTTATTATTAGTGTTTGTTCATACTCTAACTGTTTGTGTGATTTTGAGCATGATTTGGATCTTAATTTTATGTTTCAAGAAGTGTGTGATACGTGCTTTAGTGTCTGGAAATAAGAATTTAAAGAAAAGAGAAGAATTGGAAGTATGGAAGCAGGTCACGATCTTGAATTGCTTGTCAAGATCGTGAAGAGAGGGCGGATAGCAATTCCAACTAATTTCAGATTTTTCGTCACACGACTCATTTTGTAATTTTAACATTTTTGGGCTATTTTGGAACCAAATTAAATGGATAAATCCTAGAAAGAACCTTAAAAGCTTCAAGAACTATTTAAGAACCAAAAACACTCAGAAAAGAGAAGCCTCCTCCTTACCAATTAGAGAAGAAGCCAAGGAAGAGAGAAAAGGATAGAAGAAGAAGAAGAGATACCAGCCACTCCAGCCATCCTTCCAAGTTAATTTTCTTGATAATTAGTTAATCTTGGCTTATATGATTTCTTGATTTTTAAGTGGTCTTGCTCTGTTTTTATTTCCTTGTGTTAATTTTAGAACTTCAATTTCAATCAATTATTAATTTGTTGTTATAGTTTGTATTTTCATTTTTATCAAATTTAATATAACCTCATAAAACATTAGTATTCAAATTCACTAATTCCTCGAGGGATGGAAACCTCAATTACTAAGCTTTACGACCCTTACAATAGCAAATTATTAAGGGTTTTATAGAAGTAAAACTTAATCAACAATTTTTTAGTGTCATTGCCGATGAATTAGTTTAGGACTTTTTAAATACCTTTATTTTAAGAAATTATACCCTTTCTTTTGATTTCGGTACCCAATCAAAAGAAATTAAAGAAAATGAAAAAGAGAAGGAATTTCGGATGCAAGGTAAAAGACATGTCAATTTGGATATCACAAGGCAACAATGAGAAATCCAAAAATTTAAATACTAAAAAGTGATAGAAAGAACATTGATGGACGAAATGCATCACGAGGAGTTAAGGGCCTTTGTGGACTTTATAAAGCCAGGTTTCAATGCCTATCATCAAGGAATTATACAACCATCATTGCAAGCGAAACATGATTTGTTTAAAGAGATGTCAAACAACGGTTGTCTTTAGACATTGGAACGAAGTAGGCAGTAATAACCTTCCAAAATCTAGAAGGAATGATTGCGATAGATTTAGTGACATTGTAGGCTAAAATTGACATCCTCACCAAGGAATTGAACAATCTGACAGCTACCTCTTTCTCTCCATTCAAAGAAATTCAACAAGGATCCAACCTATGTGGATGAGGGGGTCATATTACAACTGATTGCTTCCTAGTGGAAATTAATAACATAGAGCAATTTAACTTCAATGAAGCATAATTTGGTTAGGGAAGTAATCATCCTCAATTGAACACGTACAATCTGATATGGTAGAACCAACTAAATTTCTTTTAGTCTAACAAAGCAAGGACTTAAATGGGAAATCAAGAGCCACTAGGATTTCTGCAAGATGAGTCCAATTCATGGGATTCAAAATTGGACAAGATCATAGACAAACTCATAAGGGTAAGGCCCAGAAGAGACTGGAAAGGAAGTTTGGGCAAGTAACAGAAGATCATGCCTCTTCCATTTATAAGCTACAGGTTTAAATGGGCCAGCTTTCTAATAAATTATGTAAGAGGAGTAAGGAAAACTTTCTCAGTAACATGGAAGTAAATCCAAGAGAGCAATGTAATATTATCACACTTAGGAGTGGGAAAGGGCTAAAAGAATTAGAGATAAGGCAAGCTGAGACCCACCTTGTAGAAGACTAAGAGAAAAAGGAAAAGGATGAAGAAAAGAATGTGGACCCTCCCTATACTCCTCCTACACCTTACTTACCAAAAATACCATTCCCACAAAGACTTCAAAAGAATGAATTGGATGTACCTTAGGTTGTGTTTAATCAAGATATGATTATTAATTAAACCTAACCACTGAATAATCTAGGATACGATCTTTAGATTCAATTGGGTAGTAACATTACAAACTAGGAAAACCAAGTAGTGAAGGCAACAACCACTTATGATGTATCATTTAACTTAGGTAATATTATTCCTAATGATTACAAACCATTAGTTGCTATAATTGAATTTCAAATATAACAATTACGAATTATATAGAAACTCTAGCTATGGGTCCATACAAACAACCAAACTATATCATAATATGATCACTCAAACACATAACCTAAATCCATATGCCTAGGATAACACAATCAATTCAATAACAGAGAAAGAAATAACAAAAATATGAAAGGAATGCTTAAATGGGTCGTCGGCATCAAAATCACCTCCAAACCTATGTCAGCAAGCTACCCCGCCTAGGTCTTCTTATAGTGAAGAGCTTACCTCCCTCTTCATGTTCTCTCAAAGCTCCCGAAGGTCCCTCATGATTTAGCCTAGCTAAAAATGTCTTCTCTTATTTTCTCTCAATCGAAACACACCAAAACTTTAATAGCCTTTCGCCATCACAAGAATGAATATTTTATATTGAAAATTATGGTTATGTTGAGCTATCATTGTGTCATACCTGTAACTTGGCTATGCATGGCTATACACAACAATGTATAGCCCTCTTTTTTTTAAAAAAACACAACACCCCCAAAACCCTTTCTGCAACTCTTTTCTTAAACCCACATCTCCAATGTTTGCGTTTCAAATGGTCGATGTCTGAATTTTAACATCCCATCTGTTATATTGTTTTGATCTTTGTTACTTCCTACTACTGTTACATTTTTCTCCTTCTTCTAATAGCCTCTTGCACATTGCTTTGGGTCTCCTTGATGTGTGTTTTTCTTTAACATTTCTTAGCTTATACGTTGTCGTTTTTCAGCTGCTCCTTGCTTGCCATCTGTTGTCAGTTTTGCTCAATGTCTACTGCATTTTATTCTCTATTCTTCCACCTACTACGCTGCGTTTAGATCCTTTCACACCGTGTAGCATTGTCATTTTTGTTCCACCATCCAACCATTAAATTCATGTTGCATAGGGCTATTATATGAAATTTTAATACACAGCTATGAGTGATTGCTCATGGCTGTGTAGTAATTTTTTGTTCAGCAATCTATAAGCTTTGTTACTTCATCATTTTGATTTTCTTTTATTTACTTGCTCTAATAATCATTCTTACTCTATGATGATAAAGGAGTGTAGATCTTTAGAAAATGGCCTAATTATAATACTTTTGACTCACTTTAACTCCTTTACTTCTAAATTGTTCCTAAAATTACATATGAGTCAATGTGAGTATTTTAAGCAATTTCATATCATGAATCACTAAGTGTTATGAAATAAGTTTACAATCAATTAAGCACATGTTAAAATAGCCCCAACTATGATGAGTGTGCAGATGGTTGATTGACCGTTTCATCGGCTGAGAGGTATAATCAAGGACGTTCTTATTAAGGTGGAAAAGTTTACCTTTCCTATAGACTTTATCATTTTGGACATAGAGGAAGCCTTAGAGATACCAATTGTCCTTGGACAACCATTTTTAGCCACCTCTTGATCTATTATAGATGTTGATGGAGGCAAGTTGACTCTAAAGGTGGGGAATGAGAAGAGGTCCTTTAACATATCCAATGATAGAAGAAGTTCTCACAATTCTATGGACATCATTAAAAGAACCAAGTCTCATAGAGAGGTTGAACATAGTGATGATCAAAAGGATTCACCTGAAAAGCCACAATCTTGAAGGAATAAATGGAAGAAGAAGACAAAGAAGAAGGGTAGTGGAAATCACAGTGTGGTAACTCATTTATAATTTATGAGACCTATGATTGTGCTATCATTACACAACTCGTTCAAACCCCCATGATCAAAGTAAGTACATCAAGCCACCAATAGTAAAATAAGCACTGTATGGGAGACAACCTATGATCTTTTATCAATATTTTATACCATCTTTTGTAGTGAAAAGGTTTTGTATTCTATTTGTTTGTGTGTTTCGAGTCCAGTTAAATATCTTGGAAGAATTGAGGATTAGTATGGGAATGTTATGGAAGGTAAGCACAATGAGGTAATAATGTAATTATAAGGTATGGAAGGATGTTGGGGATGAAATGAGGAAAAAGAAGTGAAATAAGAAAGCATGCAGAATTTTTGCAAGGCCATGATCGTGGCCTGTGACAGGGCAGACTGGTTATGCACAATTTTTAGCTATTTTTCTGCCAATTTTACCCCATCTACCCTTGCTACCCTATATATTTATACTTAACCTCATTTTTCTTACACCTTCCACTTTCACTCTAAACCTAAGAACTCAACTCCTTTAAGTTCTCTTTACCCATCTTCAAGTCTTCAATTCTCTCCTAACTTTTCACAACTCTCAATCCAATAGGACCAAACATCAAGCAGACGATTAAATGCACCCAACCAAAAAGCAAATTCTAATTATCGGGTCTCGGAAAACAAAACAAGGCAGTGTATTATTATGGCGCACCTTTCCTGATCTTCTCGGAGGAGGAAGGTAACTAATTCCATACCCTTATTCTTAAGAAAATAAATTTACCTAAATACTTCGATTTTGATACATTAGAAAGAATAGGATTGAGAGAGAAGACTAAAACCTTAGGAGGAAGAATTCATTAGGATAAATTTTGTGATTTAATTATCCTTTTTATGAAGAACTAACCCTAGAATTCTTCACCTCCCTTCAATACGAGCCAACCAACCTTAAAGAGCTATGGTTTCGATTATGGGGTTAACCATGTGGCTTAGACTATGACATTTTGTGTGAAATCGGTGGATTTCCTAACTTAGCATAATGACTTTTGTGCCACCCACTATTGGATGGAACTGACTAGGCTGGAGAGTTTTAATGCTAAAAATGCCTATAATAACATTATTTGAAGCCCCAAATACTTGTTATTACATAATTTTATTTGTAAAATTGTATTTGACAAAATCAAACTAACCAGTGTTCAATAAAAGAACTTTTCTTCTTGTGGTGAATGGATCACAGCGTTAAAGTATATACCACTACCCACATCTTTAATACAATTACTACTATTCTAATAAAGAGAAAAAATAATTTGGGCATGGAGTGCTTGGTTACGACTATTGTGAAAGGTGTTAACAGTGATGAACTAGCTATCCATCATCCTAAGTTTCTTAACCATCACCATTTGAGGTATGCTAAGATCTTGGAGATCCATAACATGGGACATCGAGATCTCAACACAAAATCTCATATCAAGACTAGGGTGGGATAAACTAGTTTGAGCTTAAGACCACTGAAATAGAAAGGACTCAACCAGTGAGGAGTCAGAAGAGAAAGAGCCAATAGGATGGGAGAAGGTAATAGAAGCCATCTCAAACACTAACAATGTCATTTCATAATGCCAAGGTGTTGAAAAAGATGGATAGAGAAAAACGATTTCAAATCTAGGACATACGATATATTCACAGATATTTCAAAGCTCAAGGTGTTCAACTACCACCTCCAACACCATCACCACCTTAATCACCGTAACGGTTTTATACTCTAACACTTTTCTTTTATTTTTATTTTCAATTGTACTCATGTTTCTCATGTTTCGTTAATTTTTATTCCTACCTTATGTATTATTGTTTGTTCTTCTTACATTGAGGACAATGTGTTGTCTAAGTGTACAGAGGATTGTGTGCATTATATGTTTTTATTTGAATGTGAATTTTGCAGGTTGTATGTTAGTTTTATTGAGGACTGCATGATGTGATGTGTTTGAATGTTTCAATGGATAAGACTTAGCATAATCGATTTAGCTTTGAACATAGTCTTTTAGGTTGCTAAACTTTATTAGCTTGAGAAATTATTGTTCTAACTTGCTTCGGTTAAATATGTTATACGCAAAAAGTACTAAAAATTACCTAGGCTATCCTACTCGTAAGTATATGAGGTAGTCATAGTGATTGCCCAAGGTCGTCACCTAAGGAGGAGAAATTGCTTAACCTAATTAATATTAAACAAAAAATAAAAACAAATGCAATCCTAAATATTTTATCCCCATTGTTGAGTGAATACTTTAAAAGAAAATTACAAATTAGTCTAAAAAGTAAACTATTCAACCAAAACCAAAGACAAATAGATTAATCGAAATGGAAGGCTCTTGAGAATTAATTTCACTAATTTAATCCCCTATGCATGATTAAGGGAAATGATTGGTTAATTATATTACTAAAATTAATGGTTGGATTTAAAGATCAACTTAAATAACTAACTAAATCTAACTTGACTATTAATTACTACTTAAGTCAATATATTTCTAATTTATAACCTAAGCGTCTATAGTTTCTCGTTCCATATTAAACTTCTCCTCTCAGTTTTGTTTAATACTAAAATGATGTAATGTTTGATCATGCTATTACACCCATTTAACTCAGAAACCACAACAATAAATAAGACAACAAAACAATAATTCAATCATACATAGTTGAACAAAATAGTTACATTAATTCTCAAGAAAAAGGAATCATCCCATCATAGTATAAACATAGTTCATCATCTCCATACAGTTCAATCCTATGTTAAATGTAAATTGAAAAATGTATAAGCAATGAACAAAAAAAGAGTAAACTAAAGATGAACTAACAAAAAACAAAACAATAATAGAGAAAGTAAGTTAAAAGACAGAAGATAAATGAGTTCAATATTATCAGCAAAAGATGAAATAAATAAAATGACAACTCTTGGATGCAGAAGTTGGTGGTGGGTATCCTGCCAAACTGAAGCTCTCGGGAATTGGCTCTCGCCTATTACCTCTGCTCTCTTCTCCCCCATATGAATGGTTGCTTAAGTTCAACGAGATTTAGCTTTAGCTCTCACTTTCTACCTCTATCCCAAGCTTCCACCTCTCTACTGTAATTCTCTCTTCTTACCCAACTCTCTGCTTTCTCTCCTTTCTTCTCATGGTTGAAGCTTTGTTCTTTTATCCACTCCCTCTCTATCTCTCTGTGCCTCTCAAATGTGTCTGTTTGTGTGTAAGGAAAAGAAGTGATTATAACCAAATATATACACAAAACACCATTTAAAATCAAAAACAAAAATTAAACCACCACAGTCTCTAACAACAACACCAAAAATTGAAAGCATGTCGAGTACACTGCAAAATTTACCTAACTCTATACACTAAAAACTTGTAGATGTGGTGAGTTGAGAATGTACCCACAAGGAATGTTTGGTTAATTTTTGTAATGAAAATAATTGATACAAAGGAAATAAAAAATTTTTGGAGGGGTTTGATTTTTATGTAATTAAGAAAATAAAGTAAAATTAAACTGCTGAAAACAAATTATAAAAAACCAATCGAAAATGATAAAAGTGTCAAATGCATGTAAAGTCTGATTATAGGATCAATCGTCACTTAGATACGAATAAACTTATCACATCATTCTAATTTTTCCACACCTCTCCTCAAATTATTGATCGTGGACTAAGAATATGCTTTACTACTCTCATTTTTCCCTTAGGTTATGTTTAATTAAGAGACACTCATTAATTAAACCTGGCCACCAAATAACCTATGATATGATCTCTAGATTCAATTTAGTAGCTGCATTATGAACTGAAAAATGGATCAATATAAGTAGTAATCTCATAAGTTCGGGTTATCTAACCTCAGTTATGTTGTTCCTAATGATTCAATATCATTATTAGCTGCTAACAAACATCAAATATAACAATTACAGATTATATTCAACATTCTAGCAATAGGTTTGTAATAAAATAATCCAAATAACGTATTAAGATTATCTTTACAAAACTATATTCAATCAACACAAACAACAATAACAACCTAAAAAGAAATTCAACATTAACAATATGAGATAAGCTTAATTGTGACCTGAGCGTCAATTCCATCTTTGAACTGGGTTTGGTATGTTAACCTTCCATCTTCTCCATTATTCTCCAAGAATCAGTCTCAGTATCCTCCATTCTTGCTCAAAAACAAAGAGAAGTTGATGAAGAATGGTTGTTGTCCACTACTCTTTGTTCCACCTTAAAATCGATATGACGATGATGATGAATGGTATCTAGGTTGCTGTCCACTCTCCTCTCTCAGTTATTATCCTCCAACTGCATCAACCAAGGTGATTTGATGATGAATTACTAAGTGATGTATTAATTCCACCCATTTTTCTCCAACTCTCACACCACGTTAAACATCAAAGAGGATAAAATAAATCAGCTCCCTATCTTGGTTTTATTTCCCAGTCATCTTCTCGCTTTTTTTTTTTTTGCTTCGGTTGTCACATCCTTTTTATTCTCAAACCCTCACAGAATTTTTTCTATATCAAAGCTAGGTTAAAAAATGAGTGGGACATATGGCCTAAAACCAAAGAATGGAGTTGCCATTTTTGTTATTTAGCCCCACCTCCACATTGTTGTCACACACACACACCTTTTTATCTTTCCAAAAGCTAATTTTAAATGGAATGGGATAGGTGGACCTCTCCAATGCTATCAAGTTATCCATTTCCTTTTTAGCCTCCCCATTATTGTCACACACATATCCTTTATACCTTAAAAGGCTAAGTTAAAAAGAATGTGGCAATTAGGTTAAATGGATAGCTGTCCATTTAATTGTGTGTTGCCCATTTAATTATGTTTTATCCATTTTTATTCCCTATCTTGTCTTTTTTTCTTTAATATTTTTCTTCTTAATGCTTTGCGAAGATAATAGAGTATGAACATTGAGAAGATAACTCAATAGGGTTCAGAAATAGTGGATTAGGATGGGTCTACGACAAAAGAACAACCGGTGCTAGTGAGGAATTGTGGACTTTGTAGATTAAGTTTATCCTTATCCCCTCCCCCCATTTTAAGTTATTTTCCATTACTTTAATGTTAAATAGTTAGTTAAATAATTTATATTTAAGTTATTTATATTTTTTATATGAGAAAATCAAATTTAAAACATTTAAGATGAAGGGCTTAAACAAGACCTTAAATGTAACTTAGATCAACTTTTTAGATGTTTGGCCCAAGGAGAGAGTATGTTTTGTGTTGTCGATTACCCTCCATAAGGACAACAAGAAGTTGAGGAAGTACAAGTTCCTTCTTTACCTCATAGTCATAATGTTCATCGTCAATCGTTAGGCTATCATGATCATGACACTATGGATGAGACTAGTGGTCTAAACAATTACAATGAGACTGGTGATTACGAAGAGGTGTGGATAGAACCTACCCGACCCCTACATCTACTCCTGCTACTATCCAGCTACACATGATAAAGGGAGTGATGGAAGAAGGCGTAAAATTTGGAAAAGTGATAGTTCACAAAGTAACTAGAGTGCAAAAACTGATTCCACTAAAAGAGTAGGAAGATCTGCAACAATGTATAAAAGGCTTGACAATATGATGCATTTCATTCAAGAGAGACAGAGTGCAAAAATGGACATGAATACTTCCATTATGAAAATATTGAACACAATGATTATTGGTGCATCACAGAGTATTAATGTTGGTGCGTCACATCATGATGTTACATATGGTTTAGGAAAACTATACTTTGCGTAGTTTAGAGACTGGTTCTCCTGAATTTTCTTTGCTTGCATGTTGATTGAAGATCCATAAAGAAGATCCTTTTTTTTGTTTACCAGATGATACAAAGAGATTTGAATACATAAAGTTTATTTATGAGCATAAGCAGGAAAAAAAGGAAACATAGTTTATTGTTCTTATGATTTGTGCACTCATATTGACATGGCATGTTTGATAATATAAACTTGGTTAACTTATTTTATTATATTATGTTATCTTATTGGTAATTTATAATTTATTACGTGTTATTTTATTTATTTCTTTATATTTAGACCTATAAATGTCTTGTTTATTTAGAATATAATTTTACTTGTTGATTGGTAGGTACGAATGATTTGGACAATGAGAATGAATTTGGGATTTGGTGTCTTATATAGCGGGTAATATGAGTGTGTATTTTTTGAACTATATATACAAGAACCACACATAACTTCCTATCTAATAGGAAAACAACGAATGAATGAATTATTGAATGGTCATAAAAAATGGTGTTTTAACACATTTAGGTTCACTACAAGAAAATTAGGAATTAGTGATGAAAAATTATCGATAGAAACGAAACCATTGAAAATTACCAACAAAAAAATTAATTTCCAATGGTAACATTGTTAGGAACAATTTCATTTAGCAACGGTAATAATATCTGTTGATAAATATAGAGGGAAATCATCCTGGTAAAATTTTCAACGGACTTTAGCGATGGTATAAAATTACTGTCGATAAAGAAGGCAGGAATTGTCGGCAAAATAAAAAAGTTTTGAGTTAATCGACAGAACAATTTTGTCGATAAATCTCATTAGTAAATTTTCAAGGTAGATGTCGTCGTTTGCTTTAGTTACATCATTTTAAATAAAAAGAAAATGACATCATTTGGTTTAACACCAAATGACGTCGTTTTTGTTTACATTTAACCCACTTGAAAGACGCCTACCCCTGCATCTTATTCTTCATTTTTCCTCTCTCCCCTGTGTTTTCTCAAGCAGTTTTCCTCTCTTCGGTTTCTCTGTCATAGACTCCTCTTCTGCTAGTCTGCATTTGTCTTCTTCGACCACTGTCACTGTGTCCTTCAACGGAGGTATTCTTGTAACCTTTCATCTCTATTATTTTGTGTGATGTTACACGTATTTGGGTATTTAATAACAATCGTTTATTTGGGTATTTTATGATTGGAAAATAATTTTAATGTATAAATGTTAGTGATGGAAGGGAAGACGGGATTTTGGTTGTGATGTTGGGATGAATTTCTGAAGCATGTAAGGTATTTGATGAATTGCCTGTTATGTTAATATTCAATGATGGGAGTGTTCTACGTATGGAAGTGACTTTGGTCTGATGTTCCCTTAGAAATTGACGAGTATATAACCTTATTTTCTTGTTATAATTCAAGATTTTCAACTTATAGTTGCCTATAAATAGTCCCTATTTTAACTATTGGATGCATCGACTTCCAATTCAAAGGATATGAAGGTATTTAGAAAGAAAGTTGTAAGAAACATATAATTCTAATCTACTTTGTGTGAAATTTTGAGTGTAATTTAAATGTTAAATCACATATTGCATATTACACCAAAATTATTATAGTAAAAATTCTTGATCTCTTTTTTTCACATAAGCTAAGCCAAATCACATAGAAATTCTATTTCATTTATCTACTTTATTGTAGCAAATTTATTTATTTCCTTAAACCAAAATTTATCACAATATGAATCAAAATACATTTCATCAATTATGTATAGTTTTGGAAAACAATTATGGTTTGAAACCTTCGGATAGTATGTCAATTTCGGAGAAAGTGAATTTATTCGTGTATGTCCTAAATAAAGGTGCCCTTGGTATAGATAACCAAGAGCACTTTCAACATTCTAGTAAAACTGAGTAAAGTTTTTAAAGAAACTTTGACTGTTATGGATGGATTTTCAAGGGATATACTCATATCAAAAGATCTAGAATTTAAGGAGATTGCAATACAAATTGCCAATGATGCTAGATATATGCCACATTTTAAGGTAATTGAATATGTTCCCCCTCCCTCTTCATTATATTTTCCATTGAAAATAGTTCTTTTATCATCTTATGATTATTGTTTTTTATTAGGATTGAATTGGAGCTATTGATGGTACATATCTAGCGGTAGTTATTATAAAGGAGGATCAAATGCAATATAGAGAAAGGGAAGGAATAATAACTACAAATTTATTGACAACATGTGTCTTTGAATTACTATTAATGTATATTTTAGCGGGTTAAAAGGGATGAACACATGATTCTCGTATTTTCCTTGATACAATCGATAATCTTACACTTAAATTTCCAAAACCACCGGCAGGTAATTTTAAGATTTGTAGGATTTGTTATTCATGATTTAGACTTCGTATGATATCATTCTTACTAATTATATTGCTTCTATGGCGACTTAAGTAAATATTACTTAGTTGATAAAGACTATATGGAAAGAGAAGGATATTTGACACCCTACCCAAAGAGAATGTATCATCAATCGGAGTTTAATGGTGCAAATCTAAGAGGATATCAAGAAGTTTTTAATCTAGCTCATTCATCACTGAGAAGTTATATTGAGGGGGATTTCAGTGTTCTTAAGACTTGATGAAAGATATTGGAGAAAATGTCTAAGTATTCATTAATGGATCAAAATAGAATAATTTATGCAGCTTTTACATTACATAACTATATTAGAATAAGCACAACTGGTAACCTGGCTTTTAACATCATCGATTAAGATCCTGAATTTATACCTTCAGATATATTTCAAGGTGTTAAACTTAACTCTACATAAAAAAAGGTTTAATGACAATTAGACGTCATTCTTAGATTATTATAAACTTTTACTTTAAATGATGGTATTGATTTCTTTTACTCTATTTGAATTGTATTGTTAAACTTCATTTGAATTGTTATATTTTATGTTTAGATGTATCATTATGTACAAATTTTCTGGTTGATTTATGGTCATAATTTTCTAGTTATATTATTATTATTATTATTATTATTATTATTATTATTATTATTATTATTGTTATTATTATTATTATTATTATTATTA
>JANZXR010000171.1:23154490-23181353 GCA_027575705.1 Erythroxylum echinodendron
TGGGGTATTTTGACAACAAATATGGCTGAATGCTTTAATAACATCCTCAGAGGGGCACGACATTTGCCAATCACTGCCTGGGTTCGCTTTACTTTAGAACAAATGATTAAATTATTCCAGGAAAATCAAAAAACCATAACTCAAAGCACGGAATAATTATCCGATCAATATTTGGTACAAATATTTGGAAAATGAAGCAAAAGGCCGAAAGCATACTGTCCAATCATATAACTCGAGGTATGGTACATACAGTGTGGTCACTGCTCGTCATGGGAATAATAATAGGGTAGGAAATATTCAAAACGTTAACTTTCAAGAAAGAACCTGTACTTGCAGAAAGTGGACAGAACTTTATTTTCCATGTTCTCACGTCTTTGCTGCATGTTTGAAATCTAATGTTCATCCGACGATCCATATCCATCCTGTTTACAGTCTCGCGACATACAAAAATACATATTCAGGTCAATTCTATCCACTTCAACATCCAGATTATTGGGAGGAAGCAGATTTTTCATTGAGATTTCGCAGGTCAAGGTTGGCTAAAAAGAGGGGTAAAGTGATAAGTGCTCGAATACGAAATGAAATGGACAGATAGTGTCGTAATTCTCCGTGAAGGTGTCGTAATTGTAATATGTCAGGTTATAATGCTTCAAATTGTCCCTCTTCAAGTCATGTACAGTAGTGATTTTATTTAATGCAATAAAATTGATTTGCCTTTTTTGACTTTAAATATTTTTCATTTTTCAAATGTATATATTATAAAATTTGTAAAAAATTAAATTAATTCAAAATAATTTCAATACAGAAAAAACATAACAAATTAAAACTTGTAATTCAAATTTAATTTGTATAGAGGTTCTTAACCCTAAATAAAACTTAACCCTAAAATAAAACAATTTTAATGCTAAAAAAACGACAACCCTAAACAAAACTGAACCCTAAAAAAATAAACCCCTAAATTAACTAAATCTTAAAAAATAATTTTCAAATTTTGGGGGAAACCATGGTATCCACCCCGCCATAATGGTTGACGGGGTGGACACCTGGGCTTCAACCCACCACACAGCATGGCGGGGTGAAGCCACGGTGGCCACTCAACCCCGCCAAATTGGCCAGCGAGGTGTCCCATTTCCGTATCCCCTTATTTTTTTTCCACAAATCACGGCTTAAAATTTTAATTTATACCAAACCGAGAATTTAGCCCATAAAGGTTGACTAAAGATCGTTCTGTCATCTTGCATTGAAATAGTGCCTTGGAGATTTGATATCTCTCTACCCTACTTTTTGAACCAAATAACTCTTTAAGATGCAGTATCATAGTAGGTGCATCCATGTACTCATGTTGCCTCTAAAGTTCAGGAGACATGCAAGCTATCATCACATACATAGCTTGTTTAACTTCATCAACATAATGGTGATATTTCTCCCAATCTTCATCAGTTGCATCTGAACAAGGTTCTGATGAAGCAGGAATGTCAAGAACATATAACTTCTTTTCTTGCCTAAGAACTATTCTTAAGTTTCATAACCAATCTGAAAAGTTGGTCCAGTCAGCTTGTTAGCATCCATGATATTCATCAATGTCAGGTTGGTACTCATCTTCAAATTCAATAACCAAAAAACATAAAAGGAGTTGTATTATTTTATATCCAAAATCAAATAAAATAAAGACTTTAAAATTATTTGATTACCACCACTATTTTATTCAAAATAATAACCCTCGCTATTATATCGAAATTTTATCAAATAATTTTCTAGTAGGCTAGGATCCTATTTAAAATTAATTGATCTTGAGTTTGCTTAGCAAAACAACTAAAATTAAATTAGGTATAAAACTACTTTTCAATCACATCTCATGTGACTTCTAGAATCATTAGGTGACAATTTTTGCCAAAATATATCACATATATTATTCCTAACCCTACCTTTATATCTATATGATCATGAGTTTACTCATCCAAATCATACAAATTTAGTTAAGTAATACCGATTAATTTAAGTTAAAACATATCCGAGTTACAGTGACCTTGAGTTTACTCAACAAACCAAATAATAAACAAAATTCTGGTTTTATTCTCAAATAATGAAAGATAACTATCACGTTCCTAACATGTACTTAATATTTTATTAAAGGATTTAAATTTTCAAAAAATTTCTGATCTCATCAAAATAATATAATATCATCATATCAATAATTTCAAACATAATCTAATTATGAAAGCAATTATTTAAAACTTTTTCTTGATTCTAATTATTGATTTGATAACAAATTTAATTAAATAATCCAACTCTTGAAATTTTGAATTAAATTAAAAAAACTTT
Organism: Erythroxylum echinodendron; assembly: GCA_027575705.1. NCBI lineage: Eukaryota > Viridiplantae > Streptophyta > Magnoliopsida > Malpighiales > Erythroxylaceae > Erythroxylum > Erythroxylum echinodendron. Next base: position 23,156,813 of record JANZXR010000171.1, read on the forward strand.
TCCTAATAAAGTTTCTTTTTGAAAACAATTTTCAAAAATTAGTAAAAACACTTCTAATTTTATTAGGAATATAAATTAATTTAATCCCTATTAAATTAATTAAAAGGACATTTTAGGTTTTCAAAAAACAGCTAATGAAAGAAAGCAGAAGCTTCGGTAACATTGTGCGGGAGCGCGCAGTGCACACGCCCCTCTGTCAACAAAGGCATTGACTAGCGCGTGAAATTCATGCGCCAGTCAAGCCCTCAACGGATGACAGTTAGATAATCGTGGGCGCATGTCTCACATGTGCCGATCGTTCTCCCACCTATTTTCCAAAAACTAGGAAGTTTCTGGAAAACCAATTCCCCTCTCCCATTTTTTAGTTTTCTCCGCAACCATCAGCCATATTTCCTTGTTTTTTCAAAAAAATGTCCAACCAACACCCAAATTTTGCAACCGGTGTCCAATGATTCTCAACCATTGACGTTTCTCCTGTCAACCGGTGTCCCACATTTTGCAACCAGTGTCCAATGATTCTCCGCAACCTTCGACGTTTCTCCCGTCGCCTTCACGCTGTCGAACTGCTCACTGTCATAGCCTTCTGCATTTGCCATCGTGGCTTCCTTAGACTGTCCAAGCGACGCCATGCATGACGTCACCTGTGGTGTCGCATTTGATGGGTGATTAACGCCCATCGTCTTGATTGGTGTCGCCATGCTTCCATCACCAGTGGCAAAACATCACTGGTGAGAGGTTCGATTAGTGGCATTCAAGCCACTGATTCATCACTCATAACCCAGATTCACAACCCAGAAATAAACAATAAACACAAGCAATAAAATGGATTTTAGAAACCCAACAGAAACACAATATCGCATAGGAAAAAATTAATGTTTTCAAGGAACAAATGCACATATAGGGAAAACAAATCTCCAATTGCAAATACACAGGTTGTGGTGGTTTAAGATAAGAGTTTGATATTTTTAAAAATACGCAGAATGCTCTATGTTGAGCAATTAGTTTTAGCCTCCATATGTGGTCATTCCAGAAATAGAACATGCATAAACCCATAATATACACATATACGTTCGTGGAAACAATTTCCAGAAATAAACTAGAGGCAGAAAACACATAAACTTTTCAAAGTCGTAGAAACAATTTCCAAAAACAAACATGCTTAAACAATCAAAAGAACGACTTCAAATTAGGACAAAAATAGAAGCATAACATATTAATTTTTTTATCAAAATCAACAAGAATCAAGCAACTAATCCAAGTGAAACAATTAAAGGAGGCTCTGAGACCCCTGATGGAATCCAACCGTGATCGAATCACGAACGCAGCGAAAATTTTTTACAGATGTCAAGCGAATCCCGATAATTGAATAAACTTGAAACGATTTAGAAACCGTACCTTGTTCGTCTTCTTGTTTTAAAACCTTTGAAAAACTTTTCCTAGTTGATCAATCACGAGTTGTTCAAATATCTAATCTCTGATGGTATCTACAGAGAAATTTTCAAAACTGATTCAAGAGGAAGAAGACAAAGTGCTAGCTTCTCTATTGTTCTTCCCTTTTTAACTAGAAAAATCATAAAGGTCTTTAATTAAAATTAAATTTCTTTAATTATAATTAAAATCAAATTATAATTATAATTATAATTAATTTAATTTTAATAAAATCAAATATCTTATATTTGATCCCTAAAGTTTCTCAAACTGTATAATTAAGTTCAACTTAATTAAATTAATTTTTCTTCTACAAATTGCTCTTTTTTGTGTGGCCCATTAGGTTCCTAATAAATTGGCAATAATTATAAATTATAATTATAATTCACAATTAGAATTAGACAAATTAAATCTTCTTTTAATTTATTTTTAATTCTCCAATTAAACAATTCGTAACCATAAATTATGATTGACGTCTAGCAACATGTCATGATTACACAAATATCAGAAATGTTAAAGTGATTGACTTAACTTGTCCATGCATAGCTATGAAGTATAATTTAATCCTTTCGTCATTCAATATTCTAATTGGACAGAGTATGAATGCAATATCTACTCTTATCATCCAATCATGTTCGTTCTTGCTAATTAGTAATTGATTTATAATTGAACTTTGAAAGCACCTTTTCAATTGTCAATTCATTATGGCTAGAGAATTCTACAAATCATTACTAATCAAGAACAGTAGAATATTCTCTCTAATTACTTTAGAGTGACGAATCTTATATTGAGTTACTCAACTATCTACATATGGTTCATACTATATCCAATTGCCACCAACTGAATTATCCTAGAACGATTCATAAGTAGCATCAAAACACATTAATACTCGTACTAGATACTTTAGTAATCTCAAATCTGAGGATTAACTATACAACCATCATTATGAGATAATCCATAAACACATAAGTAATATTCTATCTGAAATTCTCATAATTAGGTCAGTTCAGTGACTTATTATCTAATAATCACCCATACATTAGTTTAAGTATCTCTATATTTTAATTTATGAGATTAATTACTTTTTTCATAAGAAAGAAACATAATATGTGCTAGTTTTATCATTTCAAAAATATCCCTTCTTGATGAAATTACAACTAGGAACATTTAGGAATAATAAATAAGTGTAAATTGAATCTCATAATTAAGATCTCATCATAATTTCAATTACACGATAATTATTTCAAAGATTTTACCTTTAGTATTAAAATATAAAATATTAATTAAATTAATATATACATATGAATAATTCAAAATAATGTCATATATTAATTTGCATTAAATTGATTAGCTACAAGGTAGTACATTAATTTGCATTCAATTGATTGACTGTAAAGGTATAAATTAATAGTAAGAAACTTACAGCTACAATCCTAGATTGGACGTTTTATAATTCTATTGAAAACCCACGTAGCGCCATCTTTTCCAACTAATGTTCATTTTTTCAATTGCTTCGATTAGCTGCTTATATAGAGAAAGATCGTTCCTTTTTTTTTTTTTTCAGTATGTGATGGTAATGGGGTCTGGTAATGGAGCAACCTCTTCTCAAAACATGGACCTGTCAATCGCAGGAAAGTTTTATCCTTTCAGCTTTTAATTTTTCTTATGATGTTACTGTTTGTTACTTTTGGAATTTTGGTTGTCTATATCCCCCAGTATATATGAACTTTGATTGGATTTATTTGTATTGGAGTTATATATGAGAAATGGATTCCGGGTCTCTTTTAGTTTACCTACTTGGATCTGTAGTTGGATTTAAATTTTATTGATCTTTTTGAGGTTCGAGTTTTTACTTGGTTTCAGATCCACGTATGGGTTGGTGATGAACAGGAGGTGCATTTTCAGGTTACTTGTTGAATTTTACCGTAGTTTATTATTGTAAAGCTTGATTTGGCAGGACCCTCCAAACGAATTTGAAAACAATTCGTTCATCATCCTTTAAGTAACTTGTGTGCAGTCAAGCATCAAAACTTTCCGTGGTTTTATGGTAATTGTCCTGTAAAGTCAATTTATTGGTTCTACTTGAATTTTTTGGTCTGGTGAAGTTTCGAGTCTCGGATTAGAAGCTGTTCACGTGGTTGATGACATACAACGGGTAAACAAGAACCTGCAATATTAGTTGATACCATCCTGGCCATGAAGATATCATTGGTATTTCTGATGCCTGACACCCGCTGAACTCATGGGAAATAAAATGTTGGAGGACTGATTCCATCTGCTTCACAATAAACCACAGAGTGGCTGTTAAATTACCATTCAGATCTCTATTTTTTACCTTGTAGTTTTAATAATAATATGAACTATAGGTGCCTTTTTCCTGTTCGAGATCAGGCTTGTTCTCGCTGTAGCAAAAATATGCTTTTATTGCTGGCCTCCTTGCAAATTAATTTTGATTTTAAGTACCATTGAGAGGAAAGCTTCTTGAGCTGACCATTTCACGTCTCTTTTCAGGTCTTCGTGAAACTCATCAACAGGAACTCGAAAATCTGACATTGACTACCCATCCTTTCAAAACATTGAAGTTCTTTCTTTTGGCTATGGTTCAGTACTTTAAGCGTTCTGTATTCTATCTTTTGGCGAAAGGTGGTTTGTTAATGCTTTTAAGTACTGCAATAGCAGCAACTGCAATTCTGGTGGTGAGCATTGATGGGCCTCATGAAAAGGTATGTTTGGTGATTTAGTTTTGTACTCAGAAAATGGAACATTCCTATTTTTGAGTGTGTTGCAATATTTTTTGTGTCTCTTTGGCATGTCTTTGCATGATAGCTAAGCGCTGTTACTGAATCTGAATAAGAGCTAGATATGAACCATCTTAGGTCCTTAACTTTCAGGCCTTGGATGTTCTTATTAATTGCTTAATAGCCTATTGTTCTGATATTCACAACCTTTTCTGGCATGTTTCTGCAGCACTTTGAGGAACTTTCTCGTTATTTGCGGTTTGCATTGTGGTGGATTGCTCTTGGTGTTGCATCTTCCATTGGTCTTGGTATGTAAATTTTAATTAGATATTAAACAAGATCTAGTTCAAGACCTAGTTTGACTCTCACTAACAATGCGCTGTACGATTAAACTAGGTGGTTTTGGTTCACTCGATATTTATATATGTTTTAGATTAGAAGTTATTGAGTACTGTAAAATCTTTCTGTGGATCCTTTTTGTTTCTGCCAAAGTATTCCTGTTTCTAAGCCTTTTTTTTTTTTTGGGTAACTTAACTTTTCAAAACTTGGCTCCTTTGCAAGATCAAATATTTACCTATTTCAGCTGTATGTCCTGTGAGTTGTACTAAACTTATAGTTGGATGATTGGCTTTGATCATCATTTATTTCACACAGTCTAGTAATCTCAAGTTACAAGTTTTCTATTATTTATCTTTTTATGTGTTTTATTAGTAGAAATTGTTTTCCAGAGATAGGCACTAATACTGGTTATCTAGATCACACAGAAATTAGTGTTGGTCACTTTTCCCTTATCTCATATAAATGTGCAGATTTTACAATTATTTCATTTCATCTAAAGGTCATTTTGTTTGGATATTTCATTTCAGGTTCTGGACTGCACACTTTTGTCCTTTATCTCGGTCCCCATATTGCCTTGTTCACAATAAAAGCAATGCAGTGTGGCCGAGTTGATCTGAAAAATGCTCCATATGATACGATACAGTTGAACAGGGTCCCTTCCTGGCTTCACAAAGAGTGTCATGAATTTGGGGAGCCCTTATTTCCGTTTTCAAATGGTTTGAGGGTTCCTCTATTCAAAATATTGCTGCAGGTCCAGATGGAAACTATTCTGTGGGGTGTTGGGACTGCAATTGGAGAGCTCCCTCCTTATTTTATCTCAAGGGCAGGTATGCTTTATGATTTTTAGTTTTTGAACTTTGAAAATATTTGGAATCAAAACAGGGATTTCCAGAAATAACAAGGTTCATGAAGTTTATTTTCATGATCAAATGTGTGCAAGATTGACGTGATGGCGTGCACTTGAATGAGTTGATTAATGTGATAAAATTGATTTGTGGACATGAAATTTCATGGATGATATAAATTATTGCTCTTGTGCTGTTGTTCGTTGTCTTGTTTTGATGTCCAGTAACCTGACAATAAACTCTTAGAAAAGTTGGATGCCCTATATTTTTAATGCGAGTTATTCTAACACTTCCTGGAATATTCATAGAGCTATATTCTCGGTAAAATTAATTGTACAGAATGATGCTCTGATAACACATTTCTGACATTCTCAACTGATTAAAGTGAGTTCTTGCATTGATGTTGAATTGGATGTATTTGATTGAATGGGTTTATAGTTTTTCATTAATGCTTTTGGATGAGTCAATCAATTTGTTAAATCATTGCAATGCTCCAGCATCTATTAGACCCATGATATGGGGCTCGGATTTGATCATTATTTCTCCTTTCCTGCTCTGACTTTGGTAGTTTATCTAAAAACTATATTCTATCAAAATATGTTTCATATTGTTAGTGATTTTGTTGTATACTAATGGTTCCCTTGTGCAGCACGTATATCAGGTAGCAAATCAGATAACATGGAAGAATTGGATGCTTACTCCACTGAAGATAAAGGATTCATAGCCACTCACCTAAAGTTGATCAAACGTTGGTTTCTCACACACTCCCAACATTTGAATTTCTTGATGATACTAGTGCTTGCCTCAGTAAGTTTGATGTCTACCATATATTTAGTGCTTTCACTCCTCTTTTTTTTTTCTTGGAAAATCGGTCCACCAGTTCTTTCCATCAAGTGATTACCTCTTTCAATAAAATCACGATAGAGGTGCTCTACTTGGCCTGCATAAGCTTTCGCCATGTACATTTTGTCTACACATGCAAACCTTGGATCTTTTCAAATCTCATCTGTATTAGTATCTTATATAGCAGATGATATCAGTTCTCCTGAAATAATAGAGTTGCTGTTAAAGCTCACATGCCAAAGCTCTTTATTAGTTAGACATGCACAACTTGGCTTGTTTGATAAAATATATCCAAAATACACAACTTGTTCTTGGGTATGATTTTGTTTTCTATGTGCAATATCTTCACGCATGATGTGTAGTTCACTGGAATATTACTCGAAATTTCCGTTGTAGTATGAACAGGGCTTGCATCATAAAAGTAGACTTTGATTTGTTATCTCTTGGTAGTTTCTATATTGAGTGAAAAAGTTGCTGTATATTTTTTAGGTGCCAAATCCGCTGTTTGACCTTGCTGGCATTATGTGTGGACAATTTGGGGTTCCTTTTTGGAAGTTTTTTCTTGCAACATTGGTCGGAAAGGCAATCATTAAAACGCACATACAGGCATGTACAATTATTCTGATGCTCTTCTGATGTTGGTCTCGGTGAGAGTTCTTATATCAAGTATAGAGTCCCTATATGGCTATATTGCATAGAAGGTGCAATTTCTCTTGTTTGAAGAACATTTATTTATTATATTTATTTACTTTGTGTCTGCGGGATTTATTGTATATGACATTCTCAAATCCATTTTTTGGTTGCTATTCACTTGGAAATAATTGAGCAAATAAGTTCCCAAGGGAAAAAATTTTATGAGGGTATCAAGGAGGAAGCATCGATGATTGGGTTTGAAAGTGGAGTGCTAATTTATATCTGCTTTCTAATTGCTTTTTCATTTATTACGTTGATGCAGACAGTTTTCATCATCTGTGTTTGTAACAATCAACTCCTTAATTGGATAGAGAATGAGTTTATATGGATTCTCAGCTTTATTCCTTGTTTAGCTTCTGTCCTGCCTGGCCTCAGCTCCAAACTCCATTCTCTTCGAGAGAAGTATATGGCTCCAACACCTCCTGCTCCTGCTACCGTAAAGGTACTAAACGAAAATATATTGAATGCTCTTGATGACTTTAAAATCTGCCATCTTGGTACTAGCTTGAATACTCCAATTCTGCATTATGCTTGATGTTTGTTTATGTTTATATGTGAGATTTGTTTGTCCAATTCCAGGTAAAAAAATGGGATTTGTCATTGGCGGCTATGTGGAATACTGTTGTATGGCTTATGCTACTAAATTTCTTGCTGACAATCGTGACTGCAACGGCCCAGAGATATCTGAAGAAGCAGCAGGACGAGCAACTAGCTGCTTTTACAAAAAGTAGATCAGCTCCAACTCAATCGGGTTAGGAGTCTTCCTAAAACAGGCAAAATTATGCACTTTACTCAATTTTTTTTTCCTTCGTTCCAATTAATTGAACCAAGGAAATCAAAGGCACCCACTTCTTTTCCGTTTTCCTATTCCCCCAAAAATATGGCTTTAGCAGGAAGGCCTCCTTTTAGAAGATTGTATAGAAATAGGAACTTGGTGTCCTGTGTCATTTTGGGGTAAAACATTACTTAGGTAGTTTTTATACCAGTTGTTCTCAAATACTGCTATTAATGGGAATGAAGGCCTATTTTACTACTTTGCAAATTATTCACTAAGAGGTACCTTTGATCACTCTTGCCCTTGTGCTTATATGGTATCTAACATGCATCATTGTCATTTTTGCCCTGCTTAGATGATATCTAACATGCACCATTACGGTATGTGTACTGGTTGCGGAATAAGTTGCGTGGACATGGCGGTGCAATCTCTTTGTACATTTATTATTGGATTTTGGTTATTTTGAGGCAAAATGGCCGTCGTGAACCTCATGATTTGCATTAGATTCCATTGTTTGAGAGTATTGAAAAAAGGTTTTAGAAAAAACATTTTTAACTAACAAATCATACTGCTACATTTTGGAGTGTTTAAAATGAATTTTGACGTTAAAAAATGGTTAATCTTAAATTGACAGACCTATGTTTCTACCATGTTATGTATTATATATAACATGTAACGGTACCTTAATTACGTACTCCGGATCGAACGTGAAAGGATTAAAATTAAAAAAATACAGAAATATCTGATTTTTCGGTTCTGAAATTTCAAACGAGCTTTTCGAAATTGAAACAATTCCGAATCTACCGCCGTCTTCACAGGAATCCATCATCAAGACACAGGTTAGGTTTTTTTACAGTTTTTTCAAAACGTAAGCTCTCTTAACGAGTCAGAGATTCTTTATTCTTACAATTGATAAGAGCAATTGTAGGAGACCTTAACCTTTATATATAGCTTCCATATCGAGCTTTCTCATCACAAGGTTGATATGAACCAGGTCTACACTAAAAGGGATCTATTTTTCATCCAAACTTATTATCTTTATATGGATCAAATTACGTAATTTAACTGAAAATTTAATTAAAAATCAAATTATAATTAATAACTGTTCACTTTATAGGAATTTGACAAAATTGCCCTCGGGGGCAAAAATGTCTTATAGTCTCCCCCTTGAACAATTATTAATTGCAGTTTTGACTCAATTTTAAAAACAGTTTTAAAACTCGGTTAAGCTACGTTGCTGTATTAATCGACTGAGTTTAAAAACAAAATATTTGATCCAAAGATAATGAAAGTCCAACATTCTGTCCTGCAAGACTTTCGATACCGAAAAGTATCAAATACATATGTCGTGTATGACACAGATCTAATACAATCACGCATATCTAATACCTCACTAACATGAATGAAAAAATAGAGTGTAGCAAACTACGATTACGTATCATCTTCGTCTGCAGGTCTCAATTTCTCCAATTTTATGCTAAACTACATTGCTAAACTACATCAGTAAAATTTTGTTTTCTCTCACCGAATGCTAAACAGTATTGGAGAAAACTTGTTTCCTCTCATTATATGCTAAACAACATTAGAAAAAATCTTTATGTTCTCCAACTGAATGCTAAATTGTATTAGAGAACCTTTATGAAATTAAAAACTTATATCCCTCTATGTCATGTTAAACTTTAAGGATATATCCGTATAAAACTGTATGTGTCTAATGATATAAGCTTAAGGTCAATCTTTATATATGCCCAATGACCTTTAAAATGCTTAAGATCAACACAAATATTAAGACTTCTATACGTATTATGACAATGTATGTTAACATGTATTACTGAGGATAAATAATGACCATCTTTATTGATAAACCATCATACCATCATAATATATCAAAATGTACAAATGTACATAAAGCAAATATAACGATCTTTTAACTAACAGCGTCTAAGGACTTCAAAACACCCATACTATATACTTGTATTCCAAACACAAGTAGGAAAAATCCTTTAATTAAATAATCGACTTATAGTTCCTTAGTCTTTAAATACTCCAAACCTTAATGTCACCTTTTCGTGTCAACTACTTCATGATCAAGAATTTGATCCCAAAATTTTAAGGCCCTGTGATATTCAACGTTGTTATTTAACAACACAGAAGCTTGGTTATCACATTACAACTGAATGGGTCTAGCCACTGAATCAACCACAGACAACTCAAAAATAAAATTTCTAAGCTAAACCGATTGTGAAGCAGCCCCACAGCATGCACCATGTATGCATGGTTGAAGAATTTACCTGTGTCTTCTTGACACTTTTCCACGAAATTGTACCATCTGCAACCTTAAAAATGTAACCTTAAGTAAACTTTCGATCATCAGGATACATGGCTAAATTTGAATCTGAATTCCATACGAGGTTTAGTATGTTTACTTTTCTATATGTCAACACATAATCCTTACTTCCCTTTAATTATCTTAACACTCGCTTGATTAGATTTCAATGGTCTACATCTGGGTTTACTAGATAGTGACTAAAAAGTCAAATAATAAATGCAATGTCCACCCTAGTATATAGCCAAGCATACATTAGGCTATCAACCGTACTAGAATATGAAACATTCCTCATAACCTCTCTCTTTGCTTTATTCTTTGGTCACTGTGTCAAAGATTATCTCTTTCATTATGAGAGATGAGTGTTACGACAGGTTTACTATTAACCATATTAAACCTTTGTAACATATACTCAATGTTGCACTCTTTGAGAGGTATGATGAGTGTTAAGATATGTCCTGATAAATTTGAATACCTAGGACAAAAGATGTTAGGCCAAGTTCCTTTATGTCAAAGTTCTTGACCAAAAGTTACTTAAGCTTATACAACATGGTCAAGTAATTTAACGTGAGCAATATATCATCCTTATGCAGTAATGGGAAGAGAAATTTGCTCCCCCTAACCTCATAGCACAAGCATCTTTTAACTTTATTTCCTATGAAGCTGAAAGAGGTCATAACCTCATCAACTGTAAGGTTTCATTTTTGGGAGTTTTGATGTAAATATCATATTGATCTGCATAACACGCAAACTATGTCAGTTCCATCTGGATCTTGAAATATTTTAAGTTGTACCATATAGACCACTTTATAAAGGTCTTTATTCAGGAAAGTGATTTTGACAACCATCTGATGTAACCCTTCATCATCATGAGCTACAATTTTCATAATCACTCAAAATGTATCCTTCGAGGATACGAAAGAAAAGTAACATTAACATCAACATTTCTCCCTGAGTGAACCATCAAGGCAATTGAGCTAACCCATAAACCGCTGAACTTTATCCTGAAGTCCTTTAGGTCTTAAACTTTATTTAAAATTGACAGTTTTGTAGTTCTGCAACAAAATCAACTAGCTTCCAGACCTTACTATATTTCATAGCTTGTATCTCATTAGTCATTGCAACCCACCACAATTCCACTGCGAGTACAGAAACAACTTCTGTAAAAATAACTAGATTCGTAACATGTCTAAAAATAACAGATGGGATAACAAGTCATCTCAATATGGTGGATTTTCATAACGACATTAGATCTTGTACCTTCAGGAGCCTCTATGTGTACAGGTATGGGTTCCTGTTCTTGCACAGGCACGATACAAAGACCTATATCCATCGGATCTAACTGTATGAGTAACGGATACATAATAACTGTAGTATCCACCCTGTTATCATCTGAAAGGTTAAAGGGCCCACCATCACAGACATTGTATGCTAGAAACTTAGCTATTAGTGATTCCACTATTCTATTCCTTCCTTCTCTACAGTAAGATTTGTAGCTTTTAAAGTGGTCAGGATATCTTACTAAATAGCAGTGAGCATAATGAACATGTAATTTTTCTTCATAAGGATTATATTACCTCGGTAGGACAACCCTATACTCAAATGTGTGTAAGGCTGATCTTTTACACTTCTAGATAATCAAGTAGATTAATCTTGTTTTGCATTGACTTCTTCAAGTCCTTTAGGGTGCGATTATTCCTTTCGACAACATATCATTTTGCTCAAGTCATTATCCTAACCGATTCCTTATATCTAGCAAATGGACCTTTTCAAGTCTTGAAACACCATGTTTACCATGATATTCTCCTCCATGGTCAGATCTGACATTTTGAATGAATTTTCTCAATTGGTTTTCATCTTTTATTCTTTAAGCGAGAACACATAACCGTAATGGGAATAATCATCATTAAATATGAGAATACATTTAGAATTGCATAATGCAACTGTATAAGGTCATCTAATATCTTTATGTATCAGACTCAACAAATCAGAAGCATGAGTTGACCTCAATATCCTTATTGGTCAACTTACCCTTGCAATAGTCAACACATGTTCCCAAACCATCATAATCTAGAATTGAGAGAATGCTTTTCTTAATCAATCTCTTAACCCTAACTCTGAAAATGTGGCTTAAACTTTTACTTCATGCCATGTATGACTTTTCATTCATCAGGGTCCTTCATTTTATGACTTGTTTAGCAAGATACGAAGAAGTATATATCTAATTTGGGATAAGACACAATCTATAAAAATCATATGACAAGAAAGTTCTATCATTATGTTTTGCATTAAACACAATTATACAACAGAAGTATTAACTATAAAACGTTAACCTTCTTTGTCTAAAATTGATCCAAAGATCATATATAAAATGTGTCGTGTAAAACCTAAATGAACCTTGTAGTAAGATTCAATACATAAATCCTTTATAGATATTTCATCCACTTCTTCATTGCTGTCAATCATCAGTTCCTTCTTCCCTTTATTTGGCTTTATCCTGGATATGAACCCTTGCACCATAGAAGAACCTTGATTAGATACTCCACTATATAGCCACCCAGTATTTAATGCGACTATCGCAAATCATATTCATAAATTGGCAAGCTAAGAAGTTATCTGATGATCACCATCTTTCCTTCTAGGCCTTATATGGTTACTTTATGTCCCTAGGACTTTTACCAGCACTGGATTGACTAACATCAGTTTATGGAGAAGATTCAGTCTTTCTACCTTTAATTTTAGTGAGTTTCATCTTTTCCTTCTCTTTAGTTGCTACGAGGACTATCAAAGTAGCAAGCTTGAGTTTCTCCTCCTCTACAACATAATAGGAAATCAAAGCATTAAATTCTTATTCCTCATCCTGCAAATAATATGTCATCACTAGATTCCTAAACTCTAAAGGGAGTGTATTCAGAGTCTGATGAACTATGAAGACATCAGGAAGAGGAATGTTTAACATCTTCAGTCTACTGTGAAGATGTATTATTCTTGATATGTACTCCATGACTCCTCCTTTTTCTCCCATATATCTCATGGAGAATAATTCTTTAATCAAGACACTTGTCTTAACACTAGATGAGACTGCATACCTCTAGTAGACATTTTCAAGAAATTACTGTGCTATGTTTGTGTCCAGAAGTTCACTAAGCAGATGGTTAGGTATGGACCTCTTAATGGTCATAAGATATAATCTGTCATATCGATCCTGGGCTTCATAGGCTACTTTACGAGCTTTCGAGCTTATGGGTGTAGGTGGAGATGGCCTATGCTGCCTTATGACCATATCAACCTCAACTACTTCCATAGCATTCTATACATCCTCAATCCTTTTCTTTGTATTGAAACCGGTCAGAGTTTCAATGGTGACACTGATTTTATTAACTGAAAAGGTGACTACATAGTAACTTTGATTAGATCAGTATAAATGTAGGACAACAGCAATACTGAAAGCCATTAAATAGTATCTTTCTTGAAAATCTGGTCACACATTATGAAACATCTATGGGCTGAATACATAATATATGCAACTAGACCTCCATATATAAAAGCGATCAGAGTACAAACCATTATCTCTTATGATACTACTACTTGTGGGTGAATAGAACATTTAAGCAATGGATTTCCTCTATCAAATTCCTTTATACATATCTCAAAATATCATGTAAGGCCAACATTTGTGGGCAGAATAACCAAACATGAGACCAGAGATATCCCCTAACATGCTTGCAGAACAATTCAAAATACTAACTCGAGAGGCAACTGTAGTGACTACATTCTCATCAGCACTCAAAGAGTCCACAAACACAAGGGATATATCTTTATGTTATCCTCACATTCTTTATAGGCATATGGTATGTGACAATGTAACTTCAATAAATGCAAAAACCTGAATGCACAGTCTCATTGTCACACACTCGTGCTGAAGACATTATCAGAAAACTTCATTTGAGACTTTCGTAAAAGAAAAATCTCAGTAGAGTGACTATCGTGCATTACTTAATACTGAACTGATCGCCCGAGACACAACAATCTCATGTATCTCTTTTATGGCAACTTTGTTACACAAAAATTTACTCAAAATGGCTTTATAATGTCTTAATTCCTTTTCCAATTAACTATCATGCGATCTCGAACACTGAATATGAGACCCAAGACATAAAAACTTGAAATATCTCTCTTATGTGATATACGAAGCATGAAAATTCACTCAAAATTGGATTCAGAACACTTTAATTCCTTTTTCTAGAGTTAAACTTTAATTTATTACTAATGTAATAAATCCAAAAAAATGGAAAAAAATCACTTCATAAATTTTTCGGACTCAGAAACCAACCCAAAACACCCCTGGGCACCCTTACGGGAAATCTGAAATTTTTGTGTGTTTTTTCATTTTACTATAGACCTATCCGTACGCTGACGTCATTATGACGTTAGCTGTTGACGTAGTTGACATCGGTACTGCGTCAGCCGAGCGTTTGCGCGGATGACGCATGTCAAACATGCGCCAGCCCAGACGTGTGGGAGACACGTCTAGCGCGTGATGCACAGACACACCCACCGATACTGGAACCTACATTGCATGCACCAAACACACGTCCTGACCTGATTGGGCCACGTGTCAGCGTGTGCACCGCACGAGCCATACACGTCGCCTCTCCCTAAGAAAAGCGAGTTTTGGTTAATTTTGGGTCCTTTTTCTAACGTCTCGGGTTGTTTTCAACCCATTTCTCAAGGCTAAACATATGTATACTACTTTCATGCAATAAAAAACAAGAAAAAACCAAGAAACATAAGTTAACTCTTTGAAATCCCTATCGAGAGAAAAACCAAAATATCTACATTTTTAACCATCCGATCATGTCACCGCTCTGATATCACATGTAATATGTAACAGTACCTTAGTTACGTTCCCCAGATCAAACGTAAAAGGCAAAAAATGGAGAAATGCAGAAATACCTGATTTTCCAGTTCTAAAGCTTCAAATGAGCTTTTCAAAGCCGAAACAATCCCAAATCTACCGCCATCTTCAAAAGAATCCATCACCGAGACATAGGCTAGGTCTTTCTACAGTTTTCTCAAAATATAAGCTCTCTTAATGAGTCAGAGATTCCTTGTGCTTACGATTGATATGAGCAACTGTAGGAGAACTTAACCTTTATATATAGCTTCCATATCGGGCTTCCCTATTACAAGGCCGATATGAACCAAGTCCATACTAAAAGGGATCAATTTTCTACCTAAAATTTGACCCATTGATTTAGATCATTTATTGGGCCATTTTATTATCTTTATCTGGATCAAATTACGTAACTTAACTTACAATTTATTTAAAAACCAAATTACAATTAATAACTATCTATTTTATAGGAAATTGACAAAATTGCCCTTAAGGGCAAAGATGTCTTACATTATATAAATTTATTATTTTTAATTAATAATGTGGATCTCGCATATGTCATATAATGTTATGGGATAAATTAAAGTTAAATTAATTTTAATATTTTTTCTTAATTTTGAGTATACATAATAAAATTAAAATTAAAATTAACAAACCTAATTTAAGTTAATTACCACTAAATTTTCAAATCATCATCTTATGGGGTTTTGATTGTTATGTTCACTACAATTTTATTGTTTCAAATTATCCTTAGGTTATCGTATAAGTGATATGGTGTGGAAACGTGAGCATAGCCATGGAGTTTGCTCCCTTGACGAGCTTGCATGATGCAATGTAAAGCATTAGTCAGAATCTTTTGTCACCTACAAATGAAGTAATGCATATTTATGGGATTTAGCTAAGTTTCTGAATGAAATAGTAATGTCTTACGCTTGATTCACTTCATTGGCCTTTTGGGGCATGTAATACTTGAAATTGAAAGAGGGTTTTGGCATATTGTTTTGCTCGTCACTGAAAAGTTAATTATTCTTTAGTGAGAATCGCAATTATGTACAAAATAGGTCATTTTTATTTGTGGTAAACAAAAGGAATTGATAAGTTCCAAAAGGGATATTGTAGTTAAAACATGGTTTTGGATTTAAATTTAAATAGATTTGAATATGGATTTGGTGGCTTGGTTGATGAAGATAGAAGATTAGAATCCATCGTTTTTGAACTAGTAAAGCCTCAAGAATGCTTTCTGTATAGAAACCAAAGATAAGTTTATTTTCCTTTGATAATATGTAAAGTTATAAAGGACTTTATGGTTGAATTTGATTACTTTCTTCCTCGTCAACTTCATAGCATGGTTTGCCTTTTAACAGAATCTCTTGTCTATATATGTTATCAAAGATTGTGACTTTGTAGTGATAGTTTATTTTTATATGTTTTTGTTTCAAAGGAAAGGGTTTAAGGTGAGAACTCAATCATACTGTAAACTTTTGGTTGTAAACATCACCACTTTGTCAAGATGTTGAATATATCATGATATTAGCATAAGTCTATCTTAAAAGTGTTTGAAAAACTCTTTAGAAAGCTCCATTGATTAACCAATGAGACATCTTTTTCAGGAAAAATGGACGTGCAACCTAAGAACATTGATTTTATGGCAAGTAACTAATCGAGATCAAGGCTTTAACATTTTCTTAAAATTTAACTTTAAGTTTAATTGAAATGTGATTTGATCCTCACCAATAGTAAATTTTGATGTCAATATGAATACGACCAAAGGCTATTCCATCAAAAAAAGTATGATTTAAGAATATGAACAAAAAATCACAAAGAATGATGTGAATTACTCAACTCACAAAAAAGAAAGGATTGAGAGTGATAAGATTTTAGGGTTTTAGTTCCCACTAAAAAGTTTGATAAGATCACAAGTTTTAAAAGAAAATAAAAGAAGAATTACTTTAAAATATTAAAGAAAAACTCTACAAGGTTTTTGACTAACCAATTATAATGATAAGTTCCCTTATTACATCAATAAGGAAGCTTTTCTTAATAAAAACTTAAGTGAAAATTTCAGCTGACATGAGGGTCTTGTATAGTTACTTAATCTTTTGTATTATACTGTACAAGTCCCTCATGTCAGTTAGTTCTATTACAAAACCAAGTTACAAAGTGTACTAAATTTATGTTAGGATCAGTTTGATTATAGATGCCATCTCTCCTTCATCTTTGAGTTAGTTTAAGGTGTAAACCTTTTGACATAGTTATGAGTCTAATCTATATGACTGTTCTATGAAATATCTCCTCCTAGTCACAGCCCAAATAGACTTTGAATAGTTTGTAATCAACTGTATACTTTAGTTTGAGTTATGAAGTACAGTTCACAATATCTGACTAGTAATTTGTATAAATATTGATGTTTAGTAAGGAAGTTACTTATGCCAATATTTGGGAAGAGAAGCTATACTTAAAGAAAAGGTGATCAATGCCTTCAGTTTGTGTTAAGCATAATTCACAATGTGTAGACCCCCAATTAATTTTTTTTTGTTCTTTATAAGGATTCTTCCTTAAATTTTGATCTACAAAATAAATGCCTATATAGGCCATATATCCTGATCTTAAACCAGATGATTCCAAGGCACTTTGCAGATGAGGATAATAGAAATTTCTTGCAAGACTTGGAAGTGAAGGTTAGGGATTTATCCTCCATCCACTATATCTGATCTACTTTAGCTGAGTTAGCTGATAGTTTGGTAAATTGTTGGTGATTATTTCAGTACCTCTACTGAAATGAAAAGGCCAGCTCTGTTGATTATTATTAGGAGTCTTAATTTTTGTAGTTCTTTCAGCTTGTAAATACTTAAATGTGGTCTTATTCCCATCAAATATTTTGTGTTTGATAATTCCCTACATCGAGTCTCTCACACTCATAATTTGTTTGCATGTTCATAACATACCTAAGTGTATAGGAATTGTCTATAAGCTATGGTGTTTTATATGGTATATATGCACCCATTTAACCCATAAATCTTCCTTATCCTGACTCAAGGACTATAGTCTCTATATTAGTAATATTTTGGTTAGTAGCTTAATAAAAGACACACCAAGTCCCATTTGCTGCTATAGGAGACATACTACAAACCATTTCACCTTGAGGACCTTCCTATGATTGTTAGAGCCACTCCATAAAAATTCCCTTAGTATTTTGTCAATTTATTGTAACATGCTCCTAGAAAGTGCAACACGAGACATCCAATAAGTAGCTAAGTTGTTTAGCACTGAAATCACTAGTTATAGTTTACTTCCATTTCTAAGGATTTTGTTATTACTGAGGCTCCTATTTATTAAGTTTAAAAGGGTTGACATTCAACTACTTTAAGCTTCCTAGAATTAACGAGAACTCCAAGGTACTTAAAAATTATTTTCTTTTGGAGAATTCCTATTCTAACAGGTTTGCTAGTCACTATTAGTTTGATTCATAATGACTAAAAAAAGGAGTATTTAGAAGAGTTGAATTTCAATCCAAAAATTTGTTTGAAATTATCCAAGGTGTGTAGAAGTAGGTCAATGGAAAATGCATCAACTCTACAAAGCAGTAGTAAATCATCAGGAAATGTTAAATGAGACATCTTTAATCACTTATAATGGTATTTGAAGCTTTGATTCTTAGAAATATTATAATTCATCAAGCAATTAAAGACCTCCATTCTAACCACAAAGAGGTAAAGCGACATTGAGTCCCTTTACATTAATCCCATGGTAGCTTTGAAAGGCATGACTGGTTCCTGGTAGCTAGCAAGGCACTGATTAGAAAACTCCAACTAATAATGTTATAGGCCTCAGTAAAGTCTATTTTGAAAGTGCAACTTTTAATAGTTTTGTTGGCTTAATAACCTTTGAAGAGTTTCAACAACATCATAATGTTATAACTAATGGATCTACCCTAAACAAATACATTTTATGTTGGATTAATGAGATGGATCTATTGCTTTTTCATCTTGTTTTCTACAATTTTTGAAGTAATATTGTATAGAACATTCAACATGCAAATGGATGATACTCACTAAGGGACTTAACATTGTTTTTTTAGGAATCAAGCTAATGTATGTTTTATTCTAATCCCTCAATAGTCTATTTCTTTGGAAGAATTCTTGCACTACTTTACAGTAAAGTCTTGTAATAGATCCTAATTGTGATGCTCCCACAATTCTTAAACCACAGTTAACTAAATAATTCCCAAAACATACCATTAATCATCCAATTCCTTAATAGTTCTAAAAGAGAGGATCGTTTGTCAAACACAAAAATATTCTAGACTACACAACTACCCAATCTATCCATTCAAAAATATATACAACCCAATAACTTTACTTAATTAATTCGCTGGCCCCACCTAAACTCCACTCTGTCCATCCTTTACACTAGGGTTATCAGCAATCACTCGATCTCCTAAAAAAAATAATGACAAGGGGTACCTACTGAGTAAGTATAACCGACTATACCCTTAAAATCAAATAACTTAATAGTTAATTATAAAACTTAATCAAGAGATTAAAACATACATATAATATGAATGTTCATAACATTACTCATTCTAATCCAAACAATTAACGAAAATTTCAAAAATTTTCACTAAATAATGATTAACACATATATTAATACATAACTGCCATTTATGATTTATTCCATCATTAACTAAATTGTCTGGGCCCTACTTAACCTAGTAGGTTTACATCCAATGATTTGTTGGATCATCTTGTCTCATCAAAATCTCTTACCAAGTGGAAACGTAATTAAATGTATAAATATCAGCATATGGTACCTCAATCTCTCTTGATACCTCAGCACTACTCCAGTACCTAGCCATTGACATAGGATATTCCCAAGACTTAAGATAACTTGGTACCACTCTGGTACCTAACCATACATCCCTGGGACTCAACATGCCCCGATATCTAGTTCACGGACACATTCCTAGCCACCACTTGCTCATATCTACATAATCTATCCTTATAAGACCATCGAATGTAACCTATCCTAGGCAAGCCATCGATTCTTGATTTCTACCAATTATTCACAACACATTATCAACCAATCTCTATTTAATTAACACATTTTCTGTCGAATTAACAAGCAATTCATCTTATGAAATGTAACAAAATATAAAAGTATAAACATGAAACACCTTGACTTTGTTAATTATTAGTGAAATAAAATTAAAATAATTCATGTATGTAATTATTAACCATTAGTTTATTTAATGAATAATTCAAAATATAATTTATTAATAACAAAATTGTACTTTATTTAAGAGTAAAGTCTAAGATTATACTTACCTCAATTTTGGACTCAACTAATTGATAGTCCAATTTACTCCTTAATTGGACCGTCGGATCTAGACATTAAATTCTATTAAACTAATGTATGAAAAATTTCAACTCAAATAAACTTAAAAAGTCAACATTATTCTCTTTTCTAATTTATTCTTAATTATAAAAATAATATCTATACGAATCTAACCACTATAATTACCAAAATACCATTAACTAATTAAAAGTCCTATCTTACCCTCATCCATTTCAATTAATACTAAAAATGCCCTTCTTGAAAGTAAATTCCAGATTTCCCCGTCACTTTTTTTCATTTCCTATTCTGCCCTTACAAGCAAATAAATTTTCAAAAAATGTCATATTTTTCACCCTGTCCTCCTCTCCTACCTCCTCTTCTTTTATCATTTTCCAGTCGCATTTTCTCCGTTTTTATCCCTTTGTGTAACTTTAATTATTGTCTCAAACAATTACAACATGCAATCTAACTAAAAACTAGTGTAGGATGATCAAAATCACAAAAAGAGATATAATAGAGCTGTTGAAATTTTTACCTAAATGTAAGGCACATTGGGATTGTCAACCTCCACAACTTCCTCCAATTTTTTACAAAATAAGAACAATGAGGGAACCTATAACAGAAGTGTTACATGTAGATGAAAGAGGGTGTTTTTATACATACTTACCAGTTGTGAAATTAAGAGAAAAATAAAGAAAGAAGGTATTTTCGTTGGCGTTTGTTTGCATTTTACACCTGATGGTTATCTTTTATACAACTTAATGGTTATGGGTTTGATTGTTTTATTTGTGGGCTTTACACTAAGTCTAGTGGAAGAGTATTTTAGTAAACATATCAAATCTAATAGCCTTTTTTAGATTTATGGAGAATAATGAATCTTCAATTTCCTCCACTGATACTTTACTCTCTATCCACTGATACTTCACTCTCTAGCTCCTAGTGCACTTTTGTAGGGATAATTTTATGGAATTCAGTGCTTCTATAAGGAAAGGATTAATGGTACCAATTGATCTAAGATAGTCCTTAAAGTGATCATAGGCCAGTAGCTTTAGCTCCTCCTGCATATTAATTCTTTTCCTATCTTTACCCATTAAGAACAAGATCTGATTCTTATTCCTTCTTTCCTGGTCTGTATTAAGGTAGTACTTAGTATACCTTTCACCCTCTTTTAGCAAAATCATCTTGGATTTCTATCTTAGCTATGATTTTAAGTGTTCAAGAGATTGATTATATCTTGAAATAAGAGAATCCTCTTTGTTCTTCAAATAAGCGTTCCCTGGATTCTTCATTATTTCTTTTTAACAAGAAATAAATGCTTCAAGTGTCTTATATTATTATTTAACATTAGGTCATTGTACCTATTAGAGAGTTTTTTAAGGTTTCACTTGATTTTCAATGCTTGTTGACATTTGAATGCTTGTGATCCATTGATATGGGTGTTGATACCATTATACATAACTTCTCTAAACTTAGGATGGGTTAGGAAAGGATTGTAGAACTTAAAAGGAGATTTCCTTTTAAAGGTATAGTCCCCTAATTAAAATCTTAAAACATAAAACCTTAAAGCTAAAGTCCTAAAGGAAAATAATAACCTTTATATAATCTAATTATGAAAGAATAGCTTTTAAAGATAAATTAATCCATATCTAAACAAAAGTTTGAAATTCAAAAACTAGCAAAATCATAGGTTCAATATCGTCCAACTTCTAAAGACAAAGCTAGTTTGTTCTGGAAATCTTACAGACAACTTTAGGGCTAATTATAAGTTCACTTCTAATGTTGGTTTTCTTTTGGAACTTCTTTCAAACACAAAATGACCAATATAGGACCAAAATGGATCTGCGTTCTAGAACACAGGTCTAACATTAGTGATAATCAATCATTAACAAAGAAAAATGAGCTTCTATATAGGGAGACATTACTAGTAGTGTGCCCTAGAACAATGGTCATATGTGACTTTTGTACTGAAATTCTGACTTATTATTTATATATTATGAGGTATTCTTTTATATATGCATGTATATTGTTTATGTAATGTGATTTACATTCCACGAATAGTATTAGGCTTATATCATCACGTATATGACTTGATAGTAAAACTATAAGCATTATAATACTATTCTAAATTGTCCCTAGTCGATCATTATTGGTGGAACAATAATGAATTAAGGCTATTATATGTTCTGATTGATGATCATATTTTACTAATCATGAATATGAGTTATCAAATCAGATACATAGATATATGTTAGAGAACCTATATTTGACCAACCCACAGAGAGAACACTACATGGTTTCATGTCATTAGTGATTCTCAATATGGTTTGACTTTAGTCTTTTAACCTAAAGTCATCACGATTCCCTACATGAAGAATTCAGTATTTTGACATTAGACTAAGTTATCTTTAACTAGATAACAAGTAGTCTTATGTTGGACATTAAATGAATCATGTGGAGGGATGTGAATGACGTAGATGGGATTTGTACATCTCTTAATTGAGAGAGTTATCATTTGGTCTTCTTGACAAGTTTGACTGAAGAAATGTACGGTCGTGCTCAAATGAATTGATGAGGAGTCATCAATGTCATTTGTTATAGTCAGCCAACATGGGAATTAAGAAACTATGATTTATCAAAGGTTGACGTGTACCATGCGTTTTGATTAATCTTGATATTGTGTTACAAAGGGACTGAGTTTGCAACCATGGTTACAGTTTAAATCGGGTTACCAATCCTCATTTGATTTAGGTAGTCGTAATGTTTTACTAGAGGCCGCTTATGAATTATGGGCCTTGAAGTGTGATCAAGCCCGTTGCCAACATTAAATGAGCCTACAGGGTCGCACACAAAGAGTGATGTGATTTGGGTTTATTCTCTTGGGCCTAATTTATTAGGCACTAAATAAATATATGTGGAAATATTTATTGGGTTAGATTGAATTAAGTTGCGGGCTTTTATTATATGAGATATAATAAGGGCCGAAACTTAATGGGCTTTCATAATCTTAATGGATTCTTATTCTTAATAGGTTTAGGATTAGGATATTCTTATTCCTATTAAAATGGGATTGTCCTATTCCTACTAGGAATAGGGATAAGGGCTTCTCTACAAATAGAGGGCTTATGTCTCATTAGAAGACATATGAAAAAGCCTTAGCTACCTAGCCACTCGTTCCTTTTTCCCGAGAGAAAGACTGTGCGGCGTTCTTAAATATTTTAGAACATGCTAGCACACATTAGCCGCTGCCTGGATCATTCATCCTCGCGTGGATATCGGTAAAGGACATTCGTGAGCTGCAGCATCAAGATATCTAAAAAGAATTCCAATCCGCTGTTAATGGACATTTTGTATTAATTTTTGATACATGATTTGCTAAACTCTTGTCCATTTAATATTTAAATTGCACTAATGGAGAGTTATTTGTTGTAATTTCAGGCACACATTTTAAAACAAAAAAAAAGTTAACGTTTTTGAGTTGCTAAAAACGTTAACGTTTTTTCGAAGAGAAGAATGAGAAATGTGCAATAAAAAATAGCACAAGATGGAATAAAAATAAAAGAAGATAGGTGCGGCAGAAAAGAAGAGAGGAGGCTGGTGGCGAAGGCTTGAAAAATAATGCAAGAGTTAGGCGTGAATGTGCGTGAAAGTTGGACCAAAAATTCTCAATAAATCATTCAATACATAAGAGACAAAAAGGGAGGCAGCAATCAAGGAATGAAAGTTGGCGTGGAGACACAACAACGTAGCAGGAGACGGCTAGGAAAGAAAACAAAAATAGCTGGTAGCAACTTCAAGTTGAGGTAGGTGGCAAACTCACGTAATAAAAGCAAAACAAAACGGCTAGTGACCAAGGAGAGAAGACGTGGAAACAGTTGGAGGAGAATAAAAAGAGGAGTTGCGTAAAAAAAATTGGAGAGCATGAGTAACGTTGAAAAAAAAAATAAGAAGAAGAAGAGAGAGCTGCACCAAATAGGGAGAAGAGAGAAGTAGTAGCGTTAGTGGAGGACAGATAGAATACATGAGAGAGGGCTGGAGCTGCAGGAAAATAGAAAGAGAAGGTGAGAAAAAGCTGCAGGTGGCGTGAAAGGAGAGCTGCAGGTGGCGTGAAAAGAGGGCAGCAGGTGGTGAAAATACTACATCACCAAGGTTACACCAAGAGGAAGACAGCTGTTGAAGAGAGCTGGTGGCCTTAAAAACGCTAGAACTAGTGCTGAAAAAAAAATTCTTGAAGCAGCTGGTGGCAAAAGGACACGTTGAGGCAAAAGCATGTACGCTGTGGAGGCATTCACGTTGAAGGAAAAGCATGTACATTGGTGGAGCAGC
>JANZXR010000171.1:23181453-23191865 GCA_027575705.1 Erythroxylum echinodendron
ACATTGGGTTTGACTTGCTTAAGTGAAGTATTTCCTAAATCAATCCACCGTCACAATTTTATTTTTAGTGTCCAATCTAATTGAAATCTAATACCTTAACCGATTTTTGTCATTTGATTAAATCTAGTCATTTTAATTTATACTTTGCATTTTTTAGACTTTCTTAATTTGCTAGAAGCAAGAAGATGAGAAAGATGAGATAGTTGAGTGAGAAATTGTGAAGAAGAAGATTGCTCACTCTTTCTTCATTTTCAAGATTATATCATCTTGCTTTTGTTTTTGTCTTTTATAGATTTTGTCTTTTTTCAATTAAAGACAATAAATGCTTAAATTGAAAAAGAAGCCTCCCTTATCCAGTTGCACCATCTTATATATATATATATATATATATATATATATAGGTTGTCCAGTCACACTAGGATCGGTCCTACTGGGTCCCGTGTGAAAAATATTAGAGACTTGTTTTAACAATATTGATGTTGCGATCTCATCGGGACATATCTCGATCTCATTAGGATCTATTTGGTTATATTACTCTTTCTCCATATAATGGATCTCTATCTAAAACTATTTTACAAATCCTCTGAGTCACTCTTACGCCATTAGGTTCCCGATTATGTTGGCCACTTAGATTAACAGTTAATCCAAGCAAGTCATGAGCAACGTCTAGTAATACATCATAACCACCAATTGACCAGAAAATAAGAGGTTTGATGTATAAACTCGTGCTCATCACGAACCATCTCATGAACCTCCTATAGATAATTACTGTGCAATTCATCCTTTCACCATGCTATACCCCACTTGGTTATGAGTATGGGCAAAGTGTCAGCTCTCACTAGACTGACTACGTCAAATCTAACCTAAGTGATATCAGTTCTTGTCTAGGGACTCATTACTCTATATGTCAATAAAGACATTCTTCATAACATATGTACTCTGGCCAGAGATTTCCAAGTAATGACCCCAACAAAAGGTCGTGGGTATCATCTTTTGATATCACAGAAGTGGTGAATCCTCTATAGCCTACTCAATTACCTTTGAATACCTCAAGTTGTACCCAATCACCACCCTATAAGTGACCTCTACAAGGCAACAAGGAATGGAGTCAAAGCATAGAATCGATATCCAAGATATCATTGAGTACCTCAAGTCTAAGGATACTTGCACTATTGTTATGATGAGATTATCACTGACATTAGAATAGGACATCCATATGATGATCTCATGGTAGTTCATCCAATGTACTTACTACCTCTAGTAAGCATCCACATCTCAACTCTAAACATCTCATGTTTGCAGTTTATGAGATCCACTGCTTGATCAAATCAAGGAGTTTGACATGTGCTAGTCTATCAGGATTAACGTTGCCCAGTCTTATTAACCATATGACTAGAGATAATTTAAATACTGATATAATTTCACCTGATAGGAATCTCAATAATATGATCACGTTATAATTTCCTCCATACTATTTCATATATCATGGACTTCATTAATTTGCTTATAGACCAATATCAATTCATAAACAATGAACACCAAATTAATGAAATATGATTTTCTTTATTATTGAAAATAAAGTTTGTACACAACTTTGTACAAAACTCACTAAAAGTGATTGCCTTTAGGGAACTACTTTAACAAATCTCCCATTTGACCTAAAGTCAATCGCCTTGGTATCTAATGCCATAAGTCAGTACATGAGAATCAAATCTATTATATGCCAATGGCTTTGTAAATGGATCAGCAATATTCTACTCAGTGGGAATTCTCTCTATCTGTACATCACCCTGATCAATGATCTCCCTGATCAGAAGATATATATGGAGTACGTGGTTGGACCGTTGACGAGACCTTAGTTCCTTCGCCTATGCAGTAGCCCCATTGTTGTCACAACACAACTATATGGGTCCATCACTGCTAGGAACCACACCAAGTTTAGTAATGAACTTTTTTATCCAAACTGTTTCCTTTGCCACGTCTGAAGTCACAATGTACTCTGCCTCAGTTATTGAATCAAAAGTCATCTTTTGTTTGGAACTCTTCCAATTGACCACCCCGCTGTTCAATGTGAATATAAAACTTGATTGGAATTTGGAATCATCCTTATCAAATTGAAAACTGGCATCTGTATGCTCACTCACTTTTAGATTTCCATCTCCATATATCAAGAAAACATCCTTAGTCATTCGCAACTTCTTGAGGATGTTCTTGACAGCACCCAGTGACCCTCTCTAGGATCTGATTGGTATCTACTCGTAACACTTAAAGCATATAATACATTAGGTCTTGTACATATCATAACGCACATGATAGATCCTACTGCAAATGCATATAGGATCATATTCATGTGTGTCCTCTCATCTTATGTCTTAGGACACATAGATTTTGGGAGTGTTATCCTATGAGTCATTAAAAGATACCCTCTCTTGGACTACTCCATGCTAAACCTCTTTAGCATCTTGTCTATGTATGTTGATTGTGAAAGACCAAGTACCTTTATGATCTGTCTTTATAGATCTTTATCCCAAGGATATAAGTTGCTTCACTGAGATCTTTCATGGCAAATTGTTTAGACAACCAAATCTTCACAGATTGTAACATAGAGACATCATTTCCTAGTAATAATATGTCATATATATATAGCACAAGGAATATGATTGCACTCTTATTAACCTTCTTATTCACACAGGGTTCATCCAAATTTTGTGAGAAACCAAACTCTTTGATTATGTCATCAAAGAGGATATTCCAACTCCTAGATGCTTGCTTCAATCCATAGATGAATTTCTGAAGCTTGCATACCTTTTTGCCATCATAGGAGATGAAGCCTCCTGGTTATGTCATATACACACCCTCGGCTAGATTTCCATTTAGGAAAGTTGTCTTCACATCCATTTTCCATATCTCATAATCATAATGAGTGGAAATGGCTAAGAGTATCCTAATGGATTTAAGCATTGCTATTAGGCTGAAGGTCTCATCATAGTCTACTCCTTGTCTTTGTTGAAAACCTTTAGCCACAAGCCTTGCTTTATAGGTAATCACATTACCATCCATGTCAGTTTTCTTTTTGAAAACCCATTTACACCCTATGGGTTTTATTCCTTCGGGTATCTCAACCAAAGTCCATACTTGGTTTTCATAAATGGAATCCATTTATGATTTCATGGCGCTAAGTCATTTCTCAGATATTGAACTCTTTAGAACCTCTTCATAAGTAGTAGGCTTATTATAGAAATACGTCATTCTGTTCAATCACGAGAAATCCATATCTCTCGGGAACAGAGCATATCCTACGTGACCTACAAACTTCCTATGTTGGAGAAGGTTGAGCTGTTATTTCATCTATATAAGTCACAATCTCAAGTTCAGGTAGTTGATCCGCATCTATTCCAGCATCTTAAACTTCTTCAAGTTCAATTCTACTCCCACTGTCTTCTTTTAAAGAAACTCTTTCTCTAAAAAGACAACATGCTTTGAAAAAAATACTTTTTGTTCCTCAGCATGGTAAAATTGATATCTCATTGTTTCTTTAGGATATCTTATAAACAAAGACTTGTTAGACTTTGCATCAAGTTTATCTTACTGTGTTCGCTTTATATAAATAGGATAGCCCCAAAATTTCAAATGAGAAAGATAGGGTTTTTTGTTAGTCCACATCTCGTATGGAGTAACATTAACTACCTTTAATGGAACTCTGTTTAGCAAATAAATAGCTATCTCGAGTACGTACCCCTAAAAGAATTTTAGTTAATTTGCAAAGCCCATCATCGACCGCACCATGTCCAACAAGGTTCGATTTCTCCTTTTAGCCACATTGTTGTGTTGTGGTATGTAAGGTTCGGTTTCACCTTTTAGCCATATTGTTGTGTTGTGATATGTAAGGTTGATTCCATTGAGATAAAATCCCATTATCTCTGATATAATCTAAAAATTCTTGGCCAAAGTATTCCCTATCTCGATCGGATCGTAGTGTTTTGATACCTTTCTCAAGTTGTTTTTCTACTTTATTTATGAATTGTTTGAACTTTTTAAATGCATCAGATTTTTATCTCATTAGATACAAATACCCATATCGAGGATAGTCATCAATAAAGGTAATGAAGTAAAGAAAACCACTTCTGGCATAGATAAACATCGGACCACATACATCTGAATGTATTAGGTCTAACACTTCATTCGTTTGTTCACTTTTTCCTTTAAAGGGTAACTTAGTCATCTTGCCTAATAAACAAGATTCACACATGTCATATGATTCACAATCAAATGACCCTAAACTACCACTATCGTGGAGCTTAGTTGTGCGTCTCTCATTTGTATGGACAAGGTGACAATTCCATAAGTAAGTTGATCTTAAATTATCTTGTTTATGTCTTTTTGTGTCATTGACATTCATAATTGGATGCGACATATCTAATATGTAAATGCCATTGCATAATGTACCAGTACTATAAAGCATTCCATTCAAACTAATAAAACAACCATTGCTATTGAAATTTAAGTGGAAACCAACTTTACTTGAACAAGAAACAGACAATATGTTCTTTATCAAAACAGGTACAAAATAACAACCATCCAGTTTAATTACAAGCCCACTGGGGAGTGCAAAAAAAAGTGCCTACAGCTAGTGCAGCAAATCTTGCTCCATTGCCCACGCACAGGTCCAGTTCTCCCTTTATGAGTTGTCTACTGTCCCTAAGGCCCTGCATATCATTACATATGTGTGAGCCACAGTCAGTATCTAATACCTATATGTTATGATCAAAAACAGTATTAACCTCAATGATAAACATACCTGAAGGAGCTGGGGCATCTAATGCCTACTTCTTCTTCAAGGACTTCAGATAGACTTTACAGTTTCACTTCCAGTGGCCATTCTTGTCATAATGGAAGCAAGTCCCTTTCGATGCATTCTATTTGAGTTTCTTTTTGGCTGCACTTCCTTTTGGTTTTTTAGACCTTTTCTTCTTTAGGTTCTTTTTTCTTGAACTAGAAGAAGAAGAGTCCACCACTAGCACTGGCTTGCTATCCTTCTTGATAGCTTGCTCTGCTGTCTTAAGTAGATTGATCAACTCAGGGATTGTCTTAGAGATTTGGTTCATCCAATAGTTTAAAACAAACTATGAATAACTATCAGACAATCCAACCAAAATTAAGTCAATACTTAATTCATAGTCTATAACCAGAATTAATTCAATACTTAAATCATAGTCCATAACAAAACCCAAGGTAGCCAACCTCTCAATATAACCATTCATCTTTAGTGCATACCGCACTGCAGATGTCCCTGAAGTCATCTTAGTCATGAAGAGCAGCCTCGAGGTCTCGAACCTTTTAGATCGAGCTTGCTCATCAAAAAGCTCTCGAAGATGAAACACTATGGTATTAGAATCCATAAACTCATGTTGCTTCTGCAACTCAGGTGACATAGAGGCTAGCATAATGCAGGTAGCCATATCACTACCTTTGAGATGCTTACGATATGCTTTCTGATCCTCATTAGAAGCATCAGCAGTAGGGAGATTAGGAAGTGGAACGCCTAGGACATAGCCTATCTCGTCAGATCTGAGAACAATTCTCAAATTTCTCAGCCAATCAAGAAAATTAGGTCCAGTCAATTTATTAGAATCCATAAGTGAGCGCAAATTCACACTAGAAGACATCTTCAATCAACCTAAATGTGAAGAGAGAAAGAATGTTAGAATATAAATACATGTTTGATCATAAAGACTTGCGTGACATGCATATAACTCCCACTAGTTTCAAAGAAACCATAGCCCTCAATACGAATCCAAGAAAAAATTATGACAAAGTGTCCTAATAGGTTGATATCTGATATTACTAAGAATGACCTTGGGTATGCCCAACAAGCCACCTGAGGTCAATCGATAGATATCGATCATATCAATTACATCATAGCTGCAACTATCATCTAGTGCTATCAACTTATGAATGCACATAAATTGGGTTATCAACTCTTGATGCGCGTACTTTTGATGTACGTTACCCAATTATATCTTTGACTACGTTAACCTTGAGTTTACTCAATAAATCAACGCTTCTAGTGAAAACCAACCCATTAATCTGGAAATCCTATTTCCATGGTTCGAGCATATCCGTATAGAGCAGGCTTGGGTTGACCCAACAACCTTAACTCTAAAAGAATTATGTTTCTCCCTATATTAATGGAAGGCGTTAGTTTTCATATTATATGTAAGGGATTTCATATTATATGTAAGGGGGTCTCATCTAAGTCGTATGATTATAGTCACAAGGACTCTATGGTATGATTTAGGACGTTTTCTCAATCACATTGAATCTATATCCATAACCATCCATCATCCCACTTAACCAACCATAGCATGTGTTCTTTAATGCAACCATCTCACAAGGTTTTCTTGTATAGGTTGTGACATGTTATGCATCTAAGATTTGACGTTCGATTCAACTCTTGAACCGAACTACTTGCTAATGATGGAAACGGCTAATTTCGTAATCTATATGTTTTCAGTTCCAATTCAAAATACCAATATACCAAGTGTAATACCCTCTACTCTGATGTACCAATTAAACACCTTAATTGTATCATGCTTGCCATATCTAGTCATACTAGACACGAAATACTCGAAATAGATTAATACAATATTAATCTCTTAGATTTCCAAATAATTTGAGAACATCAAACTATCACCCTAAGTATCTCTAAGTAATCTCCATTTCATCAAGACCACTTTGGCACTTGTCACATAACTTGTGACAGCTAAAACAATCAAGATAACTGAATATACCAACAAGACGCTAATATGAAATATTTGACATCCGAAAATTTTTTGAAACCCAATTTCAAGCAAATCAGTTTTGTATGCATACATCATCAAAGTAACATATTTCTGATCACATAAAAAATGATTTGAGGCATTGAAACCAAAAAACACACTATCACCACTTCAAACAAACCAGGTCCAACAGTTTTCTCAAAACTGTCCAGCTCTATCTTTTTCTTGAAACAATCATCGAAAATTTTTTAATAAATGCTAAGAAAATTACAGAGGCTATAACATGTTCCCAAAATGTTCCATAAATTTTTTTAGAATTTATTTCCAAGAAAAACTTAACCAACCTTAGCAACCAAGCCAATCCAAAATTTGTGTTCCTCAACATAGACATTCCCAGCAGCACACAAGAAATTATAAAATAAATATTCAGTCATCTCATAAACATTTTTCCATCTTCATAGACATTTACAAACATCTTATAAAGAGGGTGGTGAAAAAAAATCTCAACAAAAAATTCTATAATTTATTCTACAATTTACAAGCATGCTTATTCATTTAATGTGCATAAACACAACAACCAGAACAGTATGGAATTAATTAGCAAAAACATATCAAATCACATTGATAATTTTTTTTCCTTACACAGACATATTCAGCAACATCTCTATACTGATTTCTAATTCAACACAATTAGAATGCACAACTGTCACAACCAATTGGCATCATCACCCATGTGATGATTTCTCTTTTATACAGGGTATAAGTGGCTCTGATACCACTGTAGGAAAATCCCGGTACATGCATCATATACACACGGTGCGTAAAAACAAAAAATATTATTTTGGGAATTTCTTGAAGTCTAGGATCTATATGCCTATACAAGGAAATACTAGTAAACCTAGGTGAAAATTCTCAATTCACAACAAGTTCATAACACATATATATATAGCAATTCAAGGCATTTACACAAATCAATCGTCCATATAACAACTGTGTACCTTATGTGTAGTCTCCTTCATTCTTTGATCTTCTATTCGTCAAGTTGTCACAAACCACGATGACCAAAATAGACCATCTCTAATGATATCCACACAGAGATCGGAGAAACTAACCGAATCAAACTTTTTGATCCAGAAATGGCTAGAAAAAAGACAACAGTGCTAGCTCTCTTCTTTGTTCTATGGAAAGCAATATTGTAGAAGCAAAAAGAGAGCAAGAAGATGAGAAAGATAAGAGAGTTGGGTGAGAAATCGTGAAGAATATTGCTAACTCTTTCTTCATTTTCACGATTATATCATCTTGCTTTTGTTTTTGTCTTTTATAGATTTTGTCTTCTTTCAATTAAAGACAATAAATACTTAACTTGAAAAAGAAGCTTCCCTTATCCATGTTGCACCATATATATACATATATATACATAAATATGTACATGTGTGAAAAAATATCAAAGACCTATTTTAGCAATATCGATGTCACAATCTCATCGGGATCCATTGTGGTTCTATTGCTCTCTATATAATGGATCTCTATCTAAAACTATTTTACGAATCCTCTAAGTCACTCTTATGCATATGAACCATTAGGTTCTTGATTATATTGGCCACTTGGATTAACGCTTAATCCAAACAAGTCATGAGTGGCATCTAGCAATACATCATGACCCCCAATTAACCAAAAAGTAAGTGGTTTGACAAACGAACTCCTACTCGACATGAACCATCTCATGACCCCTCCTATAGAAAATTATTGTACAATTCATCCGTTCACTATACTATATCCCACATGGTTATGAGTATGGGCAAAGTCTCAACTGTCACTAGTTTAACTAAATCAAATCTAGCCTAAGTGATATCAGTTCTCATTTTAGGACTCATTGCTCTATATGTCTATAAAGACATTCTTTATAATACATGTACTTTGGCCAGAGATTTCCAAGTAATAATCCTAATAAGAGGTCGTGCGTATCATCTTCTACTATCACAAAAGTGGTCAATCCTCTATTGGCTACTCAATTACCTTCGAAGACCTCAAGTTGTACCCAATCACGACCCTACGAGTGACTTTTGCAAGGCAATAAGGAATGGAGTCAAAGCACAAAATCAATATCCAAGATATCCTTAAGTATCTCAGGTCTAAGGATACTTGCACGATTTCTATGATGAGATTATCACTGACATTAGAATACGACATCCATATGATGATCTCATGGTAGGTCATCCAATGTACTTACTACCTCTAGTAAGCATTCATATCTCAACTCTAAACATCTCATGTTTACAGTTTCTGAGATTTATTGCTTCATCAAATCAAGGAGTTTGATATGTGCTAGTCTATCAAAGATTAACGTTGTCCAGTCTCATTAATCCTATGACAAGGGTAATTTAGATACTGACATAATTGCACATAATAGAAATCTCAGTAGTATGATCACATCATAATTTCCTTCATGCTATCTCATATATCATGGACTTCATTAATTTGCTTATAGATCAATATCAATTCATAAACAATGAACACTAAATTAATGAAATATGCTTTTCTTTATTATTGAAAATAAATTTTGTACACAACTTTGTACAAAACGCGCTAATATAATTGCTTTTAGGGCACTACTATAACATTTCTAACCAAGATAACCTAATAATGAATTAATTCATTTTATGAATTCTTATGATAAGACCCTAACTTGTTAAGATCACGTGATTATGTATAAAGCAACTCACATTTAACCCTATTTATCCATGTTATGATCTAACCATACAAAATATCTTTTGATCTCAATGTATAAATCAAATAATTGAACCTTTAACTTTTATTCATTCAGTTCAATCTCTTATAAGAAAATGGATTATCTCAAGAGAACTTAAACCAAAGATTAATTCAATATATTACATCCTAGGGTCCATTTCACTTAAATCTATATCTCAATTATTTTATAATCAAACAAGAAAAAAAAAAGAAAGAAAATAAGAATATAAGTCTTCGTCATAAATCTTGATTCTTAAATTCTTAGTAAATCTTGTTGAATTCTTGTTCTTCTTCTAAGATTGACTTTTTCTTAAGTAAAAATAATTAGGGCTAAAAGCTCTTTCTTTTTTTTTTCCCTCTTCTTTTGGTAATTTAAACTCTAATTTTTAATAACCAACATAATCATAACACAATTCAGTGTACATATCGTATTACGTTTTACCATATTCTATAACTCTTTTTTATTTTTGCAAAATAACATCACCAATTCAAGACCAATACGAGGACATGCATGATTTATGTTACTAATTAAGGCTCAAACATGAGTGTGTGTAGGGTGGAAAAGGAGAAATAATTAATCCATATTAGAACATATTTCTTTACTTATTCTAAAGTTGCTTTAATCCAACCCAATTCTTCTCCAAATTCACTTCTTTTTGTTGGAGAGGAAAAATTAAAACTTGGAACAAAATATATCTCATTTTGAGTATCAAATCCTCTAAAAGTGTTCAAAGCATAAGTATAATGCTATAAAAATCATGTTAAATGTAACATCCCCTCACTTATGGGAAGGGTATTTTGGTCACTATGGATTGGGTTAGGATTATTGAAAGTGTTTTTGACATATTCATGCATTCATATATGCACATGAATAATAAATAGTGA
>JANZXR010000171.1:23191965-23205823 GCA_027575705.1 Erythroxylum echinodendron
TAAAAATCTTGTGATTTCCAATTACTGGTTTTATTATTTAAATGTATGTGATGCCATGTGGAGTATTGTAGAGATTGTACGTAGCGCTCCCTTATCTTAGGATATGTGTCGGAATGACCTACGGGCGTCCCGGTGCATACCCTAAGGTAATGGGTGTTACATTAAAGAAATGTATATTTAGTATACATCAAACTCACCTATACTTAAGCATTTGCTTAACTTCAAGCAAACCAATTTCATCTTTTCATCTTATATAAAAAATTAATTTTGAAGAAGTGTAAAGCAAATCAAACATACCAAATGAGATTCTATATAACTCATCCAATCGCAAGAGTCATCAAAATGCTAAGTAGTCAACTACTTATATCAGTTTATAAGTTATTTCAATTTACTTCATAATCTTTCAAACTTCGACCTGAATCATAAAATTTAACTGCATATATGAAATGAGCATATTCAAGATAAAAATTTTCAACTCTCAAACATATTCACATCCCTTATTAACAAGAGATAAAATTAATTGAAATAAAATAATTATGAGCTTGTTTGAAAAGTCACTTACCCTTTTTACGTGAGAGTTATTGCCTTATGGTGAATACTCCTAATTGTTTAACTAGGTCACTATATCAAGTTGCTACTAGCACCATTCTTTAACTATAAACTTTTTATTGGTATGAAGTCGATGGAGTGAAATTATTAATATTCATTTATTCATGATCTTTTCCATTTTAGTGGGATAATAAAAATGTTTAAAAGGAGTCAAAGCTACTTGATGTAAATACATTTTATACAAAGAATATCATAATGCCATCAAGTTTTCACTCTCAAAATTCATAGAATAATCAAATTTAAAATAAATTGTCTCTATTGGTATGCTTTTAAATATAAAACATATTTCTAAAAATAGATTCCTATTGAGAAATTTATGACAAGATTGATAAGCATGTTCATCATATATAATCCCTCCACATTTAACATAAACACTATCCTCAATGTATCAAGCATACAAGAACAACAAGAATGATTTAAATAAGGAAAGAATATATAATAGATGACTTGTCCTTCCTTGATAGAAAATATATTCTCTAAATCTTGATGAAATTTCATTGCATTAATTTTTTCATTAAAGAGCATATTGGAATTGTACAGACATTTGATAAAATGTGAGTCAAAATGAAAGAGTGCCAAAATATAATACATAGATGATCAATAAATAATAAAAATGAAAATTGAGGTATAAAAGAAAGTCAATCCTAGGGAGGTTAAGGTCCTAGTGGTAGTGTATAAGGCATTATAGACTACATGTCTTGTGTAATATTGATAGCTATCATATCCAACAAGTATCCAGTAGACAACTCGGTCAATGTCCGTGTGTCATTCTAGTCATCCATCTTTTAATCAATAGTAGGGACAGTGGGTCCTAATCATCTTAACTAGATGGTGCAGTAGAATCCTCCAACAACTATTTATCCCTTAATCTTCTCCTATATATTTAAATTTTA
This sequence comes from Erythroxylum echinodendron, assembly GCA_027575705.1. Classification (NCBI taxonomy): domain Eukaryota; kingdom Viridiplantae; phylum Streptophyta; class Magnoliopsida; order Malpighiales; family Erythroxylaceae; genus Erythroxylum; species Erythroxylum echinodendron. The sequence continues at coordinate 23,193,468 of JANZXR010000171.1, forward strand.
TTTATGCCAATAACCTTGTATAGATATACTCCATCAGCCTCTAGCTTAGCAGGGTAGCACTCTAACTCGTACACAGCTGGGTCATCCTACTCTTGCTTGAGGAGTTGAACTAGCAGAGGTAGAATCTCCCCTCCAAAGTGCTGTGTCAACCATACCAAAGGTTTTCCCAACTAGTGCATATATTGCTCTGTGTATGATGAGGCCATCAGTGTGAAGCTCGAAGGTGAAGGTGGAGTCAATGTGGGCTCCACACCTGCAATTTGATCCTCTTGGGTGTGAGCCTCCTCCACTGCTCATAGTAGTATACTAACTAGCATGAAACGTTGTCCTTTCACATTAACCTGGAGCTCTACCATGCCAATGGCTTACAAGATATCCATAAGGAGAGGTGTAGGAGTACCAAACATTATCATATCATGCTCATCTTTGAGTAGGGATGTCAATCCCAGCCTGGCCCGCCAGACCCGGCCCTACTCGACCCCTTTTAGCCCGAGTTTGGCCAACCATGGGCGGGCCGCAGGCCGACCATGGTCAGCCAGTGCGAGCCACGGGCCGGCCTGGCCCGGCCCACGGCTCGTCACAAAATGACGCCGTTTTGTAATTTTTATATTAAAAAAATATAGACGGGTCGAGTTTGGCCCAGCCTGCCCTTGGCCAGCCCTACCACGGGCCGACCACGGGCCGGTCTGCCCATCTGTGGGCTGGGTAGCGGGCCATAGGTCGGCTCGCGACCGACTTTTTTTTCCCGGTCTGGCCCGGCCCATTGACATCCCTATCTCTGAGCACTCCCAACCCGCTCGCGATCTTGGTGATCACCAAGCTACCACCTCTAATGCTAAAATTAACTCGATGTCGACACCCTAAGACCAATTAGATGAAGGTGTGTGCAAGATGTGTCCTCTATCAGTATCATATAAAGTAGACAAGGAAGAGGTCTTAGCGACTATCCATGCCGCTATGCTCTCCCTTTGAGCATATAATGAATGCACAAGGAGTTTACGCACATAGCTCATTATTGGGAACCTAAACCTTGAGATCTTGGACTTTTTTTGGGTGGTATAGTCTCACGATGGTTATTGCATGCTAATAGTTCTTAAAGTCTGCTTCCATATGGTCCTAAGTACCTGTTTAGATGAGCTTATATCAGTAGAGCTTTTGTCAGTATAACTTTTGTCAGTAGAGCTTTTCTGAGAAGAGCTTTTCTAAGAAGCTAGTTAATTATTTAGCTGTCATTTTAAAAAAGCATTTTTGAAAAAGTTTCATACAATAGACTATTTGAAAACATAAAAATAAAAAGCACTTTTAATTTTAAATATTTTTTATTTTTTAATAAAAAATTTTATACATGTAAATATTATTTAAAATATATTAAACAATATGCAAAGCACAATATATTAATTATTATATAATTTTAAACCATATGAAGCATAAATGAAAATATATCTAACCAAATCTTTTGTATGAATTATAACATAAGTAAAATTAATATCAAAAATAAATATTAAAACATATTTAAAAAGTCAAATAATATTATATAAATATCAAAATAAACATGAAGATGTATTTGTGAGAATTGTGAGAATTATGTGTAAAACATAAGGTAAAAGAGACCAAAAAATAAGCTCATTAATTGATTTGAAAATTTTACCTAAAAAATACTTTTTTAAAAAGCTCCAAATTTGAGCTTCTTAAAAAACTGTATTTTAACTGCCAAAAAAGCTATATCTACTAAAAAAGTACTTTTTATTTTACAATTAAACACTTATTTTTCTTTAAAAAAATTGCGGTAGAAAAATATACTTATTCACCCTCTAAAAACTCAACCAAACAATAAAAACAATCTGATAGGCTGCAGAGTCTATACATGTTCCTTTGTACATAGGTCAAAGTAGAGCTTAAAACTGATCGTGACTAAGGTTATGCTCCATACCTTATAATCTGAACATTAGGATCGAGTTGTCCTCCCTTATTGTTGTCTATCTAAAATATGCACATAAACTCTAACCTTAGCTCCCTGAACGTTACTTCCCAGACGTCGAAGAATTTGGGTAAACTCTAACCTTAGCTCCCTGAACATTACTTCCCAGACGTCGAAGAATTTGGGTCATCCATTGAAGGAGATCATCTTCCTCGCTATAGAATAACCTAGCCAATGTATTTGGGCATCTTTGACAATATTCGCTAAGTCAAACTCCTCTAGAACATCCTAGTCAATATATTTGGGCATCTTAAATAGCCTAGTGCAGAAGGCCTCACATTGTTTTTACTACCCTCCATGGTAAAGTAGAGCAATAGGTGGTTTGGAAATTTCTAAGGCCTTGTTTGATTGAGAGGTTAATAATAGAACGGGATAAAATGTAACATATTTTTATCATTTAGTTGAGGGTTTTATAATAGAATGAAACGAAATGAGATGAAAGTGGATGGTTTCATGTTACGTTTCATTCCATCGTAAACTGTGAAAATAAAAAACTTCCGATTTAGAAAGTTTAGAATGGAAAGTAAACTAATAAATACATACTACCTATTATACCCTCAATAATTTTTCTTAATACTAAATATTTCTTTTAACCCTAACCCTCATTTTTTCAAATTCATTTATTACGGTCCACAAGCTTATCACTCTCATTAATATTTTTATATTATCAATAAAAATTGTATATAATTAATAAAAAATAAAAAATAAATAAAATTTTTATTAATAAAAAATGAAAATATATAAAAATTTATTCTTTAATTGTTTGTATATATTTTTATATAAAAATAATTTGTAAATATAAATCACATATAATAGAATAAAATTTATTAAATAATTATTAATAATATTTTATATAATTAATAATAAATTGTATATAATTAATAATAAAATAATAAAATTTTTATTAAAATGTTTATTATTTTTAAAGAGAAAATATATAAAAAATAAGTCACAACTGTGACTTTTTAATTTGACATGATTTCTATTTTAAAATTATAGCGTTAAATCTCTTGCAACAATTATTTTAATATTATAATAATTATTTATTATACATTACATTCTATTTCATCTATCTTCTAAATAAGGGTTTACTATATTATATTATGAATTCTTCCATCTTTACCAAACAGTTTTTCATTATATTATGCTTCATTCTGTTATAAATTGTTTCGTTTTGTTCTATTTCATTTTATTCTATTTTATTAATTAATATCCAACTAAACAAGCCGCAGGCCGTGATACTCTAGAGACTTACCTGGAAATGGTGACTTCGGAGCAGGCAATCTCAGGATATAGGTTTTGGGAGCTATAGATTGTAATGTGAAGGTCGAGGCATAGGGTTATCCTATTAGCCTCCTAGGTGGTCGTAATGGCCTATATCTTAAAGATAAAGAAAATATGGATTAACAAGAATAAGAAAAAAAAACTTGGCGTCAAATGGGTTAGAGAAAGACGCTCTAAATTCTCTCTAGCTCCCCCCAAACTTAGCTTTTTTCTCCCCAAACCGGTCAGCTTACTGATGAACTAATTATTTTATTTTCCTCTAAGGAAGGCTGCATCCTCTTCTCCTTTCCCGCCTTTCCTTTTTACGACTAAAGGTTATTGTTAATGGAAACTATTTTTGTAGCTTCCACCCCACCCATTGACACTATTAGCACCTCAACTTCCAACAACATTTATTGTTAGCAAATATATAAAACTAATTAAGTAGATCTCACACAACAGCTTAAGCTATTGCGATGAAATAGTCGCTTAATATTTATGCCCTCATTTCTTCCTTTAATCTCAAATCTGACAAAACCACCATTTCGTTTGATGGAATTGATATATAGTATGCGTTCAATTCTTATTATGCCAAATGATATGTTACTATATTAGGTGGACTGTTATGAGTCTAATGCCAAGTTGTCACAAGTTGGCAAAATTTTTTTAATAATAGATTTAAAAACATCTAATTTTTTAAAAAATTTTAATTCAAAATTAAAATTTTTCAAAATTTTTACCTTAGCAACTAATTTTTTAAAATTTATTAGTTAATAAATGGACATATGTGTGATATTTAGTGGAAACATTATATAAATAAGAATAACTTTTTAATTTATTTATACAAATTAATCACTAAATTAAAAAATTCAAAATATAGATATTATTTAATTTGTTATTTTTAATAACAAAAAATTAATTTTTAGGTATATATATTAAGTATAATAATTATGAAATTATATTTTTATTAAATTATTTATTGACAATTATTTTAAGTAATTAATGAACCACTTATTAAATTTGGTTTGAGGAAAATTTGGTTAGTCCCAATTTGTTAATCTACGAAAAGATATGATTTATTGATTAGAAAATTTGATTTGGTGAATACTAATAATTATTAATATTATAAATATTATATTATAAGATTAATATTTTTAATAATAATAATAACAAGTAGAAATTACTAAATAACACTACTAAGCTTTCTAGAGTTGAAATTTTGGCTACTAGTCAAAATTTTTTCTAGTAAATGTATAAGCTTGTTAGAGTGCTTGAGGATCATTACAAAAAATAACACAATCCGCAATATTTTATTAATAAAAGGTCACTAAATGTGAAGAATTTTCATGACATTTAAAAAAAGTCACGAAAAGTTCAAATTTTTTATGACATTTTGCAAAAACGTTTCAAATTTGTAATTTTCAGTTTTTATTGTAATTTGTGATATAGTGGTTTCATAATTCAGTTTACTATTTCGTTTGCTCTAATTTTCGGTGATCTCCTCATATATTAAAGGATGTAACACAAGGTAGTGAACGTGGAAAGACAATTACGCTATATGTTTTAGAGTTTTCGATTATTATTGACGATAAAAGATATTTTCTAAGTCAACTTCAGAGCAGAGGATTTTTAAGATCTTACTTTATGGGCATCAGCAGTGTTTCCTATAAAGTTGACTTTTTATGTTTTAAGAGATTTTTGGAAGTTACAGTACTGCGTACAATAATTTTCTTACTGAAGATGCGTATATGCTTCTTTATTATTTGGACTACAGTAGTTTTTTTAAAAACTTTGAATACTTCAATTGCTATTTCTTTTTTTTATCACATAAAAGTTGATCTGTGCGTTTCCTTGTAGCAAAGTTGACAATTATTGCCAACAACTGTCTACCTCTTTATAAGCCTGAGATCGAATACTATGTTTCCTTAAATATATATACTCATATTAATATATTATATACTTACAACTATTTACCATACACTTATGACGTACTTTTGATATTAATTAGTATATTATGACATGTTTGCGAATTACAATTAAATAATATATTGTCTGCAAGTATGAAATTCTTGTGATACATGAATAATTATTAAAATTAATAATATACTAAAAAATTAAAGAATTATTAAATAAATAAAATTCATTAATAATAATGAATAGTTATTAAAAAATAAGATTTAAAAATTGTATTTTAAAAAATAATTATTAAAATTAGAAATTGTCATGGTTTTATACATACTGTTAGAAATCGAATCGTTCGTGACTACGATAGTCGAGATGAACCGATTCTAAAATAGTTAAGTTTTAAAATAATATAAGAATAGCGGTTCGTGTTTTATTATAATTAATATAGAATCATCTTTATTTTATTTTTACTATTATTTCTATATATTAGTTATTTTATCATATTTTATGTTTTTATTATTAATATTAATATTATTATTGTTATTATTATTATGTATATTTATTCATTTTTTATTTATTTACTTATTTATTTTCTTTTATTTATTATTATTATTATTTTATTTACTTATTTTTTATTTCATTCATTCATGTGGGTCATTCGGGAATACCCTCTCTATTAGTTAAGGATAAGATTAAATACTACTATACCTCTCCATATCCCGCGTCTCAATAAGATTTCTATTAAATTTTGTTATTCTTGTTGTATAAAATTTAACTATTAAATGTTGTTATTCTTGTTGTATAAAATTTAAGTGATTGTAAATTTTAAAAAATCAAACACAAAAAAAATTTGAAATTATTTTTCTATATATGTTTATGCGTAGGATGGGATCCTACCCTAATTTTCTAATAACAATTTTTATGAAAACCAACGTCCATTCTTTACGGATCTATACCTATAATACAAATGTCAAGCATTTTAGAGAAGTTAGAAACTTACAGATTTTCGATTTGTGGAGGACGAGAGCTCGGATACGAAACGGCTTCACCGGTAAAAATAAAATTGAAATGAGGGCTAGTGATCAAGAGTAAAAGAAAATTTTGACTAACAATGAAACTGGATCAAAAGTTTGCCGAGAGAAAAACCCAGAGAACAGTGAAACTTTACGGGTCTTTCTGTTCAGGTATAAGTAGTCCACATCTTCACAAACATGTCTATTTTACCGAGTTTTTCTCCGAAACAGTGCTTAAATTGTTACGCCTTTCGTGCGAGTCGGAACTTATAAGCTAAAATAATGACTACCCTAAGTATTCAACCTTAATATTAGTTATTTTAATACTTCAAATGTAGGTAATTTTAAGTTAAATACTGAATCTACTTGTTTAGTTTAAAAATACAAAGTTTGAACTGGTTAATTTTTTAGTTTAATAATTTTATTGTTAAATTAATTTTCATTTAATTAAATTTTAAATTTTTGGATGATCTTTTTAAACTCTTCAATTTATTAAAAAACTTTTTAAATCTTATCTTATTATTTTAACTTTTAGTTTAATTTTAAAACATTATTACCAAAATAGAAGAAAATTTTACTGCGATAAGTATTGAATACAGATTGTCTAATGTTGTATATATTCACATTTATTATCTCCATAACTTTGTTTTAAAATAAAAAGAAATAAGCAAGGAAAGGATACGTTACTTGTGCAGCATCTCATTATCTTCAATTGAAAAACAAACGATAATGCAATACAATTACATACAGTTGGTTGTTTTAAAATTTTATAAACATCTGATTATTCCAACCACAGTCCTCAGTCCTCACACTTTAAAGAAATGAAATCAACACAGGCCGAGTATTGTAGTATAGACTCCAGAGTGAAAAGCATATCCAAAGCCCAAAGCAGCAAAAGCAGAGTAAACCAGAGTAGAAGAATGTCTAGGAAACTCTAGAAAACCAGAGTGCCACCTTTTCTCTATTACAATTTACAATATATAAACCAACCCCAGCCCCATTTCTCTCCCAGTCTTAGTTCTGTCTCTCTCGCACCTTCTACATCTTACAACAACAACGAGGTTCGACTTTTTTAGCTTACTTTTTTTTTTTTTGTCTTTCTCGATGATTTCAACTTCACTGTGCGACGCTCGTACTTGCTTTGTTTTTCTTTCTTTATATTCATCAACTCTGGACGATCAATTCTGTAAGTGCTAAAAGTCGTAGCTGTTTGTTTTGTTTGGGAGTTGGAAATGTGGATTTTTTTAAAAAAATTGCAAGCCTGTGAAGAGTTATTGGTTCATTTAATTTGTGTAATTATGGCCTCCCTGCGTAATTTCTTGAGAATATGCATGTCATTTCGTTTTACTAATGGGGTTACTGGCTTTAGCATTTGCTCACTTGATTATGTTCATTGATGGTCATCGACATGTTATAGTGCTTGCCAAAAAACCCACATGAACCATCTTTTTCTAACTCAGTTGTGCAAAAGTTTGGTGCTGGTTCCATTATTTTTAAGTCAATGAGATATGAATGATGATTTACGTTTGTTTCATTTTTCAGTGGTTGAAAAGGCTGTTTAAATCTTATATAAATCTTGTGGTGGCATAGGTTTTGGTAATTTTTTAAGAATTCTGGAAATTTCTTGCATCGGTATAGGAAGCCTGTTTTATTTTTTATTTTTGGAAATTATCGGTATAGGAAGCGTTGTTGATTTTCTTCTTTTTTTTAGGACAAGATAAAGTTTAGAAACAATCCGCTGGGAAAATCCCATACACTACACTAGTAAAGAAATTTGAACAAATCTCTTTACTAGAATGCAAGATTACAACTTGTGCAAGAAACCAGCAACCAAACTTCCTTGGAATCAATTGAAGAGATTAGAACTATTTATCTTTTAATCGAGTTAAAAGAAATGGATACTGTTACGCAAGGGGAATGCTAAGTGTTGCTTTTCTCTTGAAGGGAATTAGTATCGTTAATTCAGACTTGGTTTTTTGTCAGTTTATTTCAACTTTCACTTCCTATGTGATGTTGCTTATTCATAGTTCATTGATCAGTTTTAATTTTTCACGATTCAGGAATGGCTGAGCCTCAGTACACTGTAGCATCTGATAGTGAGACGACTGGGGAAGAAAAATCTTCATCTGCTTTTCCAGAAATTGCTATTGGTATTGACATTGGCACTTCACAATGCAGTGTTGCTGTATGGAATGGTTCTCAAGTGGAGTTGCTCAAGAATACTAGAAATCAGAAGTTGATGCGATCATATGTCACGTTCAAGGATGAAAGTCCTTCAAGTGGAGTCAGCAACCAAGTCTCCAACGAGCTAGAAATTTTAACTGGTGCTGCAATCTTCAATATGAAACGTCTGATTGGGAGAGTAGACACTGATCCGGTAGTACTTGCCAGCAAAAACCTTCCATTCTTGGTGCAAACATTGAACATTGGTGCTCGACCATTCATTGCAGCCTTGGTGAACAATATTTGGAGGTCCACTACTCCTGTAGAAGTCCTTGCAATATTTCTGGTGGAGCTGCGATCCATGGCTGAACTTCAGTTGAAGCAAACAATTAGAAATGTTGTTCTCACTATTCCAGTCTCCTTTAGTAGATTCCAGCTGTCCCGAATTGAAAGAGCTTGTGCTATGGCTGGTCTTCATGTTCTCAGGCTGATGCCGGAACCAACTGCTGTAGCATTGTTATATGCCCAGCAGCAGCAACAGATCGTACACGAAAATATGGGTAGTGGGAGTGAAAAGAATGCCCTTATTTTTAATATGGGTGCTGGGTATTGTGATGTAGCCGTGTCAGCAACTGGTGGAGGAGTGTCACTGATCAAAGCATTAGCAGGTGCTCCTATTGGAGGAGAAGACTTGATACAAAATATGATGCAGCATCTTGTACCAAATTTGGAAAACCAGTCCTTAATTCATGGGGCTAATGAAATTAGGTCAATGGCATTGCTTCGTGTTGCCACCCAAGATGCAATCCACAGGCTATCGTTCCAGACAAGTGTTCAGGTTGATGTTGACTTGGGGAATGGATTAAGAATTTGCAAGGTAGTTTACCAGGAGGAATTTGAGAAAGTGAACCAAAAGATATTTGAGAAGTGTGAAAGCCTCATAACAGAGTGTTTACGTGACTCGAAGGTTAACATAGAAGACTTGAGTGACATAATAATTGTAGGTGGGTGTTCATTAATCCCTAAGATAAGAAATCTTGTCAAGGAGATATGCAAAGCAAAGGATCTTTACCAAGGAATGAACCCTTGGGAAGCTGCAGTCTGTGGGGCAGCATTAGAAGGAGCAGTGGCTTCAGGAATCAGTGATCCTTTTGGGAATTTGGATCTATTAACAATCCAGACCACTCCTCTTGGAATAGGGATAAGTGCTGATGGAAACAAGTTTGCTGCCATAATACCTAGGAACACAACGATGCCCGCAAGGAGAGAGTCATTGTTTACAACCACCCGTGATGATCAAACTGAGGCACTAATTGTTGTGTATGAAGGTGAAGGGAGCAAAGTAGAAGAAAATCACCTGCTGGGGTATTTCAAGGTTGTGGGAATTCCTTCAGCTCCCAAAGGAGTTCCAGAGATAGATGTGTGTATGGACATTGATGCGTCAAATGTGTTGAGAGTCTTCGCTGGAGTGAGGATGACTGGAAATGACCATCCTGTAGCACCCTTTATGGAAGTGAGAATGCCAACGGTTGATGATGGGCACGGTTGGTGCGCTGAGGCCCTACACCGAGTTTATGGATCAGCATTGGACGTGGCCACCATTCACAAATAAGTTTGATTAGAGTCTTTTAAAAGTTAATTTGTATGGTTTCTGCTGTTAACAGAGTAGTGTTTATATAACTGTTAAATAATGTGTAAATTTGGCTTGTTTGTTGAATATTGCCTTCAAATTTCTAAGTCTAGTTGAACTCCACTACAAAAGAGACAAATACATTCTCCAGTGTCGTTCTCTATGCTTGTCACCAAAATGGCAGAATCGTAGTTCTCTGTAATAAAGAGGAAGTAGCTGTGTTGAATGTGTATGTTTGTGATCAAATGATTCAAATAAACGCAAAGTTTAAGCAGGAACGGTGTATGGTATGGATCTCTGATTTATGGCTTCGAGTGCAACTTCCAGAGAATTATCTCGTGGAACCAAAGGCTTTATTTATACAAGACCCCTTTGGAACTTCAATACTACGCTCGATCCATATGAACGAGGAGTAAATAACTATAAAAGGTCTAAAATTTTGTGCGAGAGACATACAAATGATTTTCCCTAGGCAATTTTTACACGTGAAGTAACAAAACAGAAAAAGAGCTTAGTTCGTAAGGAAGAAGCTGAATAGGAGTATGGGAAATCTAGAATAGCTCCACAAATTTCCAAAGTGTATCTTCTTTCCCCATTACTCATTAGCATTGTGTATATCTTTTTATAAGCAGACCCAAAAAAGAATCCCCTTCAGATTCAATAATCACCTTAGTAACTTAGAAGGCTTTGAGGATGCAATTACCAGAGGACTCATGGCTAGGAGCACTGGCATAAAACAATTCCAATGCATTAGGAAGTTGCAAAATATCAAAGAGGAAGTCAAGATAACAAGTCGAAAATAGGAAATATATACCACAATTTGAATTGCTCCAAGCAAAGGCTTAGTCAGGGACAATTTGAACTATATCTAAATCCCACTAATGAAAGGCTATAGGATCTTGAACTACATGCCCTCAATTGCTACGCTCAAGCATTGAAGTTTGAGAATTCTATCATGAAACAAAATTCTAGGACTTTATGGCTATCAGAGTGAGACAAAAATTCCACACACTTCTATAGGAAATTTGCAACAAGGAAATTTTCCAATAGAATTGCATCTCTAAAAAAAGGGAACGCAACTACTTATGGAAAATAACAACTATTAAAAGAAGCAATTGATTTTTTCTCTATAACCTTAGGAACACCATCAAATGTCACCTCCGCAGTGCAACTACTCAAAGAAATAGTCCAGGATCGGTTAACAATTCAGGAAATGAATACATTGTCAAAACCACTTATCAAATCTGACACCGTACATTGTCTAAAGGCTCCAGACCCATAAAAAAGCATCTGGGCTTAATGGATGAATGTTTTCTTTCTACAAAAGGCTTGGCGATAAATTGGGGATACAATTATGATGGTTATTGAAGATTTCTTTAAAGAAATGAGTTTGATGAAGGAATTAAACAGAACTTTCATAAACTTGATTCCTAAGGGCCAAAAGCAAAGTTAATGAAGCACTACATATCAATAGCTCATTAGCTTGCTACAACTTTATCTACAAGATTATCTCTAAAATCTTGGCTAAAAGAATGAAGCAAGTCCTGCCTACACACACTGGATACCAATAAGGAGTTCTCATTCCAGGGAGACAAGTTAGTGACAACATTCACTTGAGTCAAGAATTATTTTAACACTATTCTATGAAGAAAAGTAGCAAAAATTGCTCTTTGAAGGTGGACTTTCAGAAAGTCTATGACTGAATGGATTGGTTTTTTATCCTTATGCTTTATAAGCTTTTGGATTTCTTGGGATATATGTCGAGTGGATTGAACAAAGAATTACCAAAGTGTCCTTTAATGTCCTAGTGAATAGTGAACCTTCTACTATCCTGAGAAGATATAAGGGAATAAGGTGACAGGATCCAATATCTCCATAACTATTTGCAATAGATACGGAAGTTTCTCAACGAATTACTGTAGACGGAGGTTGAAAGAACCAATTCCTTCAAATATCATGCCAGGTGCAAGAAGGAGATGATTGTAAGTTTAAATTTTATGGATGACCTCTTTCTTTTTTATCTCAACTCTCATTACAACTTTCCAAATGTTAAACAAAATATTGGGAGCAATCAGCTACAAAAGTTAGTTATTTTGATCGCAAAACTTAATTTCACAATTTTATTGACAACTAATTATATTTTAGTATTTATGAATTGTGATTATAGATGTTATAATGAATTTTGTTACGTTTACGATTAGGAAAAAAATAAAAAGGTCAAATTGGCTAAGAGTCAGGTCAAATGTTGATCAAACTCTGGATCTAAGGCTTTTGTAGTGATACGGCATGAGATTGTGAGTTATTATCTTTTTAATTATATTTTACTTTTGGTCGGGTCGGTTGTGCTGGGCCCGAGCCCAGTCGCAATGACCCACAGGCCGATCGGTCCAATCTTCAAAGATCA
>JANZXR010000171.1:23220171-23233752 GCA_027575705.1 Erythroxylum echinodendron
TAATAATAATAATAATAATAATAATAATAATAATAATAATAATAATAATAATAATAATAATAAAAACAACAACAACATCAACAACAAAATCCAAATCCCATATCTAATTTTATACCTTGTGTTGTCTGCAAACTTGCTCGATGAACTACCATGTAGATGTTTTGATGAATTTATAAATAAGAATTGTAGTCAATCTCATACATTTTAAATAAGTTAGAAATAAGTTTGAGGTATAATTATCTTTCAGTAAAATTTTTATTAGCTGAGTGGTTGAAAAGCTCCTTCCAAGTAGCTTTTTAAAAAATGACTGGTTGGGTTAAATCAGCCAACTCAACTAACTCTTAACTAAATAAGTATATTATCAAATAGCTAATCCTCTATAATAAGTTAAAATGTAGCTAAAAAGCTATCTACCAAACACTCCCTAAGTTAAAAAAAAATTGAAGGTGGGGTAAGTTCTTTTGGTTTTGTGGGAACCGTTGAAGAAAAGGGCCATTGATGAGATCCAAAATATACTAGAGTTTATACTTTTTTGGTTAAATCGGGTCAACATGGGATGGGTCATGAGTCCCTTCGCCTCGGCCTCCTTTGTCTCAACTTTAAGGTAAGGCGTTCTGTTTAGAGAGGGTCCATAACTTCTTCCGTTAGGTTTCAAATCAGTTTATATAGAAGGAGAAATATCATTCATATCTTCAAAACATTAAGTTATAGTATTTATTTATGTATTATTATTTTTCGTCGTGTAAATTCATTTTTCAATCTTTCAAATCCCTCTCTCCTCTCTTAAATACTTTTAATTGCATCAAATTAGTAATTTTACTTTTACCCACAATTAATAGCTAAAGGACCGTTTATTTTTTATAATTTTTAATTTTTAAATAAAAATAAAACCTATTAGTTGTTAATTTCAAAGTAATATTTTATTACTGATAATAATTATATATTATAAAAACTTCAAGAAAATTATATTTATTTATAAATTATCAATAAAATTATTACATTTCATTTAAAATAAAAATTTTATTTATAAAATATATATTTTTAATTACTAAAGAAAATTTTATTTGACATGTAAATATTTTAAATAAAATTTAAAATATAACTATTTAATTTAATTAATTTTAAAATTAACATTTAAATTAAATCATTTATTATTTTTATTAATAGTTAATGTTAAAAAAATAAATGTAATATTAAATTAAATTATTTATAATTTTATTAATAGTTATTATTAAATAATTAAATAAGATATATTTAGTTGATATGAAATCATATTTGAAAAAATCAAAACAAAAAACAAAAACTACTTTTTATGGTTTTCATAAGTTATAAAAACTAAAAGAAATTTTTTTATTGAATTTGAAAATTAAAAAAAAAACAAAAGTGAAAATATACAAGCTCACTTCATTCCACTTTAAATATCGTATTAAGCAAGTTCAATAATCTCATATTATTAACCTTATTCTTAATCACATACATGTTTTGCTGCGTTTCATTTTGAAGCCATCCAATCATATTCTAATTTAAGTTATAAACGAAACTTTATAAATATTAATTCACATACTTGGACATTGAACTTCCTAAACTAGCAAGTTCACATTGCATTCCACTTCGACGTTAGATTATCGAAATTCAATTACATCATACCATTAATCTTATTATAACACCTAAATATATTTTAAAATGCACATCAAAAGCATACTCAAATATCAACTTAATGAGATAAAAAAATAAGCAAGAATAAGCATTTTCCCCTCAATTTAAAATCGTTAAACTACATTTTAAGTTGGTGTATCGAACTTTTTTCTTGTTAAGTTCACATATATTCACTTAATTTCTAGTTAGTGCTGAGCTTTCTTAACCTGTAATTGAGAGGATATGCAACTCAGGTTGAAATATGTTAAGCATGAATTCAATTTATATAAAATGAAAGACATCATTTTCGACTTTAAAACTTAAAAAATGCTGAGTTATATATATACTCACACACACAAATCAATCTAATCTTTTTTTCCAATCTAAGGATACGGAAAACTCCACTTGTATAGTTTCCTAATAAGCTATCCTTCTTTTAACATAATAATTATTTACAAGTTCGTAGATTAGAAGGAATTAAAAGTACAAGAGGTTTTATAGTTTCCTAAAGTTATAGAAATTGGTATCAAAATAGATATTTTACTAATAGAATACTCAAATTTATTTTAAACAACTGTATTTACAAGAAATATAATAATTAGTATGACAAGTTATATATACTTCTTACTAATAGACGTATATTTGACCATATTTATATATCCATATTTGGTGTATTTTGCTTCATATTTTACACTTTTATTTTATATTTCGTACTTAATTTACTCAAAGTACATTTATAGGTTACAATTGCCTTCATGAACTAAAAGGAGAAGAATTTGGATGAAAATGCGACATAAAAGAAAGATTTAAAGAATTAATGGATACACAACCATGTTTATGGCTGTGTACATCTCAAAATTTGTGCAAAATTGCAAATTCAAGAGATTTTAGGATATACAAAGTCCAATGCATGCCCATATATCAAATTGTGGTTCTCCCAAAAACCCTAAAAATTACCATAAAAAGACATAGGCAGAGAAAAAGAAAAGTACAGACTTACAAGGGCAATTCAGTGGATAATGTTTAGAAGGGACGATATTGATCTAGAGGAATGGAAAACATGAAGAAATCATCAACAGAACCAATAGATTACAACATCAAACCTCAAACTTGCAATAATATTCGATAAAAAAGAATGGAGATTTAGAATTATAAACTCTTTTTTCTATTCATTTTTCTTCCAGTTTATTTTTGATTTTGTTTTCTATTATATATAATTAAACATCTTTAGTGTCTACGTGTGACAAACCCTAGTTTGTATTAAAATACGTTTTGATTATTTTATTTAATGCAATTGGTTTGATTCATATATTGTGAGTCAATTATGTGATATATATTCTAATAGATTTGAAATATTAGTATATGATCTGATTTCATAACATAGAGATTGAGAAATCCTGTGTATGAATATATGTACTGTAATTGTAAATATTTGATTATAAACTTAGAGATAGGTTGACATAAATGCTTTGAATTAGGGTCAAACCTAATAGCAGAATTCATAAATCAGTAAAGCAATCCTAGAATCTTTAACCTGAATAATTTCAGTTAATAAACCTAAGTTTAATTATTAGTAATCTCAAGAGAGTTATTAGCATAGGGTAGGAATAATTTCCACGGTCCAAATAGTTAATAAAACAATTGTATAATAAAAGATTAATTATTTAAGGGTTTTAAGAGGATTCATTATCTAAACAATAATTCGTGATATTGACTGTTGTTCTTTGTTCTCTGCTCATTATTATTTCCTACTTTATTTTGATTATTTAAGTATTATTTTTAATTAAAAAATCAAAATCCAATCCGTAGGCTAGATAATAAAAGAAAGGTAAATACTAGTAATCAATAAAGTTTTTGATCCTATTGTTGGGGACATTGATATTATGAAAACATTAATTTTATTAATCTATTAATTACTATTTTATTTTATTTGCTTTATCCTTGTTTTTATTGTATGTTATTTTATTTGTTTAGTTTTATTTC
This sequence comes from Erythroxylum echinodendron, assembly GCA_027575705.1. Lineage (NCBI taxonomy): Eukaryota > Viridiplantae > Streptophyta > Magnoliopsida > Malpighiales > Erythroxylaceae > Erythroxylum > Erythroxylum echinodendron. The sequence continues at coordinate 23,223,790 of JANZXR010000171.1, forward strand.
TTTGTTTTTAGACTTAGACATCTGGTTAGCTTATGAATTGAAGCACATTTGAGAGCTTAACAGATGCAAATATGAAAATTCAAAGAACAATATGTAAGAATCTTCATAGGACAAAAATGCATGAGTTTGAACTTGACCATCGAATATAAGGCTCAAAAGGTTATATAGACACTAAAGAATCATACAATTTGGTGGATACCACGAATTATGTTCGACTATTCTAGGATAGACTTAATTGGCACAGAGTCCATTATCGTAAGATTGACTATCCAGCCAAACAAATTCTAGATGAAACCAAGCATCATCTAGATGGTGCAACAATTAGTCTAGTTCGATGGACTCTGGGATGAAGACCTTGATATGCAAATCTCTGACTTTCTGGAGATATGAGATATTTTCAAGATAAATAGAGCTAATGATGAGGCCATCAGACTGTGTCTATTACCATTCTCTCTAAAAGGAAAGGCCAAGTAGTGGTTAAATTCTATGCCATGTTCTTTATTAACTACAAGGGAACAAGTAGGGGAAAAGTTTTTATTAAATTACTTTCCACCTGCTAAGATTGCAAAATTGAGGAATGATATCTCCTACACTCCTAATCTGAAGATGAATCTCTATATAACACATGGGAGACATTTAAGGAAATGCTCAAATGATTCCCACACCATGGACTATCCCTGTGGAAGCAAATACAAACATTCTATAATAGGTTGAGTCAAATCACTAGGCAGTCTATTGATGCAGTAGTTGAATTGACCCTAAACAATAAAAAACCTAAATCAGGACAAAATCTAATTGAGGATATGTCTATGAATAATTACTAGTGGCGTTTGGCTTGAGCAAGAAGATAAAAAGATTGACTATCGATCCATAAGGAAGAGTGATGTAGTGCGAGGCGTGTAGGCTATATCACCAAGGACAAGAGTGTCAATTAGTTCAACCTGAGCATTGGATTATTTGGGGAACGCTCTTAAACCCCATAATAATTCATATAGCAATACCTACAATCCTGGATGGAGGAGCCACAGCAAAATCAGGGTCAAGGAAACCTGGATTCCAACAACAAGCATCACAAACTAAGAAGTCTGGTATGGATAAGCTGATCATGGAATTTATTCAAGAGTTAAGGAAGAAACATCAGAAAACAAATACATCTATATGTAACTTGGAGGTTCAAACAGACCAACTTGTAAAGTCAGTGGCAGAAAGATCAAAAGGGAGTTTGCAGCACAATAGAAACAAATCCCAAAGAAAGGATAATGGAAATCACCCAGACTATTGAGAAAAAGCTCCAAGAAGAGAAGGAGGTGACTAATGAGAGTCTCTTAAAGTTTGAAGGTGGACGAAACCTTGAGAAAATCAAGGAGTATCGACTTGTAATTCCTTATCTTGTTAGAGCGAAATGAAATCTGTTATAGGTAGAGTTAGATAGATTCCTTGACCTTTTACAATAAGTTAAAACTAACTTTACCATTATTGAATCTTTTTTGTAGTTACCAAAGAACACAAAATATTTGAAAGAGCAATCATTCAACAAGGAAGAAGCAAAGAAGTTGGAGACATCAGTGTTGAGCGAGGAGTGCTCAACTAAGAAAATCAAACTACTAGAGAAGTAAAATAACCAAAGGAGTTTCTATATCCCTTGTAAAATTAGTAGTTTAAAAGTAACTAAGACTCTAGCTGACTGATAGGTGACATTTGTACATACTTTTCTTAGGATAATTTGTTAGTTAATTATGATAAATTGATTGTTATTAACTTTTTTAGCTTATATTTTTGGTCTTAGTTTCATATAATTGCATGATTATGTATGAATGTGTGTGAATTAGGTCTTTAAGATTAGGTTTCGCATTAATTTTGCATGACATTGTTGCACATCTTTTTCTTACGTTATGTTGGTATAAATTTCATGTGTTTTGGGCATGATTAAGTGATTAGTTTTTTTTAATCAATAGGTTTAAAGGTGGTTTTAATGGATGGAAGGATAGAAGAACCAAAGAGAAAGCAAGTCATGTGACCCAAAGGAAAGCTGGAATTTTCCTCGACCGACCCATCGCCAATGTTAAGCTTTCGCAAAATACAATTATTATTGAATGTTTTTATTTTTTAATCCAAAAGAAAGAGTAGAAATTTAGTTTCAAATTGGTGAAATAATGGCACAATTTGGATAAGAAATCAATAAGATATCACGGATTGAAGTTAAGAAAGAAAACAAAATTTTCTGGCAAATTCTAGCTGGAAACTTCCTCCTTCCTATGCCGTTTTAAGCATTGAATGGGGTATAAAAACTCCATAGAAAAGAGGATGTCATGAAAGACATCCAAAGGAGAGAGAAGAACGCATTTTAAAGAGAAAATCAAGAGAATTCAAGGTGCAATCAAAGAATTTCAAGGAGACACGAAGCTACCACCATAGAATTCCAACTTTGCTCTTCAACATATAAGCCTTACTTCTTCTCTTTTCTTCCTTATTTGTTATATTTTGTTGATTGAGACGGATGTATGGATAATTTATGAACATGTTAGATGAGATTTTGATGGATTTCTAAGTAGTTATTAGGGTTGTTATTCCCTAAACTATATAGTACTTCACTTTCTTCAATGTTATGGATGTGTTTGATGTTTATGGTATATGGCTGTCCATACTTAGCTCACATAGAGATATGGAGTTAAGAAATATGTTAGTAAGTGCCATGAGAGTGGGCTTACACTGAGAACACTCCATATATTAAATTACATTGCCATTTTGAGGGAGATATTTAACGGAAAAGTGGTTGTCCAAAAATCTGCTCATATGCTTTTAATAGTTAAGTGAAAAATGGGAAGTGATGTAAGTGAAAAATGGGAAATGAGAGCTTACATAATTTATTTAAATCATTAAACAGGGCTTATTTGGTTCAAGTAATGAGAGTGAAAGAACTAGGACATTAGGAAATTTTAGACTAACATAATGAACATTTTTAAAGTGAGAGAATACATAGTTAGGTAATGACAATCCTAAGTTGTTAATGTAACATACCACTCTCATAAGGCATATTCCCAAACATATCGAAAATATTCGAGAAGAAACTCTACTAGGATGGCATGTTAAGACAATCAGAACAACTCATTGCAAATTTTCCATACATCAAATGCATTTTAAACAAATCAGTAATCATTTTGTCCCATTTCATTTATAAACATATCTAGTCATAAATGTCATTACATTACAGAATTCACATATACATTGTACGGTAGTTGCGAATTACAATCCTTGGTACAAAACGAATGAAGACATATGTAGGTACAAACTGATCTTGACCCTTTAGCACATATCTGATTTCAGTGACTATACTCCAATTAGTCTAACTGGATATCTCCTGAACCTGAAAGACAACGTTGCAATTTTGATGAGTTTTGCAAACTTAATGAGTGAACCATCATCGATGTGCTCGATCATATTAACATAAAACAATTCACAATTTACATTTAATTCATAGATAAATCACATTAACAATTACTAAACATTTCTTCACATTTCCTCATGTTTCACAAATACAATTTAGGTACAAATTTCACGTTTCTATTTCAAGGCTGTCCATATAATGCACTTCAATAAACTATATTAAGCATATCAATCTTATATGCAATTGCTCATAAGACTCCACTTTCATTGTTAATTGTTGTGATCGAGTGCCTTTGTAACTGCCCGTATCTATTGTATCGGGCTTATTGATAACTGTCCCGTATCTGTTGGGGATACCGGGCTCATTTTACATATTGAGCCTGTGGCTCTTATACACGTTTTTGAGTTTTAAGCTCTTTTTCTCTAGTCACTACAGTCACAGCTTCCTTTATCTGCTCATGCATATTATGTAATGAAATGCATGAATTTACATATATGCAATCAATCACTTTTATTCCTCATATATAGTCACTTTCACATTTTCATCAGATCTATGTCCGACATTCAACGTTTCGTTAAGAACACTTATTTCTTTCTCATTCAAATTCAATGAAGCACTTCCAATGCAATCTCAATTATCAAACTCCTCAGACTATCAATGTTCGGAATCATCACATTCATATGTTTATCAGTTCAGTAATTGAAATTCAAGCAAATATAAATCATTCCTAGTGAGAAACATCTAGTTTACTCATAGTACGCTCCTGATTAGACATTGCTTTCATGTTCTGGAAATGTCTAGACGGTGATCTTCAATCTTATACATCTATTTTTAAGCAATACACACATATTTCACACATTTTTAATTTGCACAATCACATAAGCATTCAATCGTACACATATGTATATGTGTAATATATAATGCATGTTCAATTTGACTATTCCAGGTATATTTCCCTTATTCACATTTCTTGATCATTTAAACATCATCATTTATGTATGTCTAGCTTTCACTTAGGTTTATAACTGAAATATACTTGATTATTTTAATATCATTAATCAGTCATTCACCAATGTTATTCTAGCATTATATGAACATATAATATCCAAACTCTCATTCATCCTTACTTGATACACTTTGCTCATCTCCTTTGAATCACATTTGCATTTCTTTGAACACTTTCATTCCTATAATCATCTCTAAATTTCTAGATTTTTTTCATTAATATCAACCATCCATGTTTAAATTATAACCTTGATTATCACCCTAAACATATCAACATTTAATCACTTAATCCATCATTAAACTAAGTTCATTTTAAGCTTCATTCAAGCCTAAATGCATCATAGGAAAGTATAGCATTAGTTGTTTCAAACATCACTTAAAAGTTGACATTTCTCTTTTTATGCCTGCCCACGATTGTGTTGAACCTTCCCATGACAAAAGCTTATAGAACTGGCCACGATCGTGGGGACTCTGCCATGATCGTGACAAAACCCAAATTTGCTAGGCCATGATCGTAGGGACTATGCCACGATCGTGCTCTACCTTTTCTTCCTTCATTTTTCTAGGAATTTAACACACTTAGAAACAACACTATCACTCCAATTTTTACATAATTCATGTCCATTTATGCAACTTCATCACATGTTAATCTAACTACCATATTATTTGCATTAAAACTCACAAAATCTACCTAATTGATTATTTTTCATTAACTTAATCCCATTCATTCACGAAATCCTAACTCTTTCCATACTATATTCAAGCATCTCATGCATAGTTAATCTTTTCTACTTTATTCTCCTTTTCATTCTCACCTCAATTCTATCTTAATATCAACCATAAAACAATCCATAAACTACGGTTTATCATTAATATAAAACTGAACAAAATATCATTATTCTTTATCATACATAAATCCTAATTCTTCTCATCTCAAGAGTGTTACTCAACATCTTTCTTAAGAATAAATTTACCGTCATTATACTCTAAATTCATAACCTATTTCCTCTACATAATAACTTATAACTCATGGTTTTCACATTCTCAAAACAGAACACAAACACATATATTCATCCATCAAATTTTTTTCACTTATCATCAACCCAAAACAAGTTGTAAACACATACATTTATTCATCGACGTTATCACTCATTCATCACCATTTTTACTATCAATCCATCTAAAAAATTATCCCTGTAACATTTCATAATTTATTACTCATCGAATATACAAAAATAGGATGTGAATATACCCCTTCTTTATCCACATTAAACATATATTCAACACCATTTTCATAATCATTTAATTTCAAAACAATCACTATAAATGTTTCATTTAAAACAACCCCATGAAGTTTAATGTATAAATTACTTGTTTTACCTTTAGCTTCTTCAAATCACCAAGAAACCCTAGCTCCTCATGTTGCATGATCATCAACTTTCATAGAGGAATAGGTTGGGTCTTTTAGTAACAATAAGAGATAACGAAACATAAAAGTAGCAAGGTGCAGATCTTTGGTAAAGATCAACGTTAAGAGCATTTGTGAGGGTGAGATGGTTGTGAGTGTGAAGAAGAGAGAGGAACGAAAAATGGAGAAGAGAGCTTGTAGAAACAAAGTGAAAGACAACTAAAGTCAATCTTTCAAATGAGCGTACTGTGGGATAGATGTGTAGCAATTGGCATTACACATGTCACTTTTTTGGTCTCCAATTGGCTCTTTTAATAACTAATCCATTTATCTTTAATTTTCAGTCCAATTTTCACTCAATTTTCTATGACAGCTGTCATTAAATCCTAATATCACTTGTCAATTATTTCTACCATCAATTGCCACTTATTTCTACTACCACGAATCAATTTGTCTTGCCACTTGGTATTTTTCCTAGTATAAAAATTCCCAAAATTTTAGAAATCTGCAAAATTTAACAAATAAATTCTAAATCACCAATTATAATTGATCAATTAGTTTTCAAGACATAAAATTCACAATTCATTTTATAATCATTTAAAAATCATTCATACCCCAAAAAATGCCAAATGAGTTGCATATATAGTATTTACAATGTGTATAAAAATCAATAATCACATGTTTGTATGCTTATGCTAGTGATATGCATGTAAATGTAATACATTTCCTATTTTCTCAATGATATTTCCCACATACAGTAGTCTAGGGTTCTAACCCTTGATAGGAGAAAATGGGATTTTACAATTCTCCCTCTAGATAAATTTTGTCCTTAAAATTCTTGCCTGATTGTAAGGGTACTGATTCCTTATATGCTCTTCTATTTCTGTTGAATGCAAAAACAATCTACTCGTCTTATTCTTAAAAATCGCAAGTGTACGCGTTGTGACTTGCAGTTAAAAAGCATATATCGATCCTACAGGGATTGATGTCCAGATACCACTTAATTCAGATCAAACTTTATTTAACAAAGGAAATTGTTTAATTGAAATAATTTGGAAAATTAAATTAAAATTGAACGACTAATAATGAACAATGAACAATAGCAAATTATAGAAAATTAGAATTCAAGAATCTAAAGACTAGAGATTACTTTTTCCTTATTCTATCTCCCTCCTATTTTATTAATCGAATTGTGTCTTACCTAAGATTTCTGAATGTATTAATTATCCTATCTCAAGGTGTACTTAATTGTCCCTAATCAAATTAAATGGAATTAGTTGAACGATCTCTCAACCTACCCAATCACTCCATCAATTTAACTAGTTGTTAAACTATCCTGTGGGTGATCAATCGAATTAGCCAATATCTCTCTTCTAAATAATCAATTAACGTGATTATTGCAACTCTATAGGTTGACAACTCTCTTTGTAAAATCCTACACATATAACCTTACTCACTCTCTCGATTTATTGCAAGATAGAAATAAAATCAACAATCATCAAAGACACTTTCATTCAATTCAACAAAATAGGAGTTTAACAAAAATAGTTCAAAGCAATCCTTGAAATTAAATCAGTCAATCATGGTCTCCATAATATTATCAACACACAAATAATCCATCTCATAAAGATTAGAAGAAAGAAAAACAAAAAAAATTGAATAATGGAAACTTCTCCTCTTCTTTGTCAAAATCTGGAATTTTTGATGTTGATGTGCTATTTTCCCCAATCTTGATGATAATCCTTGAATCTTCACGTTCCTCAAGGCTAAAAACTTGTATTCTTCACTCAAGAAAGCTTTTTATATAGAAGGGTTTCGTCTCTCCTTGTCTAAGGGGGCTTAATTATGTTTTAATAGTCCACAAACCCTAAGCTTAATGAAGCCCAATGTCATATCTCATATTATAATTCTCACGATCTTTGGAATTTACAGTAGAGATTCTACTATTCTCTTCTCCTTTTTGATCTCTAGCTCAATCTCCAAGTTGCTCAATCTTTCTTCCTACATAAAAATAATCAATTCTTATCCTAAATTAACATTAAACATAAAAGAATAACATTGGAAATCAAACTAAATGAAAACATATAAAATGAATCCTAAACTACAACAATAATGAACAATTATGCAAAAAACACATGCTAATTACTTAAAAAAACATAGACTACAGCACAACTATTAATATCCCCACACTTAAATCTTTGCTTGTCCTTAAGCAAAATAAATACAACTAATCAATTCTGTCACTTCATTTTCACAAAGATCAAAGCATACAGTCTCTCAAAATTTAGCTAACTCAAATATCAAGTTAATATATATCATGAGTACTTTTTCATTAGTGTACATAAACAAACTCAATAATTGGCACCATCACTCAAAGATAAGTATAGATGCAAAATGAATCTTTCTCACTGTTTTCACTCATTTCTCTCAAGTGTTTGATAGTTAGTATTTCGCTTAAACTTCTTATAGGAAACTACACTACTATAGGCTTGCTAATACACCAATTGTCCTCTAAAATGATTGCATTCATAAATAGATCAAAAGGACTTGTTTAGGGTTCTAATGTGGTAAGGGTTGAGGTGGGTTAAGAGGGAAAAAAATTTAACAAAAGCATTCGTAAAGTAAAAAGCGGATAAAAAGGGATATCAAAACATAACTCTGAGATATACAAATGTAAGTAATATTCTGAACTTGTTGATGCTACTTAATTGTTCTTACTTTTTCTTTTCTTTTCTTTTTTTCAACATTTTTTTTCTTTTTTCTCAATACATGGAAGAAACTATAAGTATAATAGCATCTATATACAATGTAATCCACAGGCAGAAATATACTCAACTCTTATTGGTAAAATTTTGACATCTATCCAAACTAATGTATTACTTAATACTCTAATAAGCTTGTGAATGGGTAGGTTAATGGGGTTAAAGGTTTTAAAATTTTGGGTGTTTTCAAGAAACAAAAGGTTAAGGCTCAACGGGGGTAGCAAGGGATAATCAACGGGTAGGTCATCTAAGCCAAGGGTTAACACAAAAAAGAGCCTTAATCATCTCTATTAAGCATGCATTCAGTAGACTCAAACCGATTCAAAGCAAGTTCTGAAGGTAATAACCTAAGGAAGTGTCACTCAACAAAGAAATAGAATGACTATAGATGGAGTCATATGGCTCAATCCTCACATTGGCTCAAATGAAAACTTTTTATGCACCTCTACACTACCTCATTGCTCAAATGTCAATTTGTGAATAAGCTTATGTAACCAACTATTTTTCATCACTCTATATGGTTCACTTTCTATTCAAGTAGCCTAATCCGAGTTCAAGTATGCATTTAATCTTATTCCAACTACTATGATAGAATCTCATGGAAATATCCATTAGAATGATTAAATTGTGGTTCCATTGCTGACACAAAGCATATGATATGCCTAAACAAGCATCCTAGTTAATAAAACGCAAACAATGCAATTGAGGAAGTCAATTTCACCTCCCCACACTTAAAGATCACATTGTCCTCAATGCGATAAGTTAACCAGCAAATAAGGTAAAATACAATCAAACCAAACAAAAGAAATTAAACCAAACAAAAGAAATTAAAACAAAGAAATGACATCAAACCAAACAAAAAAATTAACAACAAACCAAACAAAAGAAAATGATATGAAACCAAACAAAAAATGAAATGAAAATAAACAAAAGAAATAAAAAATTAAAAGTAAAAGGGTAAGAAAAGCCTATGGAGATGATGGTGGCAATGGTGTTGGCGAAGGAGCTTCAAAATTGTTCCTCTGATAGAATTTGAGGAACCTCTTCTTCAAGCTACGCTGCTCCTTGTGGACTTAGCCCATTTAGGTGCCGAGCTCGTTGATTTGGGATGTCATTTGTTATTGGTTGGAGGCCATCTGGTCGAGGATTTGTTGAAATTGGTTGACCTCCACTAGTGCACTCGATTCCTCCTCTACTGCTTCCTCCTCTGACTCTGGAGCTGTTCAGGATGTGGAGGGTCAGGAAGTGGCTATCTCTGTGCCCCTCCTATTCTTCACTATAGTATGCGTCTGAGGGTTTCTGAGTTGAGGTGGCTATCTCTGTGCCTGTAACACCCCATTATCCTAGGGTACGTACCGGGATGCCTGTAGGTCATTCCGACCATATCCTAAGATAAGGGAGCG
>JANZXR010000171.1:23233852-23247771 GCA_027575705.1 Erythroxylum echinodendron
TTCACTAAAAATTGATTCTAGAATACTTAAACCCATGCATTTTCTAAGCTTCATGAACCAAAATCCTTCCAAAAATCTAAAGAGTTAAAATTGGGCTTACCTTGAATCCTCACCAAACAAAGATATGTTTGGCTCAAATGGAAGCTCTTCTCTCCCTCTTTCTTTTTCCTTTCTTGAATAACTTCAAAATAACTCTTTAAAACTAAGAAAATTGGAAACCTAATTTAGCTTTCTCTTCTTTTCTTCTCCTCCCAAGACACTCTCTCTTCCTCTCTTCAATTTTCGTTTTTCACTTCATTCTCTCCTTCAATTCAGGTTTTTCTCCACTGTAAGAGCAAGACTACACTTTCTTCTTCCCATTTTACTGTTAATGAGTGCTAAAAGTCATCTTTTCCCTTCCTTTTATGCTTATTGGTTTCTAAATTTAAGTGACATGCCAAAAATGCCTTCAATTCATTCTTAATGCATTAATTTCACTAACTAGTGAAATAAAATTCTACTAACATTGACATAAATAATTAAACTCAAATAATAATTGTATCGTGACCTCATAATTTATTTAAACCATGCTTAACAACTCTATTCATTCTAAGGCAAAAATTCAAATTCCATAGAATATCACACTTAACAAAAATATTTTAGGGGCCAACATACATCTTGACAGACTCCTATAGTTTGACCTTCGACTGTAATCAATCCCTCACTTCCTCGATCTTGTTATTCTAAATTTCTTATAATTTTTTTGCTTCCCTCTTTGCATATAACTCTCACTGTTGCGCAATAGGGAACGAAATACCTATCAAGTTACTTGAGTTGACTTCATTACGGGCTCATATGGAAGGTCTTCTTTACCTTCTTCTTTATCCCCTACCTTTCCTTGCACTTATGCAGTTTCTCCATCCTGAGTCTAAGTTATAATCATGATACGTTCCTTTGGATTGGACTTGGTATTGCTTAGAAAAGTTCCAGCATTCTGAGTTGGCATTGCTTTCGCTAACTGGCCCACTTGGATTTCTAAATTATGTATAGACAAGGCATAATTCTTTGTAACTTGCTTGAATTTACTCTCAAGCCTCTTATGTGCCTCCTCCATATCTCATATCTTGTCCAAAATCCTATCCAACTTTGAATCCATCGAGCTTACTTTATCTTGCTGGAAGCTCGATTGCTCCTTAGGTCTGAACTGCCCTTTATTATTATTGTTCGACTAGGAAAATTTTGGGTGATTCTTCCACCTGGGGTTGTAGGTGTTTGAGTAGGGATTGTTTCCCCCTCCTTGTCCATCTTGTGCCCCCATGTAGTTTACTTGCTCCCGGTTATCCCTTTCTCATTAGGTAGCAGTCCATAGTATCATGATCTACTTAACTACATAACTCACACTTCAATTATACGGCCTTCGTTTGAGCTGAAGATGATGACTTCATATTGTTGATTTATCATGTCAAATTTTGATCTTAGCTTGCATTTCTATCATCTGATTGACTGTGACAACTCCCTTCTATTCTTTGAAGGTAATAGGTTGCCTACTTCTTTCACTCGCCCAAAGGTAGCTATTACTGGCCATCTCTTCGATCAACTCCTCTCTTCATCAACCATCTTTCTCATCAAAGATCCTCCTGACGCTGCATCGATCGTGCCTGTAGTAGGTAGGTTTACTCCATTGTAGGACTTTACAGAAGAAACTCCTTCGGTACATTGTGGTGCTAGCATCTCCTCTGTAGTTTTTTATAATGCTCCCATGCTTCATAAATTGACTTCCATCACCTTGTTGGAAATTAGCATTTCCTTTATGATCTTTGTAGTCTTTGTTAACAGGAAGTACTTATTTAGAAAAGCATGCACAAGTTGCTCCCACGTCGTAATATTAGCAGGGCTCAGTGAATGGTACCAAGCCTTCGCTCTATCTCTAAGTGTGAAAGGGAATAACCTAATCTTAACAGCATCCTCTGACATCTAGTGATACCAGGAAGTATCACAGATCTTGAGGAAACTAATGTTGTGTGCGTTTAGATCTTCATTCGCCAGTCCACAAAATTAGACATTCTGCTAAAGCATATTCAGGAGGGCTGGCTTGATTTCGAATGAGACCACTTGAACAGGCGATCTAGCCACTCCTTGGTTCGCTGGGTTAAACCTTGGCTTCATAAAGTCCATGAGGGTCCTCTGTTGTTGCCTTCCATGGTTAACTTCCTAATCCATATTTCTTTACAATTCCTTGGCCATTATTGACTTTTCTATCTCTTCTTCTTCCTCTCGCCAAGCTTTCCTAAGGGTTCGTTCTAATCACATGAGGTCAAAATCTAATGTCTCAGTTACGTGATTCGAAACCCTCGTGACTCTTGTGTCTATGCAAGAGCACGATTCCTAAGTAAAATGAACGAAATAAAAATTATAGACTATTCTAATGCCTTAAACTAAAGAACTAAATTGCCTTTCCAAGCAATGACGCCAAAAACTTGATCGTAGGGTTACATATGCTAAGTTTTACTATTTATAATCTTGGTAAATTTCGCAAGTGCACAGGTCGCTCACATAGTACCTAAGTTATCGATCCCATAAGGAGGGACTAACTAGTCCTAAATCTAAAGTTGGAAGCACTACTAAACAATAATTAACAAAAAATAACTTAAAATACAAGAATTGACTAGACCAAATAAACCAACTCAATCGACAAAAACAACGATAACAATTAACATTAAATTAAAAACAATCACGATAACAATAAAAAAATTAAATACATAATTGAATAGTAATGGAATTTAGCCAATTAATGAACAATGATCACACACGCAAGTTCCACCTAATGAGTTTACCAAAAGAGAGAAAGGGAAAATTACCTATCTTTAATGACAACCTAACCAATTATGATTTAATGAATTAAGGGTTAAAGAAGATCCTAGGGTCAACTACTTTCTCTTAAGTTATAATTGAACCCTAAAGTATAAACCCTAATCAGATTATGGGAAATTGTAATCTCTCAATTACCAACCTATCCAAAACCTAATTAGTTCTTAAGTTCTCCAATAAACAATTGGAAACCTAATGTGATATCTCTACACGAGATTTACCAACTTGATTTAATTCCGAATCTATTAATCTACCTAACTCTCATTAGCCTAAATTAATTATTTTCTCTCAATTCACCCTCTCAGTTTATTATTGAGATATTAAGCGCATAATAATTCACAATTAATTCAATGAACACATAAATTATCAGATTTCATTAAATCAAAAATAATAATCTAAAGGTGAGTATAGAACATTAACCGCAACACAGTATATAATCAACTATCTATATCAATTCTATAATCGAATAAAATTGAAATACATAGGAACTAAAACTACAATGGGATGATGGGAGGCCGCGACTTCAGAAAGCCTCTTAATCCAAGAAGCACGTCATATCTACGTCATCTTCCTCTTCCTCTTCTCTCTTCCTTCGTCTCTTTCCTGATCTCTTAAGGTCTCTTTAGTTTTCGTCAGGTGGCTGCTCAAAGTTCTTCCAAGGCTCTCTCTCCACACCCCGTATCTGACTTGTGATGTTCTATTTATACTTTTGAGGCTTTTAGTCAAAGTTAGCATCGAAATGGTCTAAGAAATCTTGCAAAACTTGAGTTTTTCTATCAGGCCAATGTAGGCCATGATTGTGGCCCTACCTACCACGATCGTGACCAGCTCCTTAACATTTCTATCACGATTGTGGCCTCACATGGCCTTGATGTACACTCTCTGTCAAGATCATGCCCTACTGGGCACGATCGTGGCCTATGGCTTTGGCCCAAAACTCCTTGAATCTTCTCCATTCTTCACCGTTTATCCTGAAACGCTAACAAATGCATCACAGAACCTCTAAAATATAACATTTAAGCTCAAAGACTTAATCTAACCTATAAAAACACTAAAACACACAAACTAATATAATAAAACACATAAACACACACTCAACACTCATCACTCAAATTCACACTAATTACATCACAAATTCAATCCTAAAACATTATGCAAATGACACCTATCATCCATCGGGAGTGTACATGTTTTAATAAGGATCGTTCTTTCCCAATCGTACTGTGCCTCATTGTAGTTCGCAAAAGTTCCTTGCCCCCTATAATATCTGTCGTCCATCATTGTTCTTTCCATTTCTTCTTGGCATTTAGCTCTTTAAATGTCTCATATCTCATTCTAAGATGTCTTGTTGTGTCTCTACTTGAAACCTCAACCTTTTTCTTATTTTTTCCCCTTTTTTCAAATCAAAAGATAATGAAAAAAAAAAAGAAAAGCAAAAAGCTTTAGACTAAAGAACTAAAATAATCGCCTCCCCGGCAACAGCATCAAAAATTTGATCATGGTTTTTCGATGTGTGTAAGTTCTAATTAATAATCTCGATAATTAACAAGCGTACAGGTCATTCATGTAGTACCTAAGGTATCGATCCCACGAGGAGGGATAACCTATCTAAGGCCAAAACAATTTGTAGTAATTCAAAATGTAACAAAACTAAGGTAAGAAATTAATTCAATAACGTAACTTAATTTTAAAAGTCAATTACAAAAATATTAAGAAAGTAGTAGTTGTAACACACACTCAAGAATCAACCTAAAGGAACTATCAATTGAGAAAAAGGGAAATTTTTATCTATCTTTAACATTAACCTAATCAATTATGAATTATCATATTACTGGTCTCAGACGATCCTAGGGTTAATTACTCTCTTTCGAGTTATAACCTTTAATCCCAAATTATAAACCCTAATCAAATTATGGAAAACTACAATTTCTTAATTTACAATCTATCTAAAACCCTGATTAGATCTGAAGTAGTCGAATAAACTATTCGAAAACTATGCGAGATCTCTCTTCACTCAATTACCTCATATTCAACATTAATTTTAGGAGATTTAAATTAAGATTCTTATTGGGTTTACAATCTATTAGAGGCTTCTCATATTTATCTTCTCTCTTATTTGGTCAAACAATTGTTTCTTTTAAAAAGTTTTTAGTGGCTAAATTCTCCACATCCTACAACAATATCTTCTATACTTTCTTGGAGATAAGAAGGTAAAATTCCTTCATTTTATTTAATTCAATAACTACTATCTCTACTACATACCATTTGATGTTTCCATTCTAATAGCCTTATAAAATAAGATAATCAATATGTTTAGGAACCTAAAAAAGTTTAGTTCCTTAGTTCTCTAGTTATGTCTTCTTTTCAACCCACAATTTCAAATGTTTGGTTGACATTATTTATTTAAGAAAACAAAATCTATCAACATATCTATACATACCATAAAAATGACATACCATGTCATATGAATGATGATGATAGATATATGAATTTCTATATGTGTATGCATAATAAAGAAACTTCCTTTGGACTTTAAAGTTATTTGATGTTCTCCTAAGGCAGTGAAATTTCCTATGTTTATATATATGATGCCAACTATAAATAAAAGCTTGATGTATGCCTCTTTGAGGCCTGAAAGGGTGTGAGTGGGTTTGTATGTTATCATAGAGGTTATATCTATTCTTTCCTTGATAGTATTGAACTCTATGCATAAGTTATAAGCCATATATAAAAGCATGATGCTTGATTTTAAGATTAGTCCCGATGGATATGGAATGTGCATGCATATGTTTGGATGTGAAAGCTTCATACTCATTTTTTATGTTAGGTAATAGTTCTTTACTACACAAATATTTATCCTTAACAAATGTGGCTTTGAAATTGCCTTCACTTTCATGTTTATATCTTATTCCATTCTTATCGTTGGAATTCTTATAAGCTCCTAGTATGTTCGTTAGTTCTTTAATTCTTTTAGTAAACTTGGATTGTGAGTCCTTGGGGGAATATATCTCCTTTTTCCATTTTCACATTTTAATATATATAATTAATTATTTTCTTCACAGATCACTGATCACGTGTGGCACAAGGGAAGTAGAAAGTAAAAATTTGGAGTAGTTTATAAGTGAAGTTTAAGAAGCATTACTGATCGGTGGGGATTGCTTCTTCTCCTATAAGGGAAAAAGGGTTAACTAATGACTTTTTTCCAATCTCAGAATGTAAATTTTTCATGACTAAAATACAAGGTAATGTGAAGATAAAATAGGGCTTTAGCCTGCACAATGACTGATAGTGGTAGATTTTATAATGTTTTTGTGGGTATTTTATTATGTGTTTAGTTATTAAATTTAATAATTAATGCATGTTTAGGTTATGATTCTATTATTTAGTTAGACATTTGTGTTTTGAGTGAGTCTGGGCCTTACTCCAGTTTTCCTCCAAATTCTCTTCGTTCTTCAATATTTGATCTGAAACACTAATAAACAATGACCTTGAAGTTCACCAACACTCTAAGCACAAGGATAGTGCCAGTAGTTTTGATTTTTAATTTACCTTTTTTCCCGTCCTATCTCTCACCTGCACATGAGGCATACCTCTTCTTTAAATGAGGTGGTTGTTATCCCTCTTCTCTCTATTAAAGAAGCTGTGGTTTCGTCTGCATTCAACTCCAAAGAAGATTACTTCTTCTTATTCAGTCATGTCAATAGCTACAGTTTTAGTATCTTTATCTTCTTTTAATTTTTATTGCTTCAACAAGTTTCCACCAGTTTCTAACCTTACGTCATTATTACTAGAACTTTTAGTTCTTTCTTGCTAGGAGAATGTAAATAAGGTTCTTAATAAATTGATATTCCAATATAATTTTGACATTCACCAAACTTATTTATGAGTTCTATCTTCAATCCATGTTTAATAAATTGTTCTCGATGTAACATTTCTAGTCTTTCACTTCGAGCTTAAATTAGATCTCGAATTATTACTTCTACAACTCTATCAACATATATTAACTATGTTTTGCATTTTACCATTATGAGGCATTCTATTTAATGATTATTTGATTTGTAGGAAGAGATTTATGCATTTTTTACGATGACGTAAAATCTTACCCTGCAAAGAGTGCATGTTATATGGTCAATACTATTGAAATCACATGCACCTTACTTGGGATCGAAACAATGAATGCTCATACTTGCACTGAGTTTACAAAACTAAGATGAATCCAGTCGTGCACATAATATATTTATGATGCTTTATAATCTTCTTCTTGAAGGATGTTTTGTTATTTGTTTTATTTTTCAGTTTTTATCATTGAGGTTTCATATCATATTATTAGAAGATCAAATTACTTGTTTCATCAGTTTCTTTCTTTCTCCCCTTTAAATGGTATTGTTTTTTTTGGGAATACTTCATTCCATATGAGGAAACATGATAAAATGAGGCCAAAAATAATCAAGTATTGGACAAAGGGTAGTTTTGTTCTTGTAATTGGCTTCCTCTTATTGCTTTTCTATTTCAGTAGTTGGAAGACTGTTGGTTTCACATCCACCAGAAGTAGACTTGGAAAACTATAGAATTGATGGGACAACCAGAAAGATTAGTCTTCCTTAAGTTTTATTATAAGCAATCTCTATACAGTAATAACTTATAGACTATGTTCTAAAAATCTACCACATAGGGTTAAAAATAACACTTCCATTAATAAGGATGATAGAGCCACCTTTATGTGAAAATACAATATCCTTTGTCAATAGACGAGTTTACCTTTCTTTGTTAATATGGATTTTTTTTAGTGTCCATCCTTATTTTGAGACTTTCAGTGATCGTAGACACCTTTATGGTTTGTAGGAATGACAAATAAGTGACGATAAGATGGATAAGGCCCTTTTGGGGAGATACATGATTGTATGAGGTGCTACATGCTTGTATCCTTGAGTTACACAACCATGTAAATCTTTGAAAGTTGTGAAGAATGAAGACATACATGGTCATGTACAGGCCTGTTTGGATGACATACAAGACCGTGTGAGACGAACATGTAGCTCTCTATAACATGTAAGTTTGCGACTCAAGAGACACTTGAAGAAACAGGACACTTACATGGTTGTGTATGTGATCTTATCTATTGCAGAAAACCTAAATCGAAATATAAAAGAGGAGAAGAATTAAGTTTGTTCATTGGGAGGTACAAAAACACCAAAAAGAGAAAAGAAAACAGAGAGAGAGCAAGTAGTTTATTATTCTTATCCCTGTTTGATTGATTTTGGGATTAGGTTGTAAGTTTGTCTATTTACACATCAACTTTGATTTCAATCTTAAATCTTTATAAGACAACTTGTTGTTGTGGGGTAAAAGATCAAATTTTGTAAATCCTTATTTGTGATTAGTAGATTTTCTTGTTGGTTTGGCCTATGGTTTTTCCTTTACTCTAGATGGTTTTTCACATAAATCTCTGTATTTATTTCTTTATTAAGTTTTTATTTTCTTACTGATATTGACTAATTAAACTTTATTAGAGCACTTTTTTGCTGCGATTGAGTTATCTCAATAAGAGAGTTGTGTTCTTTGGGTGTGTTTTTCTCTTGACTCCTAATAAGTGGTATCAGAGCTTTCATAATAAAAGGTGGAAATAACTCTATGGTCAAGTTGACTTCATCAAAATAATATATTTAGAGGTTCATAAGGGAGGACCTTTTGTATTGGCAGGATCTCCCTATTGATGTGGATAAAGGTGTGAAAGATGATGTTCCTTCAAAACTTGAAAAGATGTTAGATAGAGCATAAAAGAAGATGAATTGAAAAAATCTAGGCACGATTTAACAATGGATTGATATTATCATATTCAACTATGTGTCTCAAGAGACAAATCCTTTCAAGCTATGAAAAAAGTTAGAAGGACTCTATAAAAGGAAGACTACCTATAATAAGTCCTATATGATTAAAAGGTTTGTAAACTTGAAGTTGAAAGTTGAGAAATCTTTATTGACGCATCTGAGTGATTTTTATGATATAATCAACAAGTTTACAACAATTACGATCATTCTTGATGATGAACTCCAAGCCTTGTTCCTATTAAGTCTGTTATTAGATAAGTGAGAGATGCTAGTGGTGACAATTAGTAATTCAACTCTTGAAGGTGTGCTCTCTTTGGATGTAATCAAAAAGAGTATGTTTAACAAAGAAATTAGAAGAAAAGATATTGGAGTTGACAATGTTCAAGCTTTTTTAGCAAAAAGTAGGGGAGAAGGCAAGAGTAGGGGTCCTAAAAAATGTGGCAAGTTGAAGAATTGATGAAAGTCCAAAAGTGAAAAAGAAGTGAAGACTTTCCATTATTGTGATAAGCTAGGACACATAAAGAGGTTTGCTATATATGGAAGAGGGATCAGAAAAAGAAAGATCTTAAGAATGATGGTGATGATAAGAGTATAGCTGCAACTGCTTCAAACATGGATGAAGAGGTATCACTAGTTTCTATGACAAGTGAATGTTTTAATGTCAACGATTTGATTTTTTGAGTGATTGATTAATACGGGAGCATCATATCATTGTGTTTCAAAAGTGAAGTAATTCTCAAACTATAAGAGCGAAGATTTTTGGAGCGTATAGACCAATAATCAAAGTTCCACTAAAATTGTTGGTTAGGTGATATCTCAATTCAAACAAACATTGAATGTTTACTGACCTTGAAAGATGTACAACACATTCCTAATTTAAGATAAATTTGTTATCCAAAATGTTTTAGATCAAGAAGGATTCAAGTATACTTTCAAGGATAGGAAGTGGAACCTATTCAATGGAGCAAAGATTGTTGCTATAGGAAAATTACATTGCACACTGTACGAGACACACTTGAAGGTGAGTGGTGGTGGAGAAGCATACATAATCAAAGAGGAAATTTCTCAAAATCTATGACATCGATGCTTGGGGCACATGAGCGAAAAAGGAATAAAGTTGCTAACTAATCAAATCCTTTATCCTAGTCAAAAACTCTTTACTCCTTCATCCTTGTGATCATTGTTTAATAGTAAAGTAGCATAGAGTCTCTTTCAAGAAATGATCGACAAAGAAGATAGAGATATTTAGGTTGTGCATTCAAATGTCTGTGACCTTATTGAGGAGAAGTCTTAGGAGGTAAAAAAATATTTTGTTACATTCATTGATGACGTTTTGAGGAAGACTTGGGTATATATACTGAAAGCCAAAAGTCAAATATTTGAAACTTTTTAGAAGTTTCATGTAATGGTAAATAGGGAAGCTAGGACGAAGTTGACGTGTTTGTGAATCGACAATAGAGAGGAGTATACTTCTAAGGTGTTTTGAAGAATACTATATACTATATGGCAATAAAAATAAGAGAGCCAAACCAGGGACACCATAACATAATAGGGTTACTGAGAGGATGAGTAGAACTATTGTGTAAAAGGTTCTTTGCATGCTCAGAATGTCCAAACTACTAAAGACATTTTGGGGAGAAGCAATCCTAACAACAGTCTATTTGATTAACCAAGCTCCCTCAGTTTTGTTGAATTATGAGATTCTTAAGAGAGCACGTACTGTTAAAAATCCTACATATCAACATGTTAGAGTGTTTGACTACAAGGTATTTAGACACGTACCTTAATAGGCTTAGATCACATTATATTTTATAAGTGTTTAAGTGTATTTTGTAAGTGTTTCTTAGATGATTATCATATGTATAGACCTAGAATTGTGTTATTGTTATTGTTATTGTTTATAGGCAGTCGAAGATGGTTAGAGCATATAGAACTTCCGTCACGATCGTGGCATTTGTCACGATTGTGACAACGATGTTTCCAACTTGTGAGAATTTTTAATTTTTAAGGTTTCAGGGGTATTTTTGGAACCGAATAAGGGGAGAAAACCCTAGAAACAATCCTAGAAGCCTCAAGTACTATTTAAAGACAAGAAAAACAACAAAAAGAGGTAGCAACCACTAAATCAAAAGAAGATCAAGTGGAGACATCAAGAGAGATTCAGAGAATTCCAGATTTTTAGATCAAGACTCCAACTATTTTTTATTTCTTTTCCCTTTATTTCTTTCATTGTCTTAGATGTTTATTTGGATTGTTATGATGTTAAACATGATTAAATTCTAAATCCAAGTATAGTTCTTAAATTGTTTTATTGAACTTTATTCTTGTTGAATTCAATACATCTATCAATGCTTTGTGATAATTATTAAGCTTATACTTGGTAATAAGTCGAGAGAGTGAATCAAGTTACATATGTTAAAGTGCAAAATGAGAGTTGGAAGCTTAATAGATCTATAATTCTCAAATTAATTAACAATTGAATGGAGATCTTAATTATGAAATTAATTATCCTTATAATTGCTTCAAATCTAATTGAATAGTTAAGAGTGGTTTTGTGAATCAACAGATTACAATTCTATGATTATCAAATTAAATTAGGGTTACTTAATTAGATCTCTAAAGAGGGTAATCAAAACTTTAGGATATATAGGATCAAGTATAAATTGAATCAATAAGATAAAAGAAAAACAAAACAAGGATAGAATAATTCCTAAATAGCCAAACTTTGATTAACCTTATTTTTATTAGTAGCTTAATTATTTAATTTTTTCACTTTATTAGATATTTCAAATTAAGTAACTGATTTTAATTCAATCAATCTTTTAGTACTTTAGACAAAGTTTTATTCAAGTTATTAGGTGTCCAATTAGTCTTCGTGGAATCAATACCTTTGGTACTATAAGTTACGATCCGTATACTTATAGTATTGAAAGTTTTCTATATAAAACTTATCAACATACCTAAAGACAAGAGATAGAAACTTAACTTAAAAGCAATACTTTACATCTTTTTAGGATATGGTGATAACCAATTTGGCTTCAGAAGCTATGACCCAGAGAAGCAAAAGGTGGTTAGGAGTAAGGATATGGTATTTCAGGAGCACGGGAGAGATCTTGATCTTTTGAGAGAAGATAAGTTAACACAAAGTAGCTCATACTATGATATTGATAATTCTTCTTCCAATGCTAAGCAGTATACAAGTGAAGAAGATGAAGTGTGTAACCAAACACACAATGGTAGTGTTCAAATGCAGTTTCATAATGATAAGCTACATGAACCATATTTCGAAAATTCTAAAGATGGAATTATTGAGGATAATGAGCAGGGGAGCAATTAAATCCAACAACTGATGAAACAAAGTTTCAAACATCGATAAGGGAGATAAGGCCTTCTACTAGATATTTAAGTACATAATATCTAATCGTTACTACTGAGAGGAAGCCTGAAAATAAGCAAGAAGTTACATCTTGTGATGACAAAGATCTCTAGCTCGCAACTATAAATAAAGAGATGAACTCTTTAAAAAAGAATGATGCATATGAGGTTGTAAAGCTTTTAAAAACCAAAAACAAACTAAAATTAAGTGGGTGTTTAAAATGAAGAAAAATGGTGACAAGCTGGTGAAGCACAAGGCAAGACCAGTGGTGAAAGGTTTAGTCAAAAGAAAGGTATATGTTTTGATGGAATCTTCTCACTAGTGGTCAAGATGACTTCAATCTAAACAGATTTAGGTTTGACTGTCTGTTTAGATCCTGAACTTTAACAAATGGATGTTTAAACAACCTTCTTGCATGTAGATTTGGAAGAGTAGATCATGGAGTAGCCGAAAGGTTTCAAAGCTAAAAGCAAGGAGAATTTGGACTATAAGTTGAAGAAAAGTTTATAGGATGAAACAAGCTCTAAGGAAGTGGTATTAGAATTTTAACTATTTTATGACAGATTATGGACTAAAGCAAACTTATATCGATGTATGTGTATATTTCATAAAGTTCACAGGTGAGAACTTCATCATTCTTCTTCTATATATTGATGATATGCTGATTGTGGATTAAGATGTTGGTAGAATCTAAAAGTTGAAGGTAGATTTGTGTAAATATTTTGATATGAAAGATTTGGGACCTATAAAACAAATTTTAGGCATGGAAATAACCCGATACAGGAAGAGTAGGAAATTGTGGTTGTTACAAAAAAGTTATATTGAATGGGTATTAGAAAAGTTCAATATGTAGCAGCATTTCAAGCCAGTTAGCACGCCACTAACATCTCACTTCAAACTGAGCAAGTGTGCATGTCCTTCAATAGAAAAGAGAAAGATGTTATATCTTCTATTCCATGCTTATATGCAATAGCCTCTCTGATGTATGATATGGTGCGTATAAGGTGAAATATTTGTAACGTACCACCTCCACAAGAAACCTCCCCGAACATCCAAAGGACATTCGAGAACATGCACTGTGAAGGCGGTAGGTTAGAGTATTCACATTCACTTATATGGCATCATAATTAAAACAAGAATAACATGATATCTAAACTCAATTCCTCATTTCCACTTCATAAAACATAGTTTACAAAGTAGCTTTTCACTATATGATCCATAAATATATATACAGTATAAAAAATACATAAGAGTTTACTACTCTTTACAACATTCTACATGGATGAGGAACTATACAAAAGGAAAACTTTATCTAACTCATTTAGTCTCAGCTGACCAATCTTTGACCCATTTCTTGAGTCCAAAAGCAATACTAGGTTTCTTTGAAGTTGTCTTAGAAGCTAAGTCTCCTTTTTCATACCTGAAAGGCCATGTTGTAATTTTGATGAGTTTTGCAAACTCAATGAGCAAGCCATCATCGATGTGCTCACTCATATCAAAACACATAGGCAAATCACATTCCAAATTCACAGACAATTTATATCATCACAAAATTCATAACCACTTCATTAATCATCATATTGCATCAAATACAATGGTGTTCACTTATTACACATTTCTCATTCGGAATAGTTCAATATAAATCGGTTCAATCAATTAAAACATGCATATCAAAATGTATATGCTATGCATATGTGACTCACTTTCAGTTGTTATTTTGTTGTTGTAACACCCCACTCTCGCTGGACCCGAACCCGATATTGATAGTGATATTCGAATTTGTGCCCCGCAAGGGTGGTGTGCCACATCACTAAACAATTAAAAGTCGGTATAATTTTTTTTAAAACCACAAACATAAAGTACAGAAA
>JANZXR010000171.1:23247871-23264745 GCA_027575705.1 Erythroxylum echinodendron
TTTCCTAATTTCTCCGATTGATCTCACGTGTACCAACTTCCATGATTCATCCCTTTGTATGGGAACGGGATGTTACAATTGTGACATTGTAGATACTGGGTTCATTGATAACTGTCCCATATCCGTTGTAGATACCAAGCTCATTTTACATAGTGAGCTTATGGCACTTATACACATTCTGAGCTTTAAACTCTTTTTCATTAGCTACTCCGGTCACAACTGCTTATATCTAACCATACATATCATGTAATGAAATGCATCAAAATCATATACGTGCAATCAGTCACTTTTATTCAGTTTACACCTTCACTTTCACATTTTCATTGGACCTAAATCTGGCATTCAACAACTTGGTTGAGAACACTTATTTCAAATTCACATTCAATTAAGCACTTCTAATACGATCTCAGTTATCAAACTCCTCAGACCATCAATGTCTGGTATTTTTCACATTAGCATAATTAACATTTCAATAATCAATATATAGGCAAACACAATTATTCCTAGTGAGAAACATCTAGGTTACTCGTAGTATGCTCAAGATAGTTATTGCCTCGAAGTCCCGATAATGTCTAGATGCGATTGTTCGATTTGCGCTTCTATATCATGCAACACACACACATTTACACATTATTAATTTGCAAAATCACATAAATATTCATTCATACACATATGTATATGTGTTAGGTATAATGCATGCTCAATTTGACTATTCCGAGTATGTATCCTTAAACCACTTCTCACTCTTCTCATGATCATTTAACATCACCATTCAATCATTCATTTATACCTAATATACCTTACTCACTTTAACCACCTAATCCATCATCAATTAGGTTCTTTCAAGGCCTCATTCAAGCCTAAATACATCATATGAAAATACCTTAGCATTAATTGTTTCAAACATCACTTAAAAGACAACATTTCACTCCATATATTAGCCCACGATCGTGGGGTACCTTCCAACGATAGTGACAGAAGCCGGTGCAATTAGCCATGGTCATGGAGTGAGGGCAGCGATCGTGACAAAACCTGAATTATCCAGGCTACGATCGTAAGGACTATGCCATGATCATGTCCTGCCCCTTTTTCTCCAATTTTCTATGAAATTCACCTACTTAAAAACACCATTTACCCTTTAATTTTTCTAGAATTTATACTCATTAATACAACTTCACTTCATACTAATCTAGCTACCATATTGGTTACATTAAATCTCCAAAACTCTACTCAATTGATCCATTAAATTTTTACTTAATTCTATCATACATACATTCTTAACTCTTTCCATATCTTATCTCTTTCATAATACATCAAACAAATCATCTCTATAATTCACCATTGGACTTCATAACCTCATCATTTTTTTACCTCTACTTCATCTCAATACCATTCATAAGATAACTCACAATTTATGGTTGATCAATCATACAAAAATAGAACATATCATCTATCATTCACTATCATACCAAATCCTTACTTCTTCCCATTTCAAGAACATTACTTAACACCTTTTTTTAACATAAATTTCACCTTCATTATACCTTTTTTTCACAATCTATTTCCACTACATAATAGCCTATAGCTCATGGTTTTCATATTCTCAAAATAAGAACAAACACATACATTCACTCGTTAATTTCCTACACTCATCAACATAACAACAGGACATAAACACATCTCTTTATTCATCAACTTTCAACTCTCATTCAAACACCATTTTCATAACCAATCTATCTCAAAAATCATCCTTATAACATTTCATAATTTATTACTCATCATATATACTAAAATATGACATAAATATACCCATTATTCATCCACGTTACATATATATTTAACGCCACTTTCATGATCATTACAACTTTAAGCTATCATCTCATATGTTTATATTTAAACAATCCATGAAGATTAATGTATAACTTACTTGATTAAACTCCAAGCTTCTTCAAAATTACGTAAACCCTAACTCCAGAGCATCACACGATCATCAACTTTGTAGGGTGGATTAGGTTAGGTTTTTAGTAACAAGATGAAGAAGACAAGGATCTTAATGTAGCTAGTGATGAAAGATGATAGCAAAGATCAACGTGGTGAGGGTGAGAAGAGAGTGTTGTAGATTAGAGAATAAAGAAGAACGAAAATAAAGATGAGAGTATTTGGAAAAAGTGAAAAACTAATGAAAGATGGTCTTGCAATTGAATGTAATGAGATTGAGGTGAGTGGCAAGTGACTTGACACTTGTGGTCCCTACTTAGTCCTTTTTAATAATTAATCTATTTGTCTCCAATTTCTAATCCAATTTTCTATGACGCTTGTCAAATAATTTTTGTGTCACTTATTAATAATTTCTACTGCCATAAGTCACTTGTTACTACTACTATAAATTAATTGTCTTACCATTTGATATTTTTCCTAGTCTAAAAGTATTCAAAATTTTAGAAATCTCCCAAATTTTCACCAAAAATTCTAAATCAATAATTAGACTTGCCAAATCAAAAATCAAGACATAAAACTTGCTATTCGCTTCATAATCACTTTAAAAATCATTTATACTCGGAAAATGTCAATTGAGTGCATGTACAGTCTTCATAATGTGTACAAAAATCAATATTCACGTATGTGTATGCTAATGTTATGCATGAGCATAAAATGTATTTCCTAATTTCTCAATGATATTTCTCATATAGATAAATCTAGGGTTCTAACCTTTACATAAATCTAGGGTTCTAACCTTTAGCACAGAAAAATAGGATATTACAATATTGCACATGTTAGTGGGTTAGTCAGTAGATTCTTGTCTAATCCAAGAAAGGTTCACTAAAAAGTAGTGAAATGGGTTTTGAAATACTTGAGAGGTACTTGAAAATGGAGTTTGTGTTTTAGTGATAAGGACTCAATTCTAAAAGGTTATACAAATGCAGATATGGGTGGGGATTTTGATGGAAGAAATTCTACTTTAGGTTTTCTATTCAAGTTTGTAGGGGGCACTATTTTATGACAATCAAAGCTACAAAAGTGTGTAGCTCTATCTATGACTGAAGTAGAGAATGTAGCTACAGTGGAAGCTAGTAAGGAGATGCTTTGGTTGAAAAGATTCCTTTAAGAGTTCGATATGAAGTAAGAAGACTACATAGTACTTTGTGATAGTCAACGTGCTATTGACTTGAGCAAAAATACTATATATCATTCCCGCACAAAGCAGATAGATGTCAGATATTATTGGCTGAGGTTTGTGATTTAGGAGCAATAATTGATGTTGAAGAAGATTATACAAACTTAAATGTTGCTGACATGTTGACAAAGGCGGTTCCCAGAAGTAAGTTTGAGCTTTATAGTAAACATATCGTGATGTCTCTCAAGTAACTATTGAAGCATAATATGTCTTTCCCATAATTGGGTTGGAGGCGAAGTTTGCTGCGTGTCCAGTCCTATTTGAGACTTTCAGTGATTGTAGACACTTTAAAAGTTCATGGGAAAGATGAACAAGTGAAGATAAGATAGATAAATCCCTTTTGGGGAGATACATGACCATGTTCTTAACGTACATGATTGTATGGATCAACTGTGTATATCTTTGGAATTGTACGAACAGTGAAGACATAAACGGTCGTGTACATGCTCTTGTAGATGACCATATAACTCTTTATAAACGTGTAAAACTGAGACTCAAATGACGCTGAAATATACACGGTTGTGTATATGACCATTTATGGTAGAGAAAACCTAATTCAGAATATAAAAAAAGGAGAAGACTTAGGTTTCTTCATTGGAAGGCGCAAAAAACACTAAAAAGGGAAAAGAAAACATAGAGAAAGCAAGTAGTTTCTAATTCTCATCCTTGTTTGATTGATTTTGAGATCGAGTTGTGAATTTGTTGATTTGAACTTCAACTTTGATTTCAATCTTGAATCTTTGTAAGACTTCTTGTTATGGAGTGAAAGATCAACTTTTATAGATCCTTATTAGTAATTAGTAGATGTGCTTGTCAATTTGGTCTGTAATTTTTCCCTCTATTTCATAGGATTTTTCACATAAACTTTTGCGTTCGTTTCTTTATTAAGTTTTTATTTTTTTTCATTGAAATTATCTAATTAAACTTGATTAGAGTGCTTTATTGCTACAATTAAGTTGACCCAATAAGAGAGTTGTGTTCTTTAGTTGTGTTTTTCTCTTGACTGGTAACAATTTCAACGGAAATACTAATGATTTCAATTGGTGATGTTTAGCTTATTTACATGAAAGAGTTTAAGTTGATACTGGAGAACATCTTCACGTCTATATTTTGCCAAGAAGTAGGGAATGGATTTTTGATATCTGTAAAGTCTTCTGGTGAGTGGCGTTTTTGAAAGGGAAAAAAAAAAGAAAAAAGAAAAACGAAGTAAAAACTACAATCCCAAATTGTACATGCAAAGTAATTCCAACAGGCATCAAATCCTGAACACAGCGTATGTTGCATAAACTCATATAGTTCAACTCCAATTCGTTGCAATAAAAGGATAGAGAAACAAGCTAGAAAATGAAAAATTAGTTGTTGGCGGCACCATAAACTATACAAAAGTACTATAACTACATTTAAGCTTGAAGAAAATGCACAAGTTATCAGCTAATTGACCAATGAAATCACAAATGTCACATCGACCTCACAATTGGGTCCATAAAAGCATTATGATGCCTTTATTTGTGAAAACAGTACATTCCAAATGTCCTTGGTTAACATGAGCCAGGTGAAAAATCAATTGCCAGAAGGTGACCTGGTATAACCTCACCCTTGCATTTCCATTCAACTGACTAGAAAAAGCAATGGTCCTACGATGAGATTACTCGAATCGCAGACAAACTTCCTGTAGAAAAAAGACTAGGAAAAATCAAAGTCCACAGTATATCGTAAGGAATTTTAACTGAACCTGTTTCAAGATGACTAGGTATTCCAAAGGTTTTTAGAAGTAAACTTTTTTTATAAAACTAAACACAGCTATCTCTATCAACAGGACATTATTTCAAGATCCTCTACTCTATCAACAGGACATTATTTCAAGATCCTCTACTTTTTATCCATATCTACAGAATGTACCGGTCACATATACCATCCACAACTTTTGATGATTTGTATGTATTATCTTTAAAGAGTTATCTGTCAGAAGCACAACGAAAAGTTAATTTAGGTACTTAATTTCTTCTCTTGGAGATCTAGAAAAGGGCCAGTGCCCGGTGATACAAGAGAAAAATCTTTTCCCAAACCCCAACCTTGTCCCACCTAAGTGAGAATTTAAACTCGGACGTTTGCATCTTCTGAAGAAGTATTATCAAAATATGCAAGGATGCAACCAAGTTTTTGGCCTACTGTACCGGGTAACAGTGTGCAAGGGGTGAGGGATTTATGCCTTTTTACACACTAAAAGTTTAATTACAAGGACGCTATTAGATTTCTTACAACATATCATTAGTAGTATAACTGTTATATCTTTAGCCTAAAACCTGTCAAAACCACAACCATATTGTGTCTCTAGGAGATGAATGTAATGCATCTACCATCGTTAATCATAAAGCATGCCAACCAAAGTACCTATTCATTTAAAGAATAAGACTTACATAGTTTGAGTTATGTAGTTTTACTATGTGGATATTCTCAGTATTATAAAGCTGAAGGAGATGGGCGTTCAATCACATTTGGCAGCCAGTTTCTGAAGAAAGTGTGGGACTCTGTATCTGCTGGGGACAGGGCTGCTAGAGGAGTTATAGTAATCTGGAACGAAAATGAGCAGGACATAAATCATGGGACCCATTATTCATGAGCTATTGTCCACAATTTAGTTTCAGAATAAAACAAATACACGCACATATCCTTCTTGAAGAAATCTGTGATCTGTATCTTCTTGATCAACGTGTGCCCCCCTTACCTATTAGAAGGCCAAGAACATCCGAAACTTAAATACCTCAAAAAAGGGTAGACAAACACCAATCACAAAACACCACCTTTGAAGCTGGATGAAATGTCAAATGGTTCTTTCTTAATCATAATCAGCAGTTAAAGTCAATTATCTTTATTTACTCCTCCCGAGTGGGTGCTTGAGCATATAGTTACCAAACAATTTAAATCAAAAAGTTATGTTGCATCAATTGTGTTTCTACCAACTCCTTTCCCTTGCATAAAAGATAGTTCTCACTGCACAAGACATTGTATTTGTGACAAAGAGATCGACATCTGAGATCTTGAGCCTAATAAATTCCAGTTTCTCATTTGCTTCCCGAGCAGTTAACCCCCAGATATTTCTAACAGCATAAAATACAACAGGAAAAAAGAACAAGAGGAGATTAGGGGCAAAAGGCAGGTGAAAAGTAAATACTTGTGAGTCTCAAACATTTATTTATTTGAGAGAAGAAACACCGCTTTGTAGAAGATAATGCAGCACAAGTTTTGAAAACATAAAGAAGTTTCAATGAAAGCACACATAGACAGTAAAGAAAGGGGCCCACTTCTCTCTTGAAGACAAGTTGTCCATGAGATAAATCTGAGGTATCAGTCTCTGATACCAGTGAATCTTCATCCATCGTCATTGTTGATAACATTTTTCCTCTTTGCACGGTAGAATTAACTTGCTTCCAACCCATTTTATATAGGTATTTGCCCTGCTTAGTCAACTTATACCCCTTTTGAGACGAACAAAAAGGTACAACAAAAGTTAATGCACACGCCAATAACTAGTAATCCCATGAGAAAGCAAGAAAATTCAGTAACAAGTAGTGTTATGATAAAACATGAGATTACAACACGGAATCATAATTATGACCTTAAACCTAAATTATAGATATATTGACAAGCAAGAAAATCATCTTTACTTACCCAGCTTTATACATGCCACAGCAATTTTCAGCAAGATAATTTTATTAATAAGCCAGTCAGATTCCTTCTAGAATACACATAAAAGAGCAATAAATTGTGTACCAACAGGAAAATTTAGAACCATGTTTATTGAAAGAGGGCAATGATATTGTGCGTGGAATAGTAAGCTTCATTTCTGTGAACCATAGTAGTCAAAATTCGGAAATCTAGGAAATCATCGAGTCTCCACAGCAAGTAGCAGTATCAAAATGTTATCTGAACAAATAAGGTAACATTCACATGGGAACAGCCTACTTGCAATTACCTTATGATTAGCAACATCTGTGGGCACATCTATATTCAAAAAGCAACCTGAAGGATAAGTTTGATCTTTTATCTGAGTCATTACTGCACTTATGATTGGTAGGCAAGCCTCAGCAGCCAGTGTGAAGTCCTGGGTGTTGCTCTTACCTCCAATCCTACATTTACCACAAGCTGTTATTTTACACATATGAAGCAATCATATGCCCCCTACAGGCTGCAAAACTAGGCTTACATACCAATCATATGATATAGAAAGCGAGGGTACATTATCGAAGAAGGCCTCTCGAGCACCAGCAACAGTGCCAGAGTAAACACTGCAATACAGTTATTGACTGATGAGCATAAACTCTGAAAATAACTGAACCTAGAAAAAAATGTTGACAAGTTACTTAAGAGGAAGAAGCAGTCACTGAAATGTTTCATTATGAATTTTCTAAGTAGGTTTGAATTAATCTTGCATAATTGAATATTCATAATAGTGTATAGATAAGGAAAACAATTATATTCAGGAATCTTTGTCACTATATCAGCGCCAAATTAAAAGAAAATAGAATTCAGAATTACAATGCAATTGTTAAACATCTTCTACATGTTCAAGATACTGAAGAAATTTTTTCATGGGCAAAACTACCACTTAAAGATAGGAGTTTAATACGAGGAAGCACACTCAACAGAGGCAGCAAACATGTAGAAAGTGAAATTTGGAATAACTGGGAAGATCTAAAAGTGAACTACTACTAACATGTGATAGCCACAGTTGTTCCCCATGTTTATGCCACTGATAACCTGTTCAAAAAGAAAAAGAAAAAAATAAGCAACTTTATGCAGCAATTGTTATTTAACAGAACTTCATTAGACCTCTTCGTGTCCCAAGGATGTCTATAAGCAACCACATTTCAAAGTACTTAAACAGTAACAATAGCCAATTATCTTCTATTCTTGAAGCATCCACGTTAATGTCACTTAGTTAAGATGGGTATGTGTTATGGAAAATGAGCAAGACAAAAGCATAACTTGGCAATAAAGAAGGGTTAATTACAAAAAAAACTCAACTTTGTTCAATTTTGCAATTATAGCTTAAACTTTAAAAAGCAGCAAAAATGCTCAAAACTTTCAATTGTTTTCAATTATATCCTGACGTTAGTCTTTACATTAAGTTTGCTAACGTGACTTACCATGTTTTTCAAAAATACATACAAGTTGTAATTAACACAACAAATAAAGATTAATGAAATAACGTCGTTTAATCACATAACTAAAATGACGTCATTGTTTAAAAATGAAATCCTTAAATCAATTTACGCAACCCTAACGCCCTCACCCTTCATTTTAAATTTGTTCTCCCGACCATCACTCTTTGTTTTCAATTTTCAGTTTATTTTCCCGACGTCCCAAGCTACTCTTACATCACGGTGCACTGTACCAGCAAGCTATTCATTTTCAATTCGTCCTCCCAACACCCTCAACCCTTCTCGCATCGCAGCAAGCTCATTTTGCTCTTGCATCATAGTTAGTCACATCGGAGCTACATAAACTGATTTAGGAATTTCATTTTTAACAATGATGTTGTTTTAGTTATGTGATTAAATGACGTCATTTCATTAATCTTCACTTGCTATGTTAATTTTAATTGACGTGTTTTAATAATTAGAATTTCTGGAACACGTGGTAAGTCACCCTGGCAAACTTAACGAAGAGACTGACATTGGGATAAATTGAAAAAAATTAAAAATTTGAATATTTTATTACCACTCTTTGAAGTTTCAGACTATAATTGCAAAATTAAGCAAAATTTGAGATTTTTTTGTAATTAACCCATAAACAAATAATGACATCAGTAAATGCTCTACTAATCAGAAAATCAACACTTCTAAAGTTGTAGATAAAAATTGAAATCTACCAGATCAGGAATTGAAGGAAAGAGAGCTTCTGAGATCCCTAAAGAAGTACAATCTGCTGGAGTTCCTGCAAAATTTCCGTCCAAACCTTACTTTTCTTTCAACCAGAAGAAAAAGTTCAAAGTTAGAAGCATTTGTTGGTGCAAATTGGAGATGATGATTCCTAGGAACTCTCATACAACATCAACAGACTTACTTAGCTTTGGTAACAGGGCAGAAGAAGAAAAGAAAGGTAAAGCAATGTTTGTTCACACAAAATGACATCTTGAACAACGTAAATTGCATGCTTTTGACAACAAATTACAGAGGAAATTAACCTCTCAAAAGCATAGCCTTCATTGTACAAGTTCAAGCCTTTACTAATTTGCATTGGTACCCTAGGTGTCTCAAGCTTTTATTAATCTGAAGAAACAACTCATTCGAAACGAACAATACCAGAAAAGAAAACAAAGTTTTCATATGAATCTTAAAAAATCATAGATGTAAATAAAGAATTTAAAATGATCATCATTAAGAAATAAAATAAATAAAGAGAAATGAAGAACCAGAAACAGCATAGGCTGTAGCTCCATCAATATCAACTCGGCGAGCAGTAACAGGATGCCTCCAAGTAATACTGTGGCTAACAGCTGACTTTTCTCTGAAAAGATCAATCAAAACACCTTCAAATTACTGAAACAGAACAGAAAGTCAGTTAGCCGTTAAAAATCATCAATCAGGAGAGAGGACTTACGAGTCTGGGGCGCAGACGAAGACGTGGAAGCGACGGAAAGAGACAAGGACATGAACGAGTGAACGCAATCCAGGAGCGTCGATGCCGTCGTCGTTGGTGACCATGACCGTAGACTTCTGATCGGAGTTGAAAACGTCGCCGTCCTGCATTTTCCCCGACAACAACAACAGTAATCGAGAAACGGTTGGTGCGAGAGAGGGACAAAGATTGCAGGCGTTTATTAAAATATAGCGTGAAGTTATAGTTTAAAAATGAATCCGATTCTTAAATAATGTAAATAATTGACCTTTGCAGGAATACGAATATTCTTTATTTTTCATGTTCTCGAGAAAAATGTGAAATGGAATCGGAACTTCCTTAATTTGTTTTGTTTCTTTTATTTGTACTACTTAAAAGCGCAAAACAAAAAGGTACTTAGAGGAGTACCCTTATACACGCAAGGGTCGTAATATTACTAACTACTCAAAAATGAAAGTTTGGAGCGCTCAGTAGGCTAAATATAGAAAGTTGAAACTCAAGTTACACATCCCAATAATTGGATGCTTGCCATGGTTTTAGAGAAAAGGATTGTGATTAATTTTTGCTCAGAGTTAAATTGTCTATCATTTCTTTCTTTCCAAACGGTTTCTACCCACAAGCTAACAATTGCAATGTGGATCAACTTGGGAAGAGTTCTTTTAGTGGATAGCTATTAAATAGCACTGGAAAATGTTTGAGCTTGAGCAGGCCAGGTACAGTGCAGTTTGATTGTTTACCATATACGGTTGGTCATCTCACACATGAAAAATAAATGATCCTTAGTTTTTTCAACAGCTAAACAAAAAGAACAAGATGTTTTAATGCTTAAATATTAAGGCGATCAGCGGTGCTGAGTCTATTATGAATTGCAAGCCATAGGAGAAAGAGGTTTAAGGAGGAATTTTTTTGTGCCAAATGATTGTATGCTAACTTCCCATATATTTTGCCCTTGAGAAAATGAAAGTAGATCCATCTAATCTATATCAAATTCCTATCTTTAAGAATCTACCCAAATCTTTTTAGAATCACTGTTTGATTAGTGAGGTTAACCGAAGAAATACTCAGACCCCTTTCTTCTTTAGGATAGTAGATATTCGACCATTTGATTTTTATACTGCCCTTTACACCATTTGAAGAGTTCCGTAAGAAGTCTTCGAAAATTCTTTGTATTGTCTTGGTGACACTTTTTGACAATATGATATGTAAGCTCCAATAAATATGTAAAGAGTTAATAATTAATTTAATGAGATGAAGTTTCCATGTAAAAGATAGGAATTTGTTCACCAAGGAGCTGATTCTTCATTTAAGTTTCTTTATAAGAGGACTGCATTTGAGGAAAGTGAATCCTTTTATTGAATCAGGCAAACCCAGATATAAAAGAGGTAGTGATTTCTCCTTCATCTCTGTTATTGAAGCAATATGAGAAGCCATATTGGAAGCACCTTTGAGAGGATGAATTGGCTTTTTATTGAGGTTTATCTGCAATCCTAAAATAGCTTTGAATATATGGAGAGTCTTTATATAGTTGTTGATAGACTCTATGCTTTGCAAAAAAGAAGTAAGTCATCTGCAAAGGTAGGGCAGAGGGGGTCTCCTTGCCTAAGTCCTTTCCTAGCTTTGATTATTTTAAGGGACTTCCATTCACTAGAATTAAGTAGTTAGTAGTGGTTATGCATTCTTTGATCCAGTTGATATATGCCAGTGGAAAATTGTAAGCTTCCATCATCTTCCAAGTAAAATTCTAACTAATACAACCAAAAGCCTTATGAAAGTCAACTTTGATAGTGCAATTAGGAGTTTATTTAGCTCTTGCAATTAGGAGTTGATTTAGTTCTTGAATATCCTTTAAGAAGTTCTGACATTATTAAGATATTGTCACCAATTTGTCAATTGCAAATGAAGGTCCCCTGATTGTCATTGATGAGTGGAGCTATTTCAACTTTCATTCTTGATGCGAGGATCTTTGGGATGATCTTATAAAGAAAATTGGTACAATCAATATATCTGAATTCATTGAAATTGTTGGGCTTAAATCCTTATGGTACCAAGCATAGGAATTTCTTATTAATTTCCTTAAGATGCACACCTTTGGAGAAGAACTATTTCACTACATTTTACAAATGTACCTATGATATCTTGTGTTTTTTGGTAGAAGAAACCATTATGTCCATCAGTACCACTGAATTTTATAGTCTCCATCTTGAAAATAGCTTCCTCAATTTCCTTGTCCTCTAAAGCTTTTGTTACTATGGTATAGTTCACCTGATTTATTTTCTTCAGATTGAGCTAAGAGAGATTTGCATTTGATACTAGTGCTGAGTTTGGAGTTCCAAAAAGATTATAGAAGTAACTAACAGCCTCATCCTGAATGTCCTTCTGGTTTTAAAGTATTAGTCCCTCATTGTTTGTAATATAACAAATTTTGTTTTTGTTTTTGCAGGCTAGGATGAAGTTGAAGAAGAACTTTGAGCAACTATCCCTGTTGGATCGCCTATGGCTTAGAAATTCATAATACACAGTGGAATGGACTATAGGACTTTGTGTCTTGTTTTTTGATTAATCGAAAACAACACAGTAAGAACTGTAACTGAAATTACCTGTTAATGCGTGCAGATTAGGATTCTTTTCAGATTTGTTGACGCTACAACTTGCGAACGTCCTCTACCGGTATCCACATGAGGATAAAAAATCCGGGCAGTGGCTAATGTGTGCTAGCACAGTCTAAAACACTTTAGAACGTCACACAGCTTTCTCTCAAAAAAGAACGAGTGGCTAGGTCTATATGGCTTGGGTTTTTTGTGTGTCTTCCAATGAGATATAAGTTCTCTATTTATAGAAAAACCCTAATCCCTATTCTTATTAAGAAAAAGAATATCATAATCCTAACCCCATTAGGATTATGGAAGCCCAATAAGTTTCGGCCCATTTTGTATCTCATTTAATAAAAGCCCAACAACTTAATTCAGTCTTACCACATAAATATATTCACTAAATGCATTAAAGGGTAATTTGGTCTTTTTGTATTCACTAACGGGCTATTTGGCATTTTTACATAAAGTTAGTGGAATGATGAGCCATTAGGAGAGAACCAATTAAATGGTGACAAGTGGCATGGGTAAAAGTGTAAATATGAGATATTTTGGTTATAAGAAGTTATTAAGGATAAAAGAGTAATTATAATGGAATTATGGAGTGTGACTCCATAACCTCCTTCTCTATATCGGTGAATGCTGCATTATATGGTATGTTAAAAGGTAAGCGGAGATTGAGACAAAGAGACCTTATGTCACCTATTATGATTCTCCTATGCTTGGAATACCTATCCAGATTACTAAAATTGCGGACCAGAAACCCTCATTTCCACTTCCACCTGAAGTGTAGTAAGAATGGCATATCCCATATTGCGTTTGCTGATGACTTAATGTTATTCTCTCGAGGAGGTCTTAGCTCGATTAAAATTCTTGTGGATGCTCTAAGAGAATTGGAAGGTGTCTCTGGGCTTAAAGTGAGTCCCTTAAAATCAAATGTGTATTTGGCTGGTATCTTTGGAAGGGATAGGGAGAATATTCTGGAGATGGTTTCATATCCTTTGGGGGGATTTCCTGTGCAGTATTTAGGGATTGCACTAGTAACGATGAAAGTCTCGATGGCACAATTCTTCGTGCTAATTGAATTTATTGAGAACTATATTAATGCTTGGAATGGAAAGTATCTAACTTATGCTGGCCATATGGAATTGATAAAATTTGTAATTCAAAAGGTTCAATCCTTTTAGCTTCAAGCATTCCCTATATCAGTAACCATTCTTGATAGGATAACCTCTATTTGTTGATTATTCTTATGGGGTGGCAAATATTGTAAGGTGG
Source organism: Erythroxylum echinodendron (assembly GCA_027575705.1). Taxonomy (NCBI): domain Eukaryota; kingdom Viridiplantae; phylum Streptophyta; class Magnoliopsida; order Malpighiales; family Erythroxylaceae; genus Erythroxylum; species Erythroxylum echinodendron. The sequence goes on from JANZXR010000171.1 coordinate 23,261,534, forward strand.
CTTGGGATGATTTGTATGCTCCAAGGAATGAGGGTAATATGGGTTTGATGAATTGTAAGGTATGGAATTCGGCATTGCTAGCCAAAGTGCTTTGGAATATCCATTCCAAAGCAGACTCATTATGGGTGGTGTGGATGCATGAAATACACTTACGGGCAGTATCAATCTGGGAGTGGGAACCTTCAACCCATAACTCCCCTTTTTTGAAAAAACTAGCACTAATCTAGAATTCACGGGTGCATAGGATAGGAAGCCCGCAGGAAGTGGTGAATGGGCTATAGAAGTTTTGTGTAAATGGAGTACTATTTTTTAGGAAGATTTATGATATATTGCAGGTAAAGCATTACAAGAGGTCATGGATGTCTTTTATTTGGAATTAATATATTCTGCCCAAATTTTCTTTTATCACATAGCTTAGTTTTTAGAACCGACTACCAACCAAGGATAACCTCACATTCCTTGGGCTTGACCCGATATGTGTATTGTGTGGAGCTGAACTCCAATCGATTAACCATATACTTTTTAGATGTTCCTTTGCAGGTAGTGTTTGGGGTGCATTTTGAGAATGGCTGGGCCTACAAGGAGATATGACTTCCTTAGCTTATGTTGTCGAGTGGATTAAGAAGGAATACACTGAAGCATGTCTAAGAAGCAAAGTCGTCCGTTTGGCATTTGTGTGTACCATATATACCTTGTGGAAGACAAGAAATGCCATCCTATTAAACTCTTCTTCTTTGACGAGCTTTGATGCAGTATATAAGATAAAATCTATATTGTATAAAATTTTATATAGGATTTATCCTTGTGAATTGATTACCTTTTTATGCTTATGTATTTTGATGGATCGGATTGTACTGTTGACGTTTACAGTTTTGGCCACTGATATGGTCAGGGTATGCCCCAAGGAATATGTATTTACTTTTTGTTGTTTTGGTCTTTAAGTGTGCTTGATTAACATGGTCAGCTATGACTATTGCTTCTGGTTAGGGTATGCCCCTAAGATCATGTACTTATATTAGATGTTTTTGACTTTAGCTGGTCTTGATTGTAATGTTGACAAGGACGGTTCTGACTACTACTTATGATCGGGGTATGCCCTAATAACCGTGTACGTACATTTTGACATCTTTCACTTTAAATGTTCTTGATTGTATTGTTGACATGGAAGATTTTTTATTACCTCTTATAGTCAGGGTATGCCCCAAGGACCATGTACATATTCTTTTTGGTTTAATATATTTACCTTTTAACTAAAAAAAATAGGAAAGCTGAGGTGCCATGTCCAATCCTACAACTTATATTAGTTCAATTAAGCTCCTTAGCTTAAGTAATTAAGAGGTGAACAAAGAGTGGGAATTTTATTTTTAAGTAATAAATACTTTCACCCTTTAATATATAACTATGCATCCATCTCACCCATAATGATTCTTTGTCTACTAACATCCTCTATAGCCTTTTAGTCATTATGACCTTATTGGTAACTCTTATAAAAGTAATCCTAGGTCCCCTCCTCTTTAAGAGGTTTGCATACCTCTGACCATTTGACCTTGGCATTGAACTTACTATCATTAATATTACCTTACAAACACTCTCATTAACTCCTCAATAGTTTTGATTAGGACTTTGGACAAGAAAATTTGTTCACTTTGATAAAAATGCATGGAATTGACTATAGATTTGATGATTTGAAGTTTGCCACCGAAAGAGAGATCTTTGTTAGGCTAGCTACTTAACCTCTTTTCAATTTTTTTAAACAAAGGCAAGCATTCTGTGAGTTGCAGCTTCCTTATCGCTAATGGTAACCCCAAATATGTTAGAAGAGGGGATCTAATAAACATCTCTGTATGTAGCATTACACTAGAGGCAACGATAATATAAACTTTATAGTAGTTTATATCTAATCCAGATAACTCTATAAACTTCCTTTTGGACTTTATTAAGACTTGAGCATATTTGATTTCTACCTTGGAAAAAAGTAGCAAGTCATTTACAAAACATAAACAACAACTCAATGAAATGTGTTTGATTAAGGTTTAGACCGAGATAGAATCACCAAACCGAATTCCTAACGAATTCAGCTTTCATTCTTTTTTATATGTTTTCTTTAACTTATTTATGTTAATTAATTTAGCATTATTCTATTTTCTTTTTTTAAACCACCCAAAACATAAACACTGATTAATTTCATTTTGACAACTTTATACACGCTCTCTGTGGGATCGACCAAGACGTGTGCTATAGTAGTCTAGTTTATTTTGAGTAACGTTACGATGCACTGACACTTACTATGCTTGAGCTGATGCCCTAGGAACTTAATGTAGCAAAACTTTTTAGAGACCTTATGCTCTGATATGTGCTTAATTGATTATACATTTACTCCAATATACTTAGTGATTAATTCTATGAAATTACTTAAGATACTCACTTTAGTTCATATGTGGTTTAAGGCACAATTCAAAAGCAATGGAACTAAAGTGAGTTGAAAGCTCTATATTTGGGCCATTTTTCGAAGAATCATGTCCACTTGTCTTCATGGAACAAAAATGAGGAAGATTAGAGCAAATAAAGATAATATGAAGCAAGAAGATGAAAACATAAAGAAGATCATGTTGCTCATGACCATAGCGAGAAAAAATGCACAGTTATGAGCAATCACTCACGGGTGTGTATGGATTTGTATAGCCACCACTTGTCCATTTAACAATAACCTGGTATTTTAGAGGGTGATGGCTAGATGATGGACAGGTGGCAGCTGCCTTCTCACGATGATGCCAATAGTTAACATCATACAACTCTTATATGGTGACAACTAGTAACCAAGCATCTCACGCCCATAATCTAACTCCCATACAAGCCAACTACCAAGCTTTTTAAATATAAAACACAGCTATATGATGGATAGTGGATGGTTGCACATGAAGGGCTACACTTCAGTTGGAAAAGGATAAAAAACTCACTACCATTTTAATTTGGCATGGTTGTGATCATTAACTCACGGCCATTCCAAAGTTGTGCAATATAGATGCATGGGCATGAGTTATTCCTCGCTCCTATACATGGTGTGTCACACCTATGATGTAACATCCCCTCACCTATGGGAAGGGTAAATTGATAATTTGGAACGGGTTAGGATTGTTTAGAGTTGGCTGCAGTGGTCTTTGCTCTGAAGATCTGGAGACACTATCTATATGGTGAGACTTTTCAGATCTTCA
>JANZXR010000171.1:23318655-23346661 GCA_027575705.1 Erythroxylum echinodendron
GCTCTACTTCATGTATCTTCAAAGAACCAAGCAATTCATCTAGCTTTAATTTGCTCAAGTCCTTGGCTTCTTGTACTATAGTGACTTTGGGTCTCCATCTTTTCGGCAGACTTCTGAGAATCTTCCTGACATGGTCTTAATTATCGTAGATTCTCCCAAGCGCTTTAAGTCCATTAACGATAGTTTGAAATCGTCCAAACATCTGATCAATAGACTCATCTTCTTTTATTTTAAATAGCTCATACTGATGTACAAGAATACTGATCTTGGACTTTTTCACCTGGTTTATGCCTTCATGTGCGATGGATAGAGTGTCCCACATTTCCTTCGTAGTTTCACATCCATGAACTTTATCATATTCACTTTTGCATAAAGCACAACTTAAAAAGAACTTGGCCATTGAATTTATTTGAAATCTATCTTTGTGATCAGCTGACCATCTATTAAGAGGAATGGTATTTCCTTCATCATCTGTTGGTACGTATGGTCCATTCTCGATAATATTCCAAAGATCAATATGTGTCGATTCTATGAAGAGCCGCATCCTGTCCTTCCAATAATGATAATCTTCACCATTGAATGCAGGAGGTCTTGTGATAGAGGCACCTTCAGTTGAAACATGTGATTCAGCCATAGATCTTTGTCCTCACTTTGTAAAGGTGGTTCCTGAAAACTGAGCTCTAATACCAATTGAAGTAAATCACAAATTAATATAGAAGTCACGTACAATATACGAGATACACAAGAAAGGTGGTTGAATTGTGTATTCTTTTTATGAATACAAAAACTTTAATATATCTTGTTAAGAAAATTTTCAACTGTTAAAAGAATACCATAAAGTTATACAAAAATAGTTATATAGTTAAATCGAAAATAACTTCTATAGACTTATCCAAAAACAAAATAGAATAAAATGAAAGGTTAGAAGTTAGACGCTGCAGTTTTTATACTGGTTCACCCCAAACTGTGGGCTACATCCAATCCTCAGAGTTCATCTGAGTTTTCACTATATGTCGACAATTTTACAAGTATTCTTTCTTCCCTTCCAAAGCCCCTTCAGGTCTCTTACACAAAGTATTCTTTCCGCTATCTTAGTCTCTCTAGGCTCTTAGCCTTTTCTTTCTCTCACTAGAAAGATATTGTGAGCTTTTTGTTACAGTAGAGTTTGCTCTTTAGTATCGTACTTTTGAATACATAATTTTTCTTTGTAAGTAAACACTTGAAAGCCCAAAGATTGTTCAATCTTCGAATACAACTAGTATATATAGCGTAAGTCTCCAACTGCTTCTTGATTCTTGATAACTACTTCTTGATTCTTGTTAACCGCTTCTTGATTCTTGTAGAACCCATTATTCAGTTGAGTTCTATAACTAACTCCAACTAACTGTCCGACTTACTAGTGTATCTTCATCTTTGTATAGTCTGTGTTTTCCTCTTCTTCTGTATTTTTTACTTCTTCTGTGTTTTCCACTTCTTTTATGTTTTCACTTCTTCCATGTTTTCACTTCTTCTGTGTTTTCCGCTTCTTCTGTGTTTTCACTTCTTTTGTGATTTCTGCTTCTTCTGTGTTTTTCACTTCTTTTGTGTTTTCACTTCTTTTGTGTTTTCTGCTTCTTCTGTGTTTTCCCTTTCTTCTGTGCTTTCCACTTCTTCTGTGTTTTGCATTTCTTCTATATTTTCCACTTCTTCTGTGTTTTCACTTCTTCTGTGTTTTTTGCTTCTTCTGTGTTTTCACTTTTTCTGTGTTTTCCACTTCTTTTGTGTTTTCCGATTCTTTTGTGCTTTCACTTCTTCTATTTTTTCCGCTTCTTCTGTGTTTTCCACTTCTTCTGTGTTTTCAGTTCTTCTGTGTTTTTTGCTTCTTCTGTGTTTTCCGCTTCTTCTTTGTTTTCCGCTTCTTATGTGTTTTCCACATCTTTTTTGTTTTCCACTTCTTCTGTGTTTTTCTGCACACTTAACACACTTATCAAAATAGTTCATTTATTTCTAATATTATTATTATTTGATTTTCATTAAAATTAATAATCGTGAAGTTCTCTTGACTTAACAATACTCTCTATACCTTAGCTTCTATAAAGAATTTAAATATAAAATGAATCCCTTACAAGATTAGAATCTTCAGTGTTTACTTATCTTCTGCACCCATGCATTGATTATTAGGAAAGTTGATTTTCTATCCATAAAAAACTCGATAAGAGACCATGAATATTTTACAGCACCTTTCTTTAAAACTTCTAAGGGAAGGGCAATGATAAACTAACCATTCAGTGTTGCAGGAGGGAAGTCCTAAAGTGATAAAACCTTTACTACATCGTTAAGGACTTGGCTCTACGTTTTCCTTATGAAAGATGATGTTAGAGCTTGTTTAGTTGAATCATTCTATAAGGGAAAGGTTTGAAAAAAAGTGAAAAAGAGGAATCCTTACTTTGCATATCTATAAAGACTAAATAGGGGAACACTTAAACAAGGAAAAGAGAAATTAAGTGGAGGTGCTAGTCAATGCCATTGCTGTAAATGGTAAAAGAAACAAAAGGTGAAAAAAGAGTAACCAAGGGCACTAGGAGTTAAAGAACTAGAACTAGACTAAATAAGGGGACCTATAGATTAACCAAAATTTACATAAAAATGGAAAGAAGTAATAAAGAGGGTGTTGAGCCCGGAGAACTAAGATAATGCACAAGGCCATGAAGCTATAATAAAAACACATGCATGAAGATCATAAGAAAAAAAGGAATAGAAAAGATATACAAAGAAAAGAAAATAAAAGGGGAGGATAATAAAAAAAGGAAAAAAAGTTAAATGAATTAATAATGAAGAGAAGTAAAATAAATCACCGATTTTAGCAACTGGAAAGGAAAAAAAGTTAAATGAATTAATAATGAAGAGAAGTAAAATAAATCAACGATTTTAGCAACTGGAAGAGTTGAAAGGAATTTGGGGAGAGAGAAAGCATCGTTCAGTTCAAATCTAGATTTTTTTTTACTATTAACTAAACATACATTATATAAAAATTCAATATTAATTATTATTCAAAATTATAACTAATATAATTTAGTTTTGGAATAAATTTTAATTTATTCAATTAAAGAAAGTGTACATAGAAAGTGTAAATATAATCCCATAGGGAACTAACCCACAGAAAGATCCTAAATAAACAAGAGTTTGCATCAACTTGTAATAGGTTCAAACTGTATTAATGGCTTCTGTTGGTATTTTCTCAGTTTAACTAGAATGAGTTCCACTGTAAGGTCATTTTGTGGCTAAATAGTTCTTGTTTTTATAGAGTAATATGCGCAATGTGATCTGATCTTGAATGATTATTGATTTTTGTTGTGGTGTGTTAGCAATGGACTTGAAGCTTTTATTGTTCCCCTTAGTCCAAATGCCTAAAACAAGATACGCTAATGTAATGAATATTAACCATAGATCACCTTCCTGGGATAGTTTAAGTTGAATACTCCATTCATTAATGCCTGACTAGATCGTAGGGGGTTATGAATTCAAAATTTGTTCATAATAAATCTCCAAATTTGATTCAAATAGGTGTAGGAAAAGAAGATAAGACTGTGAGATTGTGCATTATTCTTGCATGAGGAACAACAGTTATGAATATATAGAAGTCTAATAATTCTATTTAAGGTGGCGAGTTTAGTTTTGAAACCTTGCAGAGTTGGTGAGCAAGTTTAGGATTGAAGTTCTTGTTACATACAATACGAAACCTTTACACCTGAGGATAATCTAATCTATATGTGCTTCTAACTGAAAAAGTGGTGAACTCACCAAAATTTATTAAATTCCACAGTATCTTATTAACTTTCCCAGTAAGAGTATGGAAATCCTTATAAGAGAGCTTATGTTACGAAGTTGTTGATAAATAGTTCAGCCTTGAGCCACGTTAGCATATGCACATAAATGAAGCTTTTGAGCACTTGAAATTGAGAAATGTTGTATGATATATTTTGATTGAGCCACGGATCAAACAAAAACTTTAGAGTTTTCCCATTGCCAGGTTAATAGTTGGTGCACTATGATCTTTTCTCAGATTTTACCAATATATTTGATGAAAGCAGAAGCATTTCTGGGAATTTTGAAGCACCAAATGGGTTTCTCTTTAAAGTAATAAGCCTTAACCCATTTATCCCACAACGAGTTTCTGTTTTAAATTAACCTTCACACTTTCTGAGTAACCACTGATTGATTTAATAATTTGGAAGTGATGACATCAAGTCCTCTTTGTTTGTAAGGCAAACGCACGTCTGTCCATTTTATTTTTCTAGCCTTTGGATTCATGTCACATACTGACTAATGAGAATTTTTAAAGATTTTGTCACTCTACTTGTGAATGTAACTAGGAATTACATGATGAGATCCCCATTGAACTACTATAGAGGAGAGAATATAGTTGATTAATTGAGCTCTGCCAACTATGAAAATTTCCCTATGACTCTAGCTATTGATCTTGTTCAGAATTTTATTAATCAAGAATTTAAAATCATAAGGAGATGGATTAACTAATGATATAGTTACTCTAAAGTAAGTCATTGGAAATTGTTGACTTTTGAAACTAGAAATTGAAGCCAGAATTGGGTCAAGGAAGGTATCACTTTTTGAAGTGAATAAAGCATTCTTATTGTAATTACTGATGAGACCTAACATCTTATTAAAAAGATTAAGAGCATTGTGGAGTGAAGCTATTGAATTGCAATCTACTTTAAAGAATAGAAAAAGATCATCAGCACAATCAAATTAATAACTTTAACATTTTACATTTGCCATGAAATTTGAATCTGGGAACTTTCCTTACCAGTTTGAGCAAGAGTTGAGCACCTCCATTGCTAGTTGGAATAGGTAAGGGGAAGTAGGATTCCCTTACGTAATAACTCTAACACTTTTCATAGTCTTAGAAGGTTCCCTATTTACTAGGACCTTGAAAGTCATAGTACTTATACATCGATGAATCCAAGTGATAAAGTTTGAAACAAAACCATAAGCCTATAAAATGTTAGTGATAAAAGACCAATTCATCATGTTATAAGCTTTTTAAAAGTTAACTTTCATGGTATAATTTTGATGTCCTCCTTTCCTTATATAATTCTTGAAAAGTTATTGAGAAATGGGTATATTATTACTAATAGATCTATTAGGAATATAAGCACCTTGATTGAAATCAATATGATTAAGCAGAATGGTTTTAAGTATAAGTGAGAGTACTTTAGAGATTACATTGTAAACGGTGTTATAATATGCTATGGGTCGAAAATCACCAATACTAGTGGATTGATTCCTTTGGGAATAAGAGTAATGGAAGTGCTATTGATCTCCTTTAGAAGCTTGCGATTATAGAAAAACTCCATCATAACATCAACCATCATTTTATTAGTAATGTGCTAGGTCTTGAAGAAAAGTTGGAATTGAAACCATTAGGTCTTGGTTCTTTTATGGGATAGATTGATTTAAAAGCATGCTTGATTTCCTAAGTGGAATTAGTTGTATAAATAATGCTAAATTCATGAGGGGGAAGATGATCTTAGACAATTTCACTAATGAATCTAGAAGAGGATTGGGAATTGGGATGAGCAGAGAAAATTTGAAAAATAGTGTCCAGCTGCTTAGATGATTAAAGGTTATGAGTCTAGATTGGAATCCAAATACTTGATGGATATAATTTTGTTTGATTTATTTCTGGAAGTGATTGCCTTGTGGAAAAAAACTGAGTTTATATCACCATGCTTCAACTAATTTAGCCTGAATCTTTGCTTTAAATGGGAATGGTGAAACTTTAAAGCATGTGAGAAAGCTTCAAGAGAATGTCTATCCTTTTTAGCATGCAAATCATAAGAAGGATTGCAATAGATGGTTGATTGAGCTTATTTAAGAGCAACTTTGGCAATAGATATTAGATGATATTTGTTATCAATGTTTTGCTTGTGGAAATATTTCATTGCTTCCTTGGTGGAATGAAGTTTCCTTGTGAGGATGAATTGTTTAGAACTATCACAAGATATGTTTAAGCCTTTCTTTAGCACATTAGAAAAGCCTACGATGTCAATGAGAAAATTATTAAATCTAAATAGAGAGTGAGAGGACTTTAGAGGGATTATCTGTGCTAGGATGGGAGAGTGATCCGAGAGAGTGGTGTTAGGGAATAAAAATTAATAATGTGGGAAAGTATGACACCATTCTAGGTTAGACAAGCATTTGTCTAGCTTTCTTTTAATAAAGGCATTCCCCATTTGTTTATTGTTCCAAATGTAGAAGTTACCACTAGAGGGTAAGTCAGAAACTTGAATATTGTCAAGACATTTTTTGAACTCATCTTAGTAATATTTATGAACATAAACACCTTCAGATTTAGTGAAAGAAATTATGGCATTGAAATCACGAAGTTATATCCAAGGGGTTTGGATATAAGGTGCAAGATCTCTTGGTTAAAACCCTAGGAAAATTGACATACTTAATTATAAGAAATCTCTTAACAAAAACTTCCTTTCAAGGGAATTGAAGACCTTGATATTCCAAGTTAAAGCAATCATAGGACTTAGCTCAGAGAAGGCCTTTTCATTCTGCTAGGTCTCCTTTTGCTAGTAGGAATAAAATCAACATTAGTAGTGACACATTCTAGAATTAAGCTTACTTTACTAGGAGTTGGGGGTGTCATTGTTATTTGCCAAGGTTGTAAGTTTTTCTAGAATTTTGGAGAGTGGACATTAAGATACTTCTGTTATAATGTTTTCAATGGTAGAACATGAAATTGACTTAGTGTCACACTATGATGGATTGGTAGTCTTAACTTGAGCTAAGTTTGAAAGTGGTGTGGAAATTGTCATTACCATTAAGGTCTTAAGAAAAAATAGAATTATCGATCCTTCTAATAGTTTTCCAAATATTTGTAGCAGGTGCAGAATTAGATTTCCAAGTAAATGTCACTTTGGTAGCATCCTTCATAAGCTCTATGCTGTCATTGAATCTTGGTTGGGGGATTTCTTCAAGCGAGCTATAGAATTAACCACCATACAAATTTAAGAAAAGTTGATTATGCTAGGTTAAGCTATGACCTAATGCATTCATATTTGTTTACCAATATAGCTAGTTAGGTGACTCAAGCCAGTTTTTGTACAATACACAAGAGGGATTCTATGAATGCAAACTAAAGAGGTATATTCAAATGGATGAGCCCTTAACAATCCATCCTTTGTCTCCAATTTTAAAGAAGAAGTGGTTTATTGGCAATATATCTTGTCCCAGATTCAAGCACCTTTTTGGTATCAGCTTTGCTTTCGAATTTAAACATATATATGTCTTGATCATTAATAAGAATCTCTTTCAGATCTACAGACTTCTAGTTTTTTTAGGCCTAAGTTTTCATTTCAACGAAGCATTCCAAAGGTCCACACCTGCTTTGAGAGCTTCAATGGGAGGTACAACTATGGGAGTGTTAGAGTTCCCAGGGGGTAGATAGGAAAGCTTGATATTAAGGTTGGTATCACCAAGCACTTGAGTCGAGGATCTCTTAAGGAGAGGGGAAGAGTTGGTTTCTAGAAGGACAATAGGGGATGGAGATTCAAGAGGGTTGGCTAGAGAAGGAATAGATAACACAGCAAATTTGAAGCATTCTCCTGGAAGAAAATGAGTTTGTTTTAGGGGTAAAGATGAAAAATTAGTTAAGGAACAATGCTCAAGGTTGATAGACATACCTACTACAGACATAGTGATAGATAAAGAAAGGGTGACAATGGCTAGAAGCTAAAAATAGAAGGGGTTATTAGTAGGAAAAGAAGAATTAGTAAGATACCTTTAAAGTGAAGATGACCAGAAAGAGAGAGGATGAGATAATAGGAAGAACAAGGCACGAAGAAGAGCTAGGAAAGGCTGGAATCAATGGATAGGAGAAAAGTGGAACCAACAACACGAATAAAATAGACCAAAGAAGAAAGAGATAGGCAATCTCATACTACCTTAGTAAGATACCCTTAGAGTGAAGATGAGCAGAAGGTGAGAAGATAAGAGGACAAGAACACCAAGACACAAGGATAGACTTGGAAAAGACTGGAATTAATGGAGGAAGGATAAAGTATAAGAGCAAAACATAACCAACACTGCGAAGAATGTAGACCAGAATATAGAGAAGTGATACACTCTTATACTAGCCATAATCTTATCATATACTAATATAATTTACTTACATTATAATTAAAATTTTAATTTTAGTTTTTTAAAAATCAAAATATTTTAAAATTTATAGTTATTTATATTTTCAAAATTTTAAAATAGTTATTCATGAAATATTTTTAAAATGTTAAATATTTAATTGTAAATAGTAAAATTATTCTTAATAATTAAAATATTCTTAATAAATATTATTTTATAAATAAAAATTTAAAACTTTTTACTTATTTAATTATTAATTTTAATAAAATATAATATGTTTATTACTATGTACTATTAAATATTTTATAAAAGATCAAATAAAATAATTTATTTAATTAATATTTTTTGTTTATTTTTACTTATTAAAAGTAACAAAAGTATAATTGTGTTAATATTAATGACAAAATAATTTATTATTTTTATTTAAGAATGACATAAACCATAATTATGAAAAAAAATAAAAAACACAATAGAAAAACATAACTAAAATGAAATAACCTTTAGAAGTTTATTATATTTTCATATAAAATTACTTTGATTTTTTGTCGAAAAGTAATTCATTGATGAAAGGATATGTACAATCCTGTTTCTATGAACAAAAGTTATAAGAATGTCCATTTCCTTAGGCAATGATGATGCTTAAGTAGCCTTTACTCTAGAAACCACCTTTGCTTCATGCATTGAGTTATTTTGGTGACCAGTATTTTAAGTTTAGACTGTACTAAAGTATGATGATTTAGAAGACTTGCTCCTTTCTTTTAGCCTCATTCCTGAATAGTTTGTTTTTCCTCTCTTTCCATAAGTTGTAAACCATTGGAATTAAGCTTATTTTCAATAACTTGTAATATATTTTATTTGCCATTTTGATTGATGAGGCCTATTCAACCACTTCATTCTAAGTGGAAATTGCCTTCTTATGTTCAGCTGGCCTTTTATTCCCTAGTGGATGTTGTTGGAATATTTGTAATTGACTACAATATGATCCATAGTTTCATTGCAGTTATGGCATAGCTAACATTATTTAGAAGGAATGGTGAACTTGATCTTGTCCTTTGTTGTTAATCTTCCATCTATCCCTACCCAAAGAATAAAAGCATTTGAAGGGATAATATCATTATCCTATACTAGATTCTTCCACTTTGCTATGATGCATTTTTTTGGGCTGTAGGAAAGCTCTATAATCCCTGGTGCTAAACTTCTTTTCTCCATTGGCATTCTGATAATTCTGATCTTGATTAGAGGCTTGGTAAGGGGGAATATTATCCATAATTTTTTCCATTCCTCATTTGCAATGGAAAGGCCATATATATTGTTTTTTTTTTGATGAGATCCTTCACCTTTATATTTGGATTGATTACTAACTTTAAGTGTTAAATTTCCTCTATAACAGAACCCTAGTATATCAGTTATCAAACCAAAATAGTGATGATTCACCATTCTCAGTTCTACGAGTAACTAGGTTTTGCATTCATTGTCTACTCCTTAGGATTTGCCTCAATCTCCATAACATGATTTGGTTTGGGTTTATGTTCCATAGGCCATTTCCCCTTATATACAAATTACGATTCTATTTTACCTAAAGCTCCTCCTTATTCTTACACAGCCATTATAGTTTCTTTTCCAAGCAAACCTTGGTAGGAGTTTTTTCTAAATGGATGCCTAGACGTATGTATTTATTTCATAGATAGACTTGCTCTAGCTCACCTTAACTTTATAATTTTGGTTTTTGGAACCATCTAAAAGAAATTCCCTTATCTTTCTATTTATTTCCTTCAGTATGCATTTAGGAAGGGCCAAGTGATTTATCCAGTATGTAGCCAAGCTGCTTAAGATAGAGGTGGTAAGTTGAAGTCTTCCTTTATAGCTTAGGAACCTATTAGACTAGTGGTTAATTATTCTATTAAAGGAATCCATCAATGGGTTACAGTCTAAGGCACTAATCCTCTTATAAGATATTCAAACTCCTATATATTTGATAGACAAACTAGCTTGCTTTAATCCCAATTTTATAGCTATTATGGCTACTTACTGACTCATATTGGTTTATAAGTAGAAGATGCTTTTGGTTGGTTTGCATCTCAGGCCTTACGTAGCTTTGAATTCCTTCAATGTTTCCATCAACAGGTTGATTGAGGCTTCCTTAGCTATACAAAGCAATGATATTTCATCTGCAAATGATAGATTTGAGATTTTGGTACCTTTATATATATAATGGTATTTGAATCCTGTTCTATTGGAGATGTTCCTTACCAAGGAGCTTGATAAGAATTCCATATTTAACATAAATAGGCAAGGGGATAAGGGATCTCCTTATCTTAGTCATTTCCTTGCCCTTATCAAGTTGGTTGGTTCTCCATTTACTAATATAGCAAAAGTAGTAGTGGAAAAACATTCTTAAACCTTTCTTTAAATTTTTTTGGATAACCTGCTATTTTAAGCACATTTGATATGAACCTTCAACTAACTAAATCATAGGCTTTAACAAGGTCAATTTTGAGGGTGCATCTTTTCATGGATATATTAAAGGTTTATCTTTTGACAAAGGCATTTTGAGCTAGATTAATAATCTTACATAGACTAGACTTCATTTTATTAGTTATAATTTTTTCATTGACCTTGTATATTATGTTGGAGCATGCTATGGGTCCTAACTCCTCCATTATATATGCATTTTCTTGCTTTGTAATGAGATTTATCAATGTTTTATTCCACTCTTCAAGATTTTCCTCTTTTGAAATAACTCTCTTATTGCTCCTTTTACAATTTCACCAAAGATGTCCCAATTATATTGAAAACACTCCCATTAAACCCATCAAGTCCTAGGGCTTTGTCACGATGAATGCAGGACATAACCTTTTTTATTCCCTCTCTTGTAACCTCTCTTATAAGGTCTTGTTTATCATAGTCAGAAATTTTTTGATCTCTTTCAATACGATTTCTAATACTTCCTGCATTTCAATATCCAAACCAAATTGTTTGATAAAATAATTATAACCTATCCCCTTCTTGTTCTCTAAGGTGCTATTGTAATTGTAAATCATAGTTGGCTCATCCTTTCTGAGCTATCGATCTCCTGGTTTAGCCATAATTTTCTTCTGACACTTTAAAAGTTCCTCCAAAGCATTATGTTTCTCCATCTATATAGGTTCAATAGATTCCCTACTGAGTTTTTTCAAGTTAGACTTCACTACTAATAAGTGCTTGATTGACTATATATTTACTCCATAATGCTTAGTAATTAATGTTGTAATATGTTTAAGACACTTATTTTGGTTTATATTTTGTTTTAGGTACAAGTTGGAAGAATAAGAACCAAAATGAGCTAAAACCATATCCATAGAGTTGTCTTATTGATTTTTAACCTTATTTGCCTTTGTGGAATAACAAGGAGATGAATTAGTGAATATAGGACAAAGAATGAAAGAAATGAAGTTATTACAACTTACATAGTCTTGTATGAGATCGTATAACTCACTAGAAATTTATAAGAGTGTGATAATGCAGTTTAACCCTCTCTTGTAACCTACACGACTGTTTGTGGACGTCTATGGTTATGTAAGTCTTTGTCTAGGTTACCAAGATCGTATAAATTCATGAAATTGGGAAAAATGATGCATACGATCACCTACACGACCGTATGTCTTGTAGAACCCTAATTTTTAGTATAAAAGGACATTTAAGCGGAAAAAGGAAGGAATGAAGAATTTAAAAGACACGAAAGGGGGTAAATTTCTTACCTCTTTAAGAGCTATAAGGAGCTAAACTTCTTCCTTCTAATTTGAATGGCTATCAAGTTCACAGAACATGTTTATTCATTTGTGTTATTCTTTGTTTAATATTTAGAATTCATGTATGCTGATTTAAACACTTCCAATAGATTTTTTTTGTACAAATACATTGCCAAAATCTAGATTGCAATATGTAATTGTTGTAACTTTGATTCTCTTGTGGTAAAATAATGGTTGTGCATCATTAGGGATAACATTGCATAAGTTAAATGAGTTGAGCTTATTTGGTTGTTGTCTAAATTAACATATTTTCCTAATACATAATGTAGTTGTCACACTAAAACTAAAGAGCTTATTTTAAGTTGTCTAATAGATAAACCTAATTAAAGAGCTTATTTTGATTAGATAAGACTTAAGGAAAAACTGGGATTAACAAAGCTAATTGTTAATTTACAAAAAACATGACAATTAATTGTGCTCACTCGTGCGAAGCTTGAGATTGAACCAAGATTTGGATTTGAAACTCATTTGTCAATTTTATTACTTTTGTAATATTTGATTTGATTTACTTTCATTAGTTAAATTTTACTTTATTTTCTTAATTGAATTTAACCAAACTCCTCCCAATCCTAAAGAATGATTTATTCATTACAAAATCTAAACACCCTATTTTTGTGTATATGATCCCTACTCATCACTACTGTAAATTTAGTTATGCAAAGTTACATTTTATTTTTTGGTCGTTAAGGAGTAAAGAGATTTAGTTTTTTACTTTTGATATTAATGGTGTTTAATGTATATATTTATTTATAATTTGTTTTTACAATTGTTTCTTGATCCTTTTATATTTGTTAGTGTTTTGTATGGTTGTGATGAGAATCCTCATCAAGACCCTGTATAATTTGATCATACGACTAAAAGGACATTACAAAGGTTGCATAAGGATACCAGAATAACTCCAGGAATACAACATCAAATTAAACTTGAGCAACCTAACACCAATTTAAGAACTTTAAGAGAGCTAGCTGCCCTATATTTGACTCAAAGTTCTTTAAGCATCACTTTCCCAAATGTTGCTAAACATATTACTTTTAAGCTTTAGTCATGCTAAATCCATCTTTTGCCTAAATTTCATGGTTTTGAAAGTGAGGATGCTTATAAGCATCTCAAGGAGCTCATTGTGGTTTATCTTAGTATGAAACCTCCAAGGGTGAAGGAAGAGCAAGTTATGTTAAGAACCTTTCCATTTTCATTGAAGAATGTAACAAAAGACTGGCTATTTAATTTGCTTGTAGGGAGCGTTAACACATGGATTAAATTAAGGAGGGTAAAGAAATACTTTTCATCATCAAAGATAGTCAACATAAGAAAAGAGATTTGTGAGATAAAAAAACATCGTAGAGAATCCTTTTACGAGTATTAGGAGCACTTCAAGAAATTGAGTTCCAACTTCCCTCACCATAATATCATAGAAAACTCCTCATCTAGTACTTCTATAAGGGACTATTGCCTATGGATAAGAGCTTAGTAGATATAATAAGTAGTGGAGCACTGTGTGAAAAGAATCCTATAGAGGCTAGAATTTTAATTAAGAGTATGACAACTAATATATAACAATTTAGCATTTTGAACAATGTCTGTAAGGTAAATGAGGTAAAACAAATTCATCAACAAAATAGCGTTTAGATGAACAAACATCCTTTTTTAGGCAAATTGCTATTGGGAAGGCACATGTGAAAGCTTGTGGTATATGTGTAAATATGAACCATCCAAAAGATGGTTATCTAACTCGATAATATGGAAACATAAAGTATGTAAATGCTATAGGGGAAATTTTGCCAACAATACAACCCTATTTCCAAAACTATAATCTAGGTTAGAGAGAACACTTAAACCTAATTTATAAAGGCAATATGCAGTAAAACTACTCTCTAAATAGGTCATAGGGTCTACAACAATTTCCACCTAAACCATAAGCCCCCTACTCCACCTCAAGTACATCGTTGGAAGATATAGTTAAGTCTTTTCCAACTATCACTTTGCAATTCCAATAGGATGTGTAGCAGTTTCAACAGGAGACCAAATCTAAATTTTAGGAGATAAGGTATAGTATTCAAAACTTGAAGAATAAGGTAAGCCAGATGATAGCATCTATTAGCCATTTAGAAGCCTAAAGAGGAGGAAAACTGCCATCACAACTTAAGACTAATATGAAGAATGCAAGTTTGAGGATCTTAATAGGATTACATAAAGGATGGTTAGTGAAAAAGAAATTGAGAAGGAGCTTAAAGAAGAAAGGGGTATACCATTTAACTTAAGGGTAAATGTTAAATCCCAAATTTTTGTTAAAATGAACCTGTACCTTTCTATAGCAGGTTAGCAAAGTCAAATAAGGAAGATCAAGATAAGGATATATAGGAGACCTTTCAAAAGTTTGAGGTGAATATACCACTATTACATATGATCTATCTCTAGTGGTTTTCTAATTTTGCTAGCAATATGGCCCTTCCTTTCTGCAGATCAGTACTCAAGTGGTACTATATGAAAATATACCCATAGTAGAAGTGTTTTGCATGAGGTTATGTTTAAAGTGAACCTAGGATGCCACCTTTTCAGTAGAATGGGGTGTTTGAGCACATGTTAAAGCCCTACTTCTATAATTCTAGAGGCATTTTCTTCAGTGTTAAATCTAAAAACAAAAAATTCATTATCATTTACCATTATATTCATAAGGACTATGTTTTTCCATTCTATAGTTGCCTATTTTGTACAATAGAGAAGGCAAGTCTCTTTTTCAAAAATAATGTAACTACAAATTTGCTTCATTTTCTAACTCCCTATTACAACACCTTGGCTAGAGGCTAAATAGGTTCCCCCTCCTTCGACTATATTTATCCAAGTTTCCCAAGTGTACTTGAGTCCCTCAAAGTAGAGTTTTAAGTGACTTTCCTCACTGTAGACTCTTGACTCTTGTTAGTTTTGGATCCTAAAATAGTTGGAAAATCTGAGGGGTATGGCCAATTTAGAGGTTGTGTTAATATGTTATCAATGGGGCTTTTAGCTAGGGTGTTTTAGTTGTTTGTATGAAAAACCAACATTTTTGGTTCATGTTGCATATAAAGGTTGGTAAGTCATTAAAAATGGAAAGATGGGGTGGTTAGCGGTTTGTTGGCTACGGTGAAAGGTTGTTAGAGAAAGGGGAGCATCTTATCCCTTTAGATAAAACTTAAAAATTACAATTACTTTGATTTGATTAGTTAGTTGTATTTAACATTTTAGGTAATTTTTCATATGTTTCTTTAGTTAAAATATGATATTTATTTTGGGCATTTTATTGCCTATACCCTTCTTTGGATAGAATAAGTTAAAGAGAATATAAGCAGAACCTAACACAAGTTTGTAGTTAAATGATATTTCTTTCTAGAAACAAGATTTGAAAGCATGATTTTATACAAGAGCAAGTCAAAGCATATTTCACATGAAAAAGAAGTTAAAGTGAAGTACATGGTCCTAAGTATGGGCATTTTAGTGCTCATGCTCGATGTAAGTTTTAAGGTTTAGTGTGATACATGTCCTGAGATATGACAATGTCCTAAATCATGTTCACAGTAAAATCCTCTATTTAAAGAGCTGTGAAAACCTTATTTAAAGGAGTTCTTTTATTTGTTTTCAGTTTTTCAAGGTTAAAACTAGGTTAGCAGTCAAATGAGAGAAATAAACCATAGAACAAGGCTTTAATTTGTCTTTAACAAGGAAAGAGATCTAAGATCATCCCAACAAAAAGGAATACATTCAAAGATTGACATCTATATTAAGAAACATGCTTTAAATATTCCTTCAATACTTTGTTTGCTTTTATTGTTGTAAGGATATTAAGTGGCTAAATATTTATTGATGTTTCAATAAGAAAAACCTATTTTTATGGATTGAATTAAGTTTTTTTAAAAAAAAGTTTTATATTTATGAAGTATCATTGTTGTTCTTAATGTGGATTAAATAAAAGAGAAAGCTTAAATCAATTATAAATTTATATGCAGACATTTGAAAAAACATATTTGTAAGGCAACTTAAGCATTAATTTTTATATTTAAATGGGGTGCTAGAAATAGATTTACTTGCCTATTTAGTATTAAAGCCAAACATTTTAATAAATTTCGTATATCTCAATTTGTTTTTAATTGTTTTGATTAGGTAATAATATCAGTTAACAAATTTAGGATAGGTGTAATATATTGATAGATGGCAATTCATTAACTTAGAAAATTTCACAGATCTAAATTATAAAATCTCTTAAATAATTGTATCGTGAGTATAAGATGATGCTAGGAGAAAATTTTATCTCGATGTTTCATTATATCTGATTTTATATCATTAATTAATTTTTTTCTCTAGTGATGTTTTAATTTATATTGGTGGTTTATATTGAATCAATCACAATCTTTATTATTAACTAGATACTATTAGGAGAAATAGACTTAGAATTATTCATTCATTATGAGCATTATACTTCCAACCTAGGAATCTCTAATAAAAATGTTGACTAAGTGTCATCATGATCACTAACTTCAACTCCAGAAGTTATAATAAAAAGATGTAATCGATGAATATATATGTCAATTATTTTTCCATTATTATTTTATTTTTCAATTGACATCTTAGATGGTGTATTTTACATTCATTATATAACTTGAACGTTCTCTCATTTCGAAACTAGCATTTTTGTTTCTTTTCATTAGAATATTATATCTCCACTTATAAGTGTCCATTGAAACATTTTGGATTTATTATAGTTTTGTAATGGCATGCTTATATAAAAAAGTAGAAATGTATATTATGTAAGAGGCGGTGCTAGTGATTCTTACATGAAAAATTCTTCAAACAATTAAATCCATTATATAAGTAAGAAAATTTGAAATTAAATCTTAAATTCATTGAAATACTTAAACACATAATTAGAAAAGTGAATCACTCTTTATAATATAACAAATTTAATGTCAACTTACCAACGTATAGATTGTTTTATCAAATTCTCCTAACTAGACATACATACCTGAATGTACTGGAATTCATAACTAATTGTCATGTTCTCAACCCTAATACTATAAGTTTTAGGAAAGTGGACATATCATTTTTTAGTATTGTAGAAATGAGTAAAGTATCAAATAATATTTAATAACTAACCATTTAGAAGTTATAAACTTATTTATATTTATGGTTATATAGTAATACGTGGGGTTATATCTTTTAATAATAGCTATATTGTCATTTCTTTCACGAATATGAAAGGCAATCGGGGAAGTCTGACATAAACTTTACTCTCACTCAAGTATTCTTATTTGTAGACCAAATGAATTTGAAATGGAATACTTTATAAGTGAATCCTTAACCCTTATGAAATTATTAAACATCAAATAAATGTCTAGTAATGGAATGATGTAATTTAGATTATAATAAACCTCTTTCTTCTTTCTTTCTTTCTTTCTTTCTTTTTTGCATCTTTATGTCCTCTAAATTGTATTCATTAGAATCACCCCACTTATTTAGTCATTGTACTTCTCTAACCTCTCTTCCTCACTTTCATTGCACTCATCATCTTCTCTATCAATGGAAACTCGTATTTCTCCCTCATCTATATCATACCCCATTACATTTTATTGTCCTTACTCTACTATACTTTGATCATGCCTTCTTGTCTCATACTTTTTACGAAAATTAAAATTATTTAGTATCAATGCACTCTTCATCATAGTCACTCAAAAGCTTATTTGTAATTTTTTTATTATCATCCTCTTGTTTTCTTTTATCAGTCTCATCAATATCCTTTTTAATTACAATAGTATCCTTAATTTAATTTAACAAAATATTATTTTCATATTTGGGGATAAACCTCATCACGTAGAACTAGTACCATATCATAATCATTTGTATATGAAACTAATTCATTTGTCATACTGGTTGGAATGAAACTTTCTTATACTCAGTATTTACATTATTAATAGCATTGTTTGGATTTTTTTTAGAGTTTAAAATTAGCTTAATTTATGTTGCTGCAAAATTATGCATATCATATCATTAGTTGTCTCATTATTATTAAATTCAACAACATATCTTCTAAACTTTCTTGTGGAAGCCATTAATTAACATTCTCCAAGCTACCATATATTTTGCAAGTTTTAGTTTTTTTTAATCATAAACTAACATTGTTTATCTTTATCCATGCGTTAAGTTAAAATTTTTTGCCTTTTAGAATATTCAATATTGTCACCTTTGAAAAATTTGCCACTATAATAACATAATAATTCCCTTTCTTGGCAAAACTACATTCTACATCATTTAAAAGTAGACATTATTATAAAAAGGGACCAAAAGTGATTGTATTTACGCTTTAAAAACACAAATGTAGAAATGTGTAAATCCTCAAAGTAAAACAAGCACAAATTTTGGAAAGCATAAACAAGCACTTCTTAAAATAGAACATACAAAAACAACAACATATTTAGGGGAAAAACCTAAAAATTGCATATAATATATATAGTATGCATAATGTATCACAGTAAACTTAGGGGCTCTTTGGTTTTTTGATTTGATTTTTTATTAATGTTTTAGTAAAAAAAAGGAACAAACAGATGCTTACAATGTGTTTGGTTAAGACTTATTTTCAATTTTTAAGAAAAAATAAGAAAATGACAACAAGTTTATGAAAACATAAAAAATCACATTTTCGTTTATGTTTAAAACAATTTTTTTATTTAGAAAATAAAATCTCATTGAGTTTCTTAGTAGCATCTTAAGATTTTTCAGCGTCTCTTGCATTTTAAATATCTTTTATGCTCCGGTTTCTCTAAGTATTACCCTTTTCTTGTTTGTTTTCGTATTTTTTAATTCATTTACTTTTGGGTTCTTCCAATAACTTGCCTTTAAATATTTCTCTACAACTAGAAATTAACAAAAAACCTTGCCACCTTCACTTCCTTCTCTTCCAATCATCTTCATCTCCTAAAATAACTATTTAACCAAATCCTTCAAAGAATCTCACAATTACTATAACATAATTGAAAATAAATATATTGTTACTATGGCATAATTGAAAATAAATTGGTAATTCATCAAATTCTTTGTTATTGTTGTTTTCTTTCACTTCTATTATGTAAGAGACTTCCATTCTTTTTCAAAGGGCTATTTAAGTGGTGAAGATGTAAATAAAAACCTCCACCCTCCTCATCCTTGATGCTATGGGCCTCATGTCATTTCTTTATAAATTCCTTCCTCTCCTATTATTTGTGGAGTCTAACTTACCAGCCCTCTCTTTTGTATTCTCTACCATTAAATATATTCGCTATAACCAAGACTTAATCTCTTTTAAGTCAACTTCTCCTAGTCCTTGATTTAGTTTTTATAGTTTGATTCTTACAAGCTCATGTCATTTGTTTATGATTCTCACTACTAGTTCTAGTGGTGGTGGTTACAGTGATGAAGATGATGATGGTGAAGCAAGTTCTAATTCTACAGCTTCTTAGTGGCATGTTAGGAAAAGATTGTGTTCTAACTACTAGTTTTGATCGTGCTCTTACTTAGGTTAGTTTTATGTTTCATTTATGAACCTTTAATCATTAAAAATCTAAGCTTTGATCCTTTTCTTTCCCTAATCCCCACCTTGCTACATGCTCATCAAGCATGGTCTTAACTTCAAAAAATGCATCGTCATTAAAAGAAATGACTCAAAAATTATCATTCCTTATCCTCTAAACCCATTTGTTCTTAGGATCAAGCCTCTCAACCTGTAAAAACCTTTATATGCTATAACATTCTCAATTTTACAATATATATTAGCTTCATACCACTGCCTCTGCTTATTTCCCTGTGGAAGACATGTATCCACAGTGTCATAAGGTATCCATAGGTAATTAAAAGCTGACTTTAATATACACACCAAATTGTTTAACTTTAAATCGGCATCTTCATCTACTAATACAACTATTTTTGGTTCTAAACTCCTAAGCGATTTCAAAAGTATGGTTCGAACTATTGACATAAATAAGGAAGAGCAAGAGGAAGAAGCTGATTCAAAGGAATAACGATTCGAATTTGTATTAGGAATACTAGGAAGTGTCTCTTTAGGTGTGTAATGAAGCAACATGTGACAATTTATGACCAGTGCTTCACTACTTTCTGTGTACACTACAAGTTTCACTCGAAGTTGTTCAATTAAAGATGAAAATCCATCTATATATCTTGAAGGAACTACTCTAAATTCCATCGATACATGTAATAATCTAGCAAAGTTGATAAAATTTGGGCTGAGATCTTCATAAGAAAGATCAATGATAGGTGGGACATCTATTAGCAATAGCATCAATAAGAGTAGGAATTTAAATGTAATATGTCAAGCTTAGAGCTACAATATGAACCAATTAATACCCTTTTACAGCTTCTGATATTGCAAAATTTGTAGTAGTGAAATCGAATCTATGTCTCGTAGTTAAATTAATGAAACTAGCAAGCATGAAGATTAAGAACTTGTTAGTGTCAATAGTATGACTATTGATATGTGCTTAATTGATTATGAATTTATTCCATAATACTTAGTGATAATTGCTATGAAAATGCTTAGGATGCTCGCTTTAGTTCATATCTGACTTTAGGTATAATTCAGAAGCAAAAGAGCTAAAGTGAGTTGAAAGTATTATGGTTGAGCCGTTTTCTGAAGATTCATACTCACTTGTCTTCATGGAGCAAAAATGAGAAGGATTAGAGTATGAGGAGACAAGGAAATACCAAAAAGAATGAAGACTAGCACAATTCAAGGGCATAAGATGCATTTCAAGGCCATGACAAATTGGCTGTGAGAGGTGTATCATGTCTATAACACAATTTTCACGGGCGTGTCACTAGTTGCATGGGTGTGATAGCCTATGTCACGCCTGTGTAAGGTGTCTCACAGCCGTGAGATACCACTCACGACCATGAGACATTACTAGCTCACCAAAACCCCTACTTTTTGGTATAAAAAAGATGTCATATTTTCGATTGGGAAAATTTAAATATTTGATAGAGAGGTTTCGAGAGAATCAAGAGGGGCAAACCTCTCATACTTTGGAGAGCCATGGAGAGCTAGACATTTCAATATCAGTTCAGAGGTGATATCGACATCGATGAACCCAGTTAAACATTTTCTTCATTATGTTTGTTATTCTCACCCTCTTTAGGGATTGATTATATTATCTTGTGTTTAGTGAGTTGCGTATTGTGTAAGAATGATTAAATGCTCTATTTGATTATTTTTATATATTAACACATTACTAGAATCAAATACAATATGTAATCGTTGTTTTTTCTGAAGTGAATCACTTGTTAATATAAAAATCACGTATAATATGTAAAATACACCAGAAGGGGGGTTAAATTGTGTGAAATCATCTAAGATATGAATCTTTAAAATCTTCTTGATTTTCTTGACAAATTCAGACGATTACAAGTTTAAACACGCATTTGATTTGATGAGTAATGCAATACTGAAAATTAGTATCTATTCTGCTAACAACAAGAAAATTAAAAAGGTAAGAGTTAGAGAATATGACACCACAATTTAGATTGGTTCACCCTTAGCCATAGGCTACGTCTAGTCCTCAGAGTTTGTCTAAGATTTCACTATCTCCTTCAATGTTACAAGTATTATTTCCACACTTTCAGAGCCTCTTCAGGCTCTAGCCTTCTTTCCTCTTTAAAAGATATTGTTTGAGTTTTCACATTCACCTTAAAAATGTATTTGCTCTCTTTCTTTCTTTCTTTCTTTCTTTTCTCTCAGAATATTTTTCACAGCACAAGCACTTGAGCACATAATTTCTCTAAGTATTTTTGTACATGTAAAAATTAATTTTCAAGTTTACGACTACGGCTAATACTTATAGCCTAAGTCTCCAATAGTCTTCTTCAGAAATCTACTTGTCAAGTCTTATAAAGTCTGTTATTAGTTGAGTCCTATAACCAACTCCAACTAACTGATGTTCTTAGCACATTCTTCAATTACATTGTCTTGCTTAAATTTGTATGCTTTATGCTTAGTCTGATGTCTTGGACTTGATCACTTTGTTTGATCCATCTTATTTAGCTTTTAAGTATCATCTCAATTTCATGATTTGTGCCACTTATATTTATTGGCGCACTTAACAAATTCATCAAAACAGTTCACACACTTTTATTATTATTATTTGACTTTCATCAAAATCAATAGAAGAAGTAAAGTCCTCTTGACTTAATAATCTCCCCCTTTTTGATGACAACAAATTATCATAATATTAGAAGATAAAAAAATTTTAGACAAATAATATTCGGACAAATATACAAAGATGTAATATACAAAGATGATACTCAAAACTCCTTTCTAATGTTCTAGTTATCTATCTATCTATATCTCCCTATCTCATCTTCTCTCCCCTATTTGTTATTAATAAAAAAAGTTTATTTTAGATGCTTCAAAATTTTAGAAAACATTTGTTAAATATCAATGCGGATTGTCTTGACATCTTCTTCTATAGAAACATATAGAAGTGCCAATTCCTTATTAAGATCACCCATTGCATTACCCAATATATCAACCTTAATATTGATTTTCTTAATGCTTTTGTGACTAGCTTCGGTCCATTCAATGAAATTCTTTAAGAGCTCCGAATTAACGGTAGGATCTTGTAGTATTTCACTAAGTGGATGAATATACATAAAAACAGATGATTTTCTAGGTGAATTGGCTAATTCTATGATTCTAATAGAGGTTAGTTTGAAAGGTGGTTTTTCAACAGGGATATCAAGATCATCAGGTCTGGGTAACTTGTAAATCGGTTTCCCTAAAAGATGTAGAATATTTTTAACTGAACAAATGAAACCTAATGGTTTGAAATGAATAAGTAAATGCACAAAGATCTCTAAGTTAAAAATGATACCTTCATTTATGATACTTTCATACCTTCCTTCTGATATTGAGCCAACTACCTTAAAGCTTTCGTCTTTAGTAGATGCTCTAAAATTACTTCTTGATGCCCTTGATATATGATGTGATACATAGACGCTTACAGGTTGAGTTGCCTGATATACATCGTCTATGCTCTTTATTGCCACTTGAATTTCTTCTTCTATGAGATCACCTTCTTATCTTTCAGGAAACTTCTTCTTCTTCCCTTTTTCTTCGCTATCTACCAGTGGTGGAATTCTAGGTTGTACATTTGGTACAATCTCGATTATCATCCTGCTTGTCACTGGATAGATTGTATAAGGATTTTTGTAATCTTCAACGGATATGATTCTACCTTTTCGTCTTGCATAATACTATATAATCTTCATTCTTTATGATTTAAAAGATGTATCGACTGATCATTTTCTGTTATAGGTTCAACTTGAACCTTAACTTTTCGTGTAGTAGGTTCTCTGAAGATAATTGAACCTCTATTACGATTAGGAGTTAATTCTTCTATGACCTTCATCTTCAAATCTTCGTTCTTCATCGAGTAAGGACGGTCAAAAGTTATTAATTACTGTTCAGACGGTGTCTTCGTCTTCTTTTCAACAGTCTGTGTCTTTTGTGGAACATTAGTCGATGAAACCTTCTTCTTCTAAATAGGCTTCATCTTTTTTTGTTCTTCTACTGGTTTGAAAGGTAGTTGTTGTTGAGGCTTCTTCTTCTTAAGCACTAACTTCTTTTTTATCTCTATCTCTCTATATGGTTGTTCTTGTTGAATCTGAGGGATTGGTTTGATTGGATATTGTTGTTTCTCTTGCTCCTTTTCACTCTCAGAGTCTACACTAAGAATCAGAACTCTTTGCTTCTTCTATTCTTGTTGTCATAAGGTCATTAATCTTGATGACCTTCTTGAGCCTTTCTGAATAGAGCATCTTAGCTTTCCTCTTTAAAGACACTTGGTGAGTTTTTTGTTGAACCTTGCTTTTCTTCTTTTTTGGAATCGTCTTGGCTTGTATCGACTTATCAGATCATTGTTCAACTTTTACCCTTGCTGATATTCTTTCTGACGATCGAGGTGTTACTTGTTTTTCAGACAGAACATTTCCTTTGCTTTGTCTTACTAAAAGCTCCCCCTTAAACCGTGCTTTCGGTGTGAAATCTTCATTTGCTTCGGCTCCAATCTTAATCCCCATTTTGTGACTATTAGAGGCATTGATAACACTCTTAACATTTAGCTTTACTTTGTTTCCTCTATCAAGTAGGATTCCAGATGCTTTAAAAAATCTTATTAATAGTGTACCATAAGGTAATGAACCACTCTTCAGATGATATCCCTCCCTAGCCTTTATCATATACTTGAGAATAAAAAACGAAGGACTAATAGGTTGGTGAGTGAGGAGATGAAACAGACAGTGTTCATCATTCATTGTCACCACGTCCTTTGATCCTTCTTTCGGTAGGATACAATGGAGAAGAAGTGAGTTAAGAACCCTAGCCATCGGAATGAGGTTAATGACTTATTGACTCCTGGATTACTAAATCCATAAAGTTGTCGATTAATGTTAGCTTCATATATATGACTTTGGGCGATCCAATCTGTATTGTTGAACAATTCTGCTACTTCATTTGGACACCCAATAGCCTCCACCATAGAATCTTGTGTGATTATTAATGACAACCCATCTACCATTGATACCAAGGTATTGTCTTCTACCTTTGCATTCTTCCAGAACTCATATATTTCATTTAGATACATCGTCTCTTGGATGTTGAAGAATTTTTTCCATCCAACTGCTTCAATCTTAGGTTCGATATTCATCCGAGCATTCTTCAAGGAAGTGAAATTGATGAGTCTTCCATAGACAAGAGATTTCAACATTTTCTAATATGTAAAAGATGAACACTAAACAAAGAAAAGTATTTCGCTTTAGGAAGCTAGGCTAGTATATAGAGAAAATCAAGAGAAAGATATGAGATGAAATGAGAAGAGTTTGATGTTTAGAACAGAGCATTAGATCGTCTTTGTTGAGAATACTTTGAACAAGTTGGTTTCGAAGTTTTTCTTGAAAATTCTATAGGGTAAGGTGTTGCAGATTTTGAAATGATTGCTCTTTTTATATACACTCCTAAAAAGTTACCGTTTGTAACATTTGCAACTGATCCACTGGTAATTATGAGACTGAAACCACTGAGTAAAAGTTACCGTTACTATTTATTCTAAAACTTGTGACTTTTCAGCTTCTTCAGAACGAATCGTCTGGATCATGGAGTTTCAGACGAATCGCCATTTAACGTCACCATATTTAGATTTTGTTTGATTTCCTTAAATTTGTTTTCACTTAAGGGTTTAGTAAAGATATCTTCCCATTGTTGATTCATCTCAACAAATTGTAGATTGATGATCCCTCTCTGTATATAGTCTCGTATAAAATGGTAATTAACTTCCATAAGCTTGGCCCTTGAGTGTTGTATTGGATTCTTTGAGAGATTGATAGCACTTGTGTTGTCATAGAAGATTGGAATCTAATATTCTTGGATAGAATAGTCCTCTAACAGATACTTTATCCATAATATCTGTGAGCAATAGCTTGCAGTTGATATGTATTCAACTTCTGCATTAGATAGAGCAAGTAAACTTTGCCTCTTGCTTGACCAAGAAATTAGATTATGACTAAGAAAGTGACAACCTCCATTTGTACTCTTTTTATCAATCCTATCTCCAACATAATCAGCATCACAGTAACCAATTAACCTGAAATCGTTACCTTTCTTATACATTAAGAAAAGACCAGTAGAACCTGCCAAATATCTTAATATTCGTTTAACAGCAATATAATGAGATTCTCTAGGATCTACTTGAAATCTTGTACACAAACAAACACTAAACATTATATCATGTCTACTTGTAGTTAGGTAAAGCAAAGTACCAATAATTCCTCTAAAGAGAGTTTGATCAAACTTCTTACTAGCTTCATCTTTAGTCAAGATGATTGATGGATGCATAGGAGTAGACATAGGTTTAACATTTTCCATTTTATAATTGACTAAAATCTTTTTGATATTACTTTGTTAATGAATAAAAATCTTTTCATCAGTTTGTATAATTTGTAAACCAAAAAAGGACTTTAATTCACCCATCATACTCATTTCAAATTCACTTTTCATAATATTTTTAAAACTTGAACATAATTTTCTAATAGTAGCACCAAAAATGATATCAATTATATATATTTGTACAACTATACAATCATTTTTAATATCCTTCCGAAATAATGTTTTATTTACTTGACCTCTAACAAAACCACTTTAATCAAAAAAGAACTCAGACAATCATATCATGCATGAGGTGCTCGTTTTAATCCATACAAAGCTTTATAAAGTTTATACACACAATAAGGTTTATCAATGTCTTTAAAACCTGGGGGTTGTTTCACATAAACTTCTTCATCTACAAAACTATTCAAAAAAGCACTTTTCACATCCATTTGAAACAGTTTTATATCATAATGAACAACATATGAAGCAAGATCCTAGTAGCTTCTAGTCTAGCTACAGGAGCATATGTTTCATTATAGTCTATTCCTTCTTGTTGATTATAGCCTTGAGCTACTCATCTAGCTTTGTTACTGGTTACTTTCCCTGATTCATCTAGTTTATTCTTGAAAATCTATCTAGTACCTATAATAGATTTATTAAGAGGTATAGGGACTAGAGACTAAACTTTATTCCTTGTAAATTGATTTAACTCCTCTTGCATAGCTAAAATCCAAGCTTCGTCTTAAAGAACTTCATCAATTTTCTTAGGTTATAATTCACAAAGAAATGATACATTGACCTCTCTTCTAAACTTAGATCTAGTTCTCACTCCTTTTGATGTTTCTCCTATAATCTTGTTTTCTAGGTAAGAAGACTTATATTTCCAGTCTTTTCTTAAGCTAATAATTTCAGAACTATCTATCACTTTATCAGATGGAACGTCTGGTGGTGAATCATCTAGGTTATTAACTAAGGGAGCAGATAGAGTTTCATCATTAGAATCGTCTCTTTTATCTAGATGAGAATCGTCATTAAATTTGACATGCATAGATTCTTCAACAGATTTAGAAATAAGATTATAAACTCTATAAGCTTTAGAATTAACAGAATTACCTAGAAAAATTCCTGAATTGATCTTAGAATCAAATTTGTCCAAATTTTCTTTTATATTCAAGATAATGCATTTGCAACCAAAAGGATGAAAGTAAGAAATATTTGACTTTCTTCCCTTCCATAATTCATATGGAGTTTTATTTAAAATAGGTCGCAAAAATACTCTATTTTGAATATAACAAGTTGTATTTATAGCTTTTGCTCAGAAGTACTTAGGAAGATATATTTCACATAGCATAGTCCTTGTAATTTCCTGAATCGTCATGTTCTTTCTCTCTATAACTCCATTTTGTTGAGGAGTTTAGGAGTAGAGAAATAATGGAAAATTCCATTATCTTCACAAAATATTTTGAAATTTTCATTTTCAAATTCTCCACCATGATCACTCCTAATTCCAGCAATAGAAATTCCTTTTTCATTTTGTAACTTTTTAGATAAAAACTTTAAAGCATTTAAGAGACTGGTCTTTTTGTGATAAAAACAATATCCAAAAAAATCTAGTAAAGTCATCAACAATTACGAGACCATACTTCTTTCCACTAAGACTTACTGTTCTGGTTGGACTAAACAAATCTATATGTAACAGCTCTAGAGGACTAGACGAAGTTACAATGCTCTTAGATGAAAAAGATGTTTTAACATGTTTTCCTTTTTGACAAATTTCACAAAAGAAATCTTTGTTAAAACTTATCTTTAGTAAGCCTCTATGTTTAAATCTAACATGACCTAGCTTTTTGTTCCAAATCAGTTGCTCATCATCTTTTGATATAAAACATGAAATATTTTGACTTTTCAAATCATTTAAGTTGATTTTATAGAGATTATTTTGTCTCTTGGCAGAAAAGAATATGGAATTGCCCTTGTTTTTGACTATACAAGAATTTCGATTAAAGGATACTTCAAAACAAGAATCACATAATTGACTTATACTGATTAGATTATGCTTTAAGCCGTTAACTAGCAGAACATTATCAATAGATGAAAGGGAGTCCTTACCAATTTCGTCAATCCAAATTATTTTGCCCTGCTT
>JANZXR010000171.1:23346761-23381446 GCA_027575705.1 Erythroxylum echinodendron
TTATCTTTAAGTTTTATCTAATATTTAATTATTATCAGTGATCAAAATATAACTACATTAACATTGACAACCAAACAGGATTTGGTTTTATTTGAAAGAAAAACAGAAACAAAAAATCGAAAACGAAAACTGAAAACTACAACAAAAAAACAAAAGTAGAACCAAACAGCCCCTTAGCATACGCAAACCTGTGATCAAGTTTTTGGCGCATTGTCGGGGAGGCAGTAGTTTATTCTATAGTTTAAAGCGTTAGATTAGGCCGCTGGTTCAAGCTGCCTCATTCGAGATTAAGCCGACCCTCCTCAATATGCTTCAACAGAATGTGCAATTTTATGGATTGGCGAATGAGGATCCTAACGCGCACATCTTGAACTTCCTCAAGATCTGTGATACTTTTTGGTATCATCATATGTCGAAGGATGCGGTTAGAATTAGGTTGTTTCCCTTTGCACTTAGAGATAGAGCGAAGGCATGTTATCATTAATTGAGCCCAGCTAACATCACAACATGGGACCAGCTTGTGTGGGCTTTCTTGGATAAGTACTTCCTGTTGACAAAGACAATGAAGATTATAAAGGAAATCACCAATTTCCAATAAGGTGACGGGGAGTCAATCTATGAAGTGTGGGAAAGATACAAGGATCTACAAAGGAAGTGCCCACACCACAACCTACTCAAGGAATTCCTTTAGTATACCTTCTACAATGAAGTGAACCCACCAATAAGTGGCACAATCGATGCAGCGTTACAAGGATCCTTGATGCGAAAGTTTATTGATGAAGCAAAGGAGTTGATTAAGGAAATGACAAGCAACAGTTGCTCGTGGACAAATGAGCGAGGAAGGCAACCTGCTACTTTTAGAGAGCAGAAGGGAATTTTCGCGATTGATCAGATGTTGGAGATGCAAGTGAAGATCAATAACTTGACGCGACAACTAAACAGCATAAAGGCATTATCTTCAGCTCAAGTAAAGGCCACACAATTGAAGTGTGAGCTTTGTGGATAGTTAAACTATAACAGTGTTGGCTGCTACCTAATGAAAGAAGACAATCAGGAGTAAGTAAAATACACGGGGGCACAATATGAACGAGGAGGGGGTAATAATCCCTATCCCAACACTTATAAGCCCGGGTGGAAGAATCACCCTAACTTCTCCTGGTCAAACAACACTGGTGGACAATTCAGGCCTCAAGGAAAATCGTGCTTCCAGTATGATAAAGCAAGTTCGATGTAATCAAAGTTGGACAGAATTTTGGATAAGATTAGAGGTATGGAAGAAGAACATAAAAGGCTTGAGGGCAAATTCGAGCAAGTTACAAAGAACCATGCCTTATCCATACACAATCTAGAAGTCTAAACGAGGCAATTAGAAGATGCAATGTCTACTTAAAATGCTGGAACTCTTCCAAGCAACACCGAGTCTAATACAATGGAACATATCATGGTCATCAGTAAAAACCAGGAGGAGGAACCTGAGAAGGCAAAGGGAGGAGAATATGAAGGACAAAGTCAAGCAAACAAAGAAGACCTCCAAAGTGAGCCTATGATCGAGTCACTTAAGGCATCTCAAATGTGTATTTCCATTCCCTATTGCATAGCAGTGGGAGTTATATGTAAAGAGGGAAGTAGAAAAATTACAGGAGATTGAGCAAAACAAGATCAAGGAAGTGATGGAACAAGTACAAATGAAGCTCAAATTACAGGAATTCGTCAAAAAAAAGGTCAAGGAGTAACAATTCCCAACATCACAGAAAAGAAGGAGGACCTAAGGGACTTTTTCATCCCTTGCAGCATCAATAGAATCATTATAGATAAGACATTCACAAATTTGGGCACAAACATAAACATGATGCCTTACACCTTCAATCTGAAATTAGGATTAAGAGAGTTAGTGCCCACCAAGTTTTTGGTAAAGACGACTGACAGAATTGAACATAAACCGATGGGGATTGTAAAGGATGTTCCAGTAAAAGTTAATAAATATACCTTTCCCACAAACTTCTACATACTAGACATTAATGAAGATACGGACACCCTAATAGTTCTTGGAAGACTATTCTTGGCCATTGCGCATTCAATCATTGATGTGGACAGGGGTAAATTAACTTTGAGGATAGGAAAGGTGAATTTGACCTTCAAGGTGACTACAAAGAGATACAAATCCCCTTCATCTCCAGTGGATATCAAAGAACTCGAATCCTGAGGAGAATGGGAGGATATAGAGGATCCTAGGAATACTTTTTGGAACAAGCACTAGCGAACGAGAAGGTGAGAAAAAGAGAATTGCAAGGAAGGTGGGGACCATAGCATGGTGGCTAAAGTTCAAACTTTGAGATCAATTACCACGCTACTATTGTGACTTGGATTCAAGCCACCATGATCTTAAAAGAGCGTCGAGCTACTGACGTTAAAAGAAGCGTTGCATAGGAGGCAGCCCATGGAAAAGTAATTCTTTTATTATTTGTTAAAATGTTTAAAATTCTGCAGTTAAGATTAGCTTTGTTTTTTAATAAAATTAAAAAAGGAATCAAATTTTGGAATTACGTGGATGATGTTCAAAGATGAAAAGAGAGGCGAAAAGGGGGCCATAAAGGATTAGGAAGTGAAAATTGAAACAAAATAGTGAAAAAAGAAAAAGAAATTGGTGTTAGTGGACAACTGCCGACCACTATCGTGGCCTGCGACTATGTAAAAAAGGGCAGGATGTATTTCTTAAAAGAATTTTTTACCATTTTACCTTTTTACCATCTATTTATTCAGTTCTAACTTCAATTTTATTTTTACTTTCATTTTCATTTTATCTCTATAAAATTTAAGAATCCATACACTCTTACATCTCTCTAGAATTTTCAACCTCCAATTTCTACCCAATCATGCCACGCATTAAACAGTTAGCCCAATAGGAACCATATGGATGACAGCAAGTTAAGGGACGTGGACGAAGAAACCGTGCAGTAGATTTTGACACGCCCTTCCCAATCTACACAGAGAAGGAAAGTACTCATTTTTGATCCCTTCTTGCCAGACAAACTGTAGTTCCTAAGTACTTTGATTTTGACACCCTTAATAGGCTATAATTACGTGAACGAGTAGAAATCCTAGCTGAGAGGATCCAGTGGGCTCAGTTCATACGATTTCAATTTCCTGTTTATGAGGAACTTATACTAGAATTTTTCACTTCCCTAACCTACGACCTTAAGAATCCAAAAAGAATTATGGTTTAGACTGGGAGGACGTGCATATGAATTAAATGTCGAAATTATGTACGAGACATGCAGATTCCCTGAATCCTCCATCATTAACCATCGTGACGGCTTTTTTCCTTCCCAATGTTGAAATGAGCTTACTGGAATTAAGCAATTTCATGCAAAGAATGCTCACAACAACATTATACGGTCCCATGAACACTTGTTGCCGCATAAATTTATATGTCAGCTGGTTTTCAATAAAACCGAAACCAATAAGTGTTCCACCAAGGAACTTTTTATGATGTGATGCATAACCACAATATTCCAGTTTGCACATCCACATATGTGCTTAATGCCATTGCTGCGTCTCCACAAGAGGAGCAACAATCTAGGAATGGGGTATATAGTGTCAGCCATTGCAAAACATTTTGATGTGGAAGGGAGGGGGTTAACTATTCACCTCCTGGAATTTTTGAACCATCATTACTTATGCAGGCTGAAATCTTTAAGTCCTATAATATGGAGCTTAGGGACATCAGCCAAAAGACACATGTCTGAATTAAGGCAAGCTAGGCAAGTTTAATCGCAGCGCCAGCTCCACAGGAAGAAGAGTCCAGTGAAGAATCCGAGGGAGAAGAGGAAGAAGAACACGACTGGAAGGAAGTTTTGGACGTGATTTCCACAAACAACAGGAAACTTGTGGAGAACACCAGAACAATGATGGAGATGGCCAGGACATAAAGACGCCAGAGCCAGGATATCCGACATATTCATCAGTATTTTGAGCCTCAAAGCATTCAATTACCGCCTCTGACGCCATCACCACCTCCGTCTCTATAGGATTTATGTTTAACCCAAATTTTCCCTTTCTATTTAGTTATTTTTTTCCAAATTATCCTTCACTTCTAATTTTTATGTTTATTTTTTCAATTACTTTAAATTATATTTTTCTTCTCTTTTATGTATTATGTGCTCTCTTCTCATTGAGGACAATGTGTTGTTCAAGTGTGGGGATGGATTATGTGTTTTTGCTTTTGAATGTGAAATTTGCATATCGTATGATAGTTATTAACTTGTATGTTGTGAATTGTTTGAATGTGTCAATAGCTGAGATGGAGAAAAGTTTATTCAATTTTGAACATAGTCTAATAGGTTATAAATGATTGTTAGCCTGCAAAATTAGTGAATTAGGAGACTTTGAATAAATATATAGCTTAATTAGGATTTAGTGTAAATTTAGCACCCTATAGGTTGTCACATTCATTCATAATTTGAGGTCTTTTTACTTTAGTAGCTTAACTAGTATTTTTTTCATATAGATGAGTAGCTTAAACAACAAGGTAAGCAATAAAAAAAATTGTTAAATAAATCACTATTCTACTGGCCTCTGAGTTATGAATGGAGCTAGTAGCTAGCGGAAAATGTGATATAGCTGAGTAACTAGATCGACACACATCACAAATGTGTGTTTTCACGTCAAAAGGTTATAATGACATTTCAACCAAGTTGTTTAATAAAAATAGACGGGGTCGTGATCGTGGTCTGCATCGAGCTGATACAAAAACTTGAGTTTTGTCTAATTTTTCAGACCATTTTGACCTCGAATCAAATCTTGGGCTTCCAAGATATAAAAGGACATTACAAGATAGAAAGAGCAGTAGTGGACAGAGCTTTTCACTTCAACGAATTCATAACCATAGAGAGCCATTGAGTGATTTAAGGAAGGAGACAAAGGAAGAGAGACACAGAGACGAAGCTTGACGCGAAGTACTTCCTGGAATAGGTGGTTTCTTGTAGTTGCTACTTCCGCGAGTATATTCTGACAGTATTTTCAATTTTTATTGCAATTTTACTGATGTATGAAATTGGGATAGTTATTGAGAATAGTGTTGTTGAATGTTGATTTTTGTCTAAACTCACCTTCGAGATTTTAATTTTTAAGATTTATGGAATTTGATTCATTAGGTTTTGATTGAGTTATTTGTGATTCAATATCCACTCTTAATAATTCTGCAACAAACTAAGAGGGTGAGATGAGTGAATATCATCAATTTGGGCTAACGAGAGTTAGGTAAATTGTTAGATAAGAATTAAATGAAAATGGTGAAATCGTGTAACGAGAGATCGAGCATAGGTACCCGGTAGGTTAATAGACAACTTTAGAACTAATTTAGGTTTTGGGTCAACTATAAATCGAGAGATCACAATTCTATAATTTAAATTAGGGATTATTAATTAGGGTTTAAAGATTATAACTTGAAAGAGAGTAATCCATCCTAGGACTGTCTAGACCCAGTAACTTGATAATTGCATAATTGATAGATTTTCATTAATTTCAGATTAAAACCCTCTTTCTCTCAATTAGTAGTTTCTAGGTTGATTTTGGATTGGGTTGTATGATTTGCTATTTTGTTTTTCTTTATGAAATTTAATTGTTGTAATTGATTGTTTGATTGATTAAATTTCTACATTTATTATTTATTTTAGATTATTATGATTTAGTTCGACCTTAGATTTTAGGATTATATTACCCTCCTCGTGAGATCGACACCTTAGGTACTACGCAAATGACCCGTGTACTTGTGGTATTATCGATGTTAAAATAGTAAAATTTAGCATACGTAAACCTGTAATCAGTTGCAAAGTTATCTATGATTAATCTTTCCTCTTAAAGTTGTATTAAATGGGTTACTTGAGTATGTTGGATATGAGGTAGATGTTGCTTTCAATGGTCACTCCCTACAGTTGCAAAGTTCTATTTATGATCAATTTTTATGAGTGATTTATGCTTCATGTGTTTGTGGTGACAGAGCTCGAGTTTGAACTGTGAAACATCATTTTTGCATTCATCATCATCGGTGTACATAATTGTGATTGAATGTTGGCTTTTGCACTTTATATTACAATGAGTGTTACTTTTGTTTCACTCGCTTTAATGGATTTCATACTACTTAACTCAAATATATGTCACCTTACCTTTGCCCACATAGCAACCTTGAAAAGTCCTTTGATCGATGATTTTGCATATGAACCTTAGTGGTAGAGAAATGAAATGATTTGTAAAGTTATGGAATGTTATAAGCTTGAATGGTATTGAGTGTACCCATGAATTTATCATATTTAAACACATTTTGTCCAAGTTTACCATTAGATTGCTCAGTTTCTAAAGGTGATAATTGTTGATTGATTATGAGTAGAAGCTTGGAATGTTAAGTTCTTGCCATGGATTTTGAAAGTTGTTCATCTTCGCTTATGACTATATATTCTTGGGAACTATGGAAAATGAGTAAGTATTTTTAGGTCGGTGATTTTGATTTTAATGTTTTACCCCGAAGATGATCAAAAGCTAAGTGTGGGTAAATTGATATGTGCTTAATTGATTATGAATTTATTCCATAACACTTAGTGGTTATTGCTATGAAAATTCTTAGTATACTCACTTTAGTTCATATGATTTTACATACAATTCAAAAGTGAAAGAGCTAAAGTGAGTTGAACAAACTATGTTTGAGCCATTTTCTGAAAATTCACACTCACTTGTCTTCTAGGAGAAAGAACGAGAAGGATTATAGCAAGAGGAGACAAGAAAATACCAAAAGGAATGAAGATTAGCACAAGTCATGGCTATGACAAATTTGTCATGGCTGTAAGAGGTGTGTCACACCTATGACACGCTTTTCATAGGCATGACACTAACTGTATAAGCATGATAGGGGTTGTCATGCCTAGGTAAGATGTCACCCAAAACCCTACTTTTGGGTATAAAAATGATGTTTTGATATAACTGAGGCATGTTTTCGTTTGAGAAAATTTAAAGAGTAGACAGAGAGGTTTTGGGAGAATACAGAGGGGAAAACCTCTCATCCTTTGAAGACTCGTGGAGAGCTAGACATTCCAACTCTAGTTTGGAGGTGACATCGTCATCGATGAACCCTGTTAAGCATATTCTTCATTATGTTTGTTGTTCTTACCATATTTAGGGATTTATTATGTTATCTTATGTTTAGTGAATTAGGTATTATGTAACAATGATTGAATGCTCTATTTGATTGTTTTTATGTATGAATCCATTGTTAGAATCGAATATAATACACGTAATCTTTGTTTTTCAGATTCATTTGTGGCAACTAATGGTTCCAAATCATCAGGGATAACATAACCTAGGTTAAATAATCCAAGCTTGTGAGATTACTGCTTAGATTGGTCTATTTTTCTGATTCGTAAGGCAGTTGTCTGATTAAACATAGAAACCATCTCCTAGGTTATCTGATAGCTAGGTTTAATTAATGAGCTCTTCTTAATTACCTATGAACTAAGGAAAAACCAAGATCAACAGAGCTTGTTGTTAATCTACGACTGATAATTCAAAGAGAGGTGTAAAGACAATAATTTAATGAAATATGTTTAATTAAGTGTAGACTAAGATTGAAGCAAAGAACAGGGTCCCTAATGAATTCATTACTTTCATTATTTTTGCATGTTCTTTTTAATTTTTTTCAATAGTTTAATTTCATTTTATTTTCTTATTTGGAAGCCAAAACCAAACCCCTATAACTTAAACACCAATTATTTTCATTTCAAAAGCTTTATACACACTCTCTGTGGGATCGACGTAGAATAACCACTATTATAGTAGTAGGTCTAGTTTATTTTTGAGTAGTGTTACAATGTGTTATGTCAAGTATAATGAATGTTAGCCATTACTGTGAGGAGCTTGCAAGTGTTGGATCAGAAAATAAAACATGCAAGATTTGGCTAAAACAGTAGATTTCAAAAGTTTTTTAGAAATCAAAACACAGCGGAAGCAAGATAACCAAACCAACATGTTAAGAGATATATGATACGGTATATGGAAAACAATTATCATAAGAACAAGATGGAGATTATATTTTGCTACAGCTTTAACTCCTCATTATGCCATCCTCTCCTTCTTTAGCCTCGCTTTTGAGTCCTTTCCTTTGTCAATGTATCCTCTCCTTGTTGTTTATCCTCAACCAATCCGATCAACCACTTGTTCTTCTTGGACAACTTGGTTAACAAGATCCTTTAGTGGGAAAGGAGAAGAAATATTTGGAGGAGATTTTTTTTTAGAAGAAAGAAGCCAAAGATGAGACATCTCTCATGCAAATTTCGGCTATCACATGCAAGAAAGGAGAGAGATTCCAAAAAATGCAAGAACACCTCTCTTACACCTTGTCAATTTTGATTATGCATGAAAAGAAAGAAGAAGTGAAAACCATCTAATGCATCACTTCCTTCTTTAATCAAATATAAAGAAGCCATTAAATTAGACTCTTCTCATTTGTTTTAAGATGGCTATATGAAAAGATCAATAACCTAAAATGACATGTCAATTTTGATTTTTGTGATGAAAGAAAGAAGATGATCCATCAAATGCACCTCTTTCATCTTTAATAAAATGAATGCTAAAAGGTTACAATACATGCCATCATTAAAAGACAACCATTAAACCATTTAATGGTAAGATCATTACTCCATTTAATGATGATAAAGCATGATAAATACGATAATAAAACTAAAATTGCACCTTCCATTTCTTTAAGAATTTTGTTTTAATTAATTAATCGAATGAAACCAAAGTCTAGCCCATTTCTAAATATTCATCTAGGCTTCTAATAAACCATTAATTAGTGGAAGCCCAACATTCAATTATGGGCTTTAAAACCTCCATTTATGTTTCTTGCTTTGCTTGATAACCTTCCTTGAAGCCAAGTGGGGAATCTTATTGGACTTAGATAATTCAAGCTCTAATAAGCCTGGAATTAATTTAATCTCATTAGAATTAATTCTAGCTTATTAACTAAATGTCATTCCACTAAAGACAATTAGTTGAACTCTTGAATTACTAAATATTATAAGAACACATATTTCAAATAAGATGTTCAATTGCAAACCCTATTATGAACCTTATTATAGCCATCCGCACAACAAAGGGTAAAATTACCATTTTGTCCTTATATTGATTTTTCCTTATAGATATCCCGTTTTACTCTACATGGTGATTAACACACAAGATCTCATCTTGGTGTTAAGATTTGATGGGTAGCTAGTCCATCAAACTCCTGGCACCATTTTAATCACCAATCTCTATAAAACATCTAGAAGTGATAATATCACTATAAACTCTTTATTTGAGTGAATGTTCCCTGATACATGTTTCAATTAATAATTCCAATATGTAGACACTGGATTAATACTCTGTAAAAATCCATTCCGATCATATCAAGAATTATAATGAAACGCATATGAGTTTACCACTCATTAAGATTGTGATCCATAATAAGCAAATGATAAAATGTATGTTTTAAGATTAAAGTAATGACCTACTTTATTCGTTAAACCATACGTGATTCCAGATTCATTTAATAGTTCCATTATTGATAGTCAACTACTATCATTATGTGAAACTCATCATCTCCTTGAAGTAAACTCCGTTACTTACATAGAGATAAATCGCAACACTACAGTCTAAACTATAATCAAGCTACTAACTTGATTATTCAACTGTGAATTAATTTAGATTATAATAATATACATGTTTCCCATACATCTCTATGTATATGTATATTACTTACAAAAGAATCTCGGTACCTTATGACTAGTTTTATTATGCTCATACATATAAAACCAAACTCTTTTGTTTTATTAATAATAAATATTTTCATTACAAAAAGTAAATTAAGTTATAAGTAAATACACTTGCCTTCCAGGGCACTATATTTACATAACTCCAATAGCAAGTCCCTCTTTTAGCTCTTGTGCAATAAGGGCCCTAAGGAAGGCGTAAATTAAGCATTGATTGGAGTCACATGCTCCTTGCCTCTCGGGGTCTGCCAATTTTCTTTATGAATTGTGGAGACTCCACTTCAATTTAGACTTGAGTATACATGTATCAGAATAAGCAATAAAGTTCACCTATTATTAGGAACAACTAATAAACATATATTCACCTTAAAGAAGTATATGAGTTATGTGTTAGTTGGCACCATAAATTTGCGTTTAGTTTGATTATTCTGAAATATTGCATTTCCATGACTTCTTTCTTTAATAGGTATTCCATAGAAATTGAGTACGCCATATAAACACAATTGTAGATATTGATGGCATGTAGTTTTGTATTTGTTTTAATATAAATTTTACCTAGTTAGTACGTGTTTCCAAATTTGTGTAATTTTTGGGAATCATAGTGCATAGTAGAAGCGTGAAGACCTAGGTAAGTTTTAAGCATGATTGTGTATATTGTTATAGAGATTGATTGACTTTCATTTTAATTTCTCACTACAACTCTTTTATCATTTCTATGCACTTATATGCAATTTAGCATTTAATACAATTATCTCTTGATTATTTTGAACCACGTTTAGAATTTAATACTTTGTAAAACTTGTTATTGATGTTGCTTATATGAAACTAGATTTAGCGATGGAAGGTTTGAACAATATGAACAATTCCAATGATCGTATGGAAGTAAATGAAAAATATGGGGTTTGAATGATACCATAATCTCATTGATGTTTGAAGAAGTGAAGAAGGGAAATCAAACGACTAGTACCTTTTTTTAAACCCAGTTGGAAAAATATTAAGGAAGGTCTTTAAAAAAATCAATAAGTAGTATACCTGATGTTCAATTGAAGAATAAGTACAATGCATTAAGAGTTAGATTGAAGAATTTCAAGAACTTGCTCAAAGAAATAGGAATTGATTACAACTCCTTTACCTCCATCTAAGAGAAAGAAATCTCCTAAGAATAAGCAGACAAGGAAGACACATTTTAACATTGTAAAAGAGGTCCTGGTTATAATTGGTAAACAATCAAAAAGGAAGAATTATTTGCTTAAGAAAAAACTGAGTGAAACATCATCCACTGTAGAGAATTGATCCGGGGCTTCATCAATTAAGCAAGAGTCTAACATAACAATGAAATGTCTAAATTCCTCAAATGCATTGAGTGTTGAGGGTGTGCAATATGGAAAAGCTGTGAAGGCTTTACATGATTCTCCACTTAATAGGGATAGTTTTATAAAGATGGCAAATACAAGGAGTTAGATTTGATTATATCGCTTTAGTTATATTTTCATATTTAGCAATATCAAGTTCTTATTAACTTGATAATTCTATATTAAGCACTATTCCATAGTTTGAACATTTTAAGTTTGTGCTTTGTATGAATGTTTGACTTAATGTTAAGTTTATATTTAGTAAGAATATTTTAAGTCTATATTTTATATAAATATTTTGTCGATATTTGAACATTTTGACTAAATGTTCTATTAATTATTTAATATTGTCATTATAAATACATAGTTTCCTTATCAAATTTTGAATCAGTTTCTAATGATGAACCGAAGAAGGTCATCATTATTTCTCTAGCTAGGGGAGACCTCAACTATTTTCATTTATAAAAGCAACCATATAGGACTTCTACTCTATCAGGTTATGATTGGATATTATAACTTTTAAATGGGCATCCTACAAAGATTTATGAAAACCTAAGAATGAGTAAGATAATATTTTTAAGATTATGTGATGAGTTGAAGAGTTTAGGAGGCTTAAAGGTAATGTCATTTGACTGTGGAAGAACAAGTAACAATTTTCTTGATGACTCTAGGGCATAGTGAGACAACTAGAGTTAATGTAGAATACGTTCAATGTTTGACCTAGATAATTCGAAGTACTTTCACAAAGTCTTATATGCAGTTAATTTTCTTGCAAAAAGAATCATTACTCCACCGTCCTTTACCAATACACCTCATGAGATTCAATATAATTCAAAATTCTTTCTATACTTTTAGGTACATTTATGTAATTAATTACTATTTTAATTATCTCCTTATTATTAATAATTATTTTAATAGTATATTTTTATTTTTTAGAATTGTATAGGAGTAATTGATAGTACACATATTGATGCATACATTATGACCATAAACAAATACCATACAGAGGTAAAAGAATTGATTCAGCCAAAAAAATTATGTGATTTGACATGCATTTTACATATGTATTGGTTATATGAGAAAGTAATGCAAATGACTCTCGAGTTCTTTTAATCCAACAAATGAATTTCCTATACTTTCATAAGGTATTAATTATTTTAAATAAATAGTGTGATTATGATTAATTTTAATATCTTTTTATTAATATTATGTTTTTTATATGTTAGGTAAGTTCTATTTGATTGATTCAGGCTACACTAATATGCCTAGATTTCTTTCACCATATTGAGGTGAGAGATCATTTACTATATTATAGAGGAAGAGGAAGACCTCAAAGTCTAAAGGAATTGTTTAAGGCT
This sequence comes from Erythroxylum echinodendron, assembly GCA_027575705.1. Taxonomy (NCBI): domain Eukaryota; kingdom Viridiplantae; phylum Streptophyta; class Magnoliopsida; order Malpighiales; family Erythroxylaceae; genus Erythroxylum; species Erythroxylum echinodendron. The sequence continues at coordinate 23,359,266 of JANZXR010000171.1, forward strand.
ATATTTGGTTGAACGTAAGATTTTTAATAGAATAAAATGATTTATAATAGAATAGAACGTAAATAGATGTAATATTAGAAAATTGTTGTTTGAGAGGGATGGAAGGGTTCATAATGTGATATAGTGAAATTTTGTTTGGAATTTATAATGTAATATAGCGAAATGTTGTTTTTCATTTTATATTCCATCATAAACCCCCAAATCGGAGGTTTATCATTTTTTACTATTTAGGGTTGAACGATATGTAATATGAAACCCTGCTCTTCTATCTCATTCCATTAGAAACCCTTATCCCAAATGATAGAATAATATTACATTCCATTCTTTTCTATTAATAAACCTCCCAATCAAATATAGCCTAACTATAGACATTCTTTATTAAGAAATGTTATTGAAAAATGTTTTAGCATTTTAAAAGTAAGATTTCCTATACTTAAAAATGTTGAGTTATGATATAAAGAGGAAAAAAATACATTGTTAGTGCTTGTTGTGATATGTACAATTATATTAGAATGTATGGATAAATTGATGATTTATTTGGCAATTGTGTTAAAAATGAAGAACAAATTAGGGAAAGTAAAAAAGAAGATGCAAATTCTCAAGTGGAGTATAATATCACTATAGCATAACTTCGAAGTATGTCTTGTAAGCGAGATAAAACTGCTAGACAAATGTGAAATGATTATATTAGTTATAATTAATTTATGCTTCTTTTCGTAAATGATAATACTATTATATTTTGGAGAATTATAATACGATGGACATTTTTTATTGATTAGAATAACTTAATGTGAATTTCTAATTTATAGAATTTTATTATATACAATTAATGTGCATATTTTTTAAATTTTATTAATTTTCATATATTTTATTTCTAGCTATAACAAGAATTGATTAATTTTAAAACATAAGAGTATAATTACAAAAATAGAAACAAGATGGTAAAACTGAACATGATTTTTAGTTTTTTTAATACAAATTTCAAACAAATAAGTTTTTGTTTTCAATTTTTATATTAGAAATGTCAAATAAACAACTTTTTTAATTAAAAAATAAAAACCAAAAATAGAAAGTAAAATTTTAAAACAGAGATAGAGCCAAACTCCACTTAACAATCACAAGCACACATCAGATGTGCACATCTCTTTTTTAGTAATAAATAGTCAAACTCACGCAGGCTTGCAAAATTAAATTTCGCCAAAGTCCAAAAAACTTAAATTTAATCAATATAATTTGTGGAAGAAAGTAACAACTCCTCACCTACCGAAGTATAAAATGCGAAATGCAGGAGTATTCAAACCCACCACGAAATCCACATTAGAATTCACTTGAAGAATTTTGCAGTTGATGATAAAACAAGGAAAGCTAAAATTTGAAGTTTTTGTTCTTTTCCTAGTATTTTATTTCAGAGGATTGAATGTTACGTTAAAGAAACTTTTATTTAGAAAACGTCACGTCAATATGTTAAATAATTTTTTTGGGGTAAAAAACAATGCAAAATGTCGAAACAAAATCAAGGTTACTTAAAAAGTTGAAATTCGGGATGATAAATACTGTTTTATGTAAAGTCTAGGGATCAAAATTTTTTTGTCTTATTTTTAAAAGCGTAAATATATACATCATCGTGCAGCAAAATGGCACGTAATCCAAGTAAGTTCTAAACCATGAAGTTTCAACGTAAAGAAGAGCGGCAAGTGAGCTTATACGAACTCTCGAAGATCAATTCACTTCGTATTGTGAATCAATTTTTTCATTAGAAAAAAGAGCTGCAGGTGTGCAGCTGTACATTTTTGGGGGAGTCCCGGTCGACTTGTAACACTTGTTTGTCCCGATTTTGCGAACTCTCCAGGCGAGTAACGGAGTTGGGTACTGAATGCCATATTTGTAACCAAGAGAAAGAATCAACTGTTTATTATCTCTTTAATTGTTCTTTTACTAAAAGTGTGTGGTATAGAAGTCCTATATGATAAATTGCGGATATAAATCCAATGCAGGATTGGTTAGAAATTTTCCTTGTACAAACAGGTGGTAATTAACGTAATTTAGTATGTTATATTGCATAAAAAATTTGGTCTCAAAAGAACCAAAGAATATGGAACCATAAAGTGCCATCTATTGATAATGCATGACTTCGAGGGACACGTGGTCTTCAAAATTGAAAGGTGATGTAAGAGCCTTTGCAAGTAAAAATTTTAAGCCCTCTATACAATATATGGCAGGCAAAGTGGCAACGACTTTCAATGGGTTACTTAAGAGCGAACGTTGATGCGACCTATGATAATGAGACAAGTAGAATAAGTGTCGGTTAGAGTATTCGTGATTCAGACGAAAGAACAGTTGAAGGTGGATTCATGAAAAGCTTGGCAATCACAAAAACAAAAGAATTTTGTGCAATCAATGCAAATAGAAAATTAGTGTTTAGAGTTGGTGTAATAAGTTAAAGTAACTGTTCAAGACTTATCCTATTAGAATTTTGTTATTTATGATCTTAAAAATTTAACGAGTAATTGTAACTCATTATCTTTGTCTGTTAGTAAGAAAATCAACTAATCAAGTGGCCCGTAGCCTTACAAGGGGCAGCTTTGTTAAGTGCTAATTTGATGGAGTGAACTACTAATCCTCAATGTATTAGCTTCATTTTTATTACATTAATAAAAGCTAATTTCTTTACTGAAAAAAAAAATCCTGTCAAATCTAAAGTACTAAAAGGGCTTAGTTAGTAAATAACAACTCCCTTACTGTCAAACGTAGCTCTCGCACTTCAGTCTTTTTTAGGACAATGGGCAATGTTACAAAAGGCATAAGACCACAGTGTACAACCACGCGCTCCTCAGTCGGTGAAGATAACGAACAATCACACAACTAGACGAAACACGACATACACACACGGGAGGACGACAGATGGATCTCCATGCACCGGGGCAAGATTGTCATTTGAACCCCAATCTACTTCTCTTGATCTCAGCTCAAAAGCAACAATCTTCCTCTCAGATATCGCTTTTTGGCTCACTCCCCTCCACAGCTTTATCAACACTGGTTCGTTTTCTACTTTCAATTCTCGATCTGATCTCATCTTACAATTAACTTGGTGCAAGGTCTTGCCTTTCTACGTTTTTACTCCAATCTTTCCATTTCTCTACTAAACGTTTTCTTTTTCAGGGTTTTATTGATTTTGATTTAATTTTATTCTTTGGGTTTCCTCTCTTTTCGATTCATGTTTTAGAGGACTTTCCTGTGAAAGAATCTTGTTCTGGAAATGTCAAATGACTCAGATCCCTTTCCGCATCTTTGGGATCAAGTTCAAGTGCATGCTGGTGATGTTGGGCATGCTGATGCTGTTGGACGTGCTGATGTTGTTGAGTTCAAGACGGAGAATCCCAAAGAAATTGAGGAACTTGAAGATCATCAACCAATGTAAATTTTTCTTGGCTTACTTATATTCTTTTTCAATTTTGAATAAGCCGTTGTAACATGCAGAGTCTGGGAGTAAATTACAGATTTCAGATAGAAAGACCAGAATATGATCTAATTAGGAGAAAATTTGGTTTTACAAGGAAATCAATGATAGCTGTGAAGAACGTTAAAGGGAAGTAAACCCTTAATTTATCTAAATTTTATGCCTACAAGTGTTGCAAGGAAGTTAGATTGTGGCTAAAGATTTGCATTTAGCACTCAAACATTTAGGTTCTGACGATTTACTTGGATGAAATACGATGTTCCTACCTTAACATATTTGGTCACTGAGGAAATCCTGTGATAAATGATTTAGCGAGAATAGAATTGGTAAATGTCAAAACAGTAGCTTGCTGATTTAAGCATGAAGAACTTTCAAAACGTCTCTAGGCTACAAGATGTTGTAATCTAAACATTACTACCACCCCCCACCATCTAAAATAACTATTTGATCATCAAAGGGTTTGGGTTCTTCAAATGAACAGTAGAAACTGCATTCTTCTCTTACCTCACCTTTGCCAAGTGAGGGTACTGCAGTATGTGTGCAACGCTCTTACTTTGATGGTATTGAAGTATCTATCGGTGCGTCTAAAATTTTACATATAATTTTCCTAAAGCTGTCAGTTTTTCGATAAATAGATCAAACTTTAGTAAGCTGTTACAAATGTTTCCTAAAGCAGTCAATTTTTTTATAATAAAGGAAGTATTTATCTCTTGCAGCCAATGAAGGTATCAAAATGGGTATTCACTTCCCATAGGTCTCCTTTTTAGGGACATCGGATTTAGAAGGCTCACACCTCTTGTGACCCATTGCGTTGTCGCTTCGTAAAGTAGGAAGAACTTTCTAAGTTAGAGATTGGTCCTAGGATTTCCAAGCTAATAGATATCTGGTTCCTTGATCTACTGGCATTCTATTTAAACTGAATAATGCTATTGAACTAGATTCTGGGGTTACTTTATAATGCATTGTAATATGCTTTTGAGAATTCGAGTCAAAGAAGCTATGGGTCATTAGAATGATTAATTCTGGATTATAGTTGTTAGCTGATCAAGTCATTCTTTTCTGTTACCACTGGATATTGGCTTGGCTCAAAATCATTTCATTAAAAATTTTTTGATGGTTGCATGATTTGTTTTTCTTTTACATTTACAGTAGCTGGAGCACACCAACCACAATGAGCACACAGCAAAATGAGCAAGTTGATTTTCATAATCAACATAATGGTGGGACGGTGGATGATGACAATATTCTTTGGCCAGTACTACCGGGTGAATCTGGGGAGGGTTTGCCCTATGCACCATCCAATTGGCCAGCTCCTGGTGATAATTGGACCTGGAAAGTAGGAAGGAGATTTAGCAGTACTGGGTATTTCCAGGATAGATTTCTGACTCCTCCTAAGCGGTTAAGGAAGACCCCTGGTTGGAAACAGTTTGCTAGCAAACCTTCACTTGAAAACTTTATTCGATCAGAATTCCCTGATGCAGATGTTCAAGCATTTTTTGCGTCTTTTACTTGGAAGATTCCAGTAAAAGTGGTGACTCCAGCCAAAGGTTAGCTGCAGATTATTCTGGCACAATTTTTTAATTATCCTCTCTCCTTATTAGGGAGTTTAAATCTTGGTCTAGGATTTGCGTACTTCTCTTTCACCACATAGATATTTCCTTTGCATTTTTCTTAAATTGGATACTAGGTCAATTCTTTACATTTATTTTAACAATCCACCTTCTCCTCAGCCCGTACCAACTAAGCCCATTAAAACTTATACTCGTAGAAACATATTGGGAAAGGGGTAGTGACAGCTGCCATGTAGGCAAGTTTGTTAGAAGGTATTTATGGAGAGAGAATGAGGGGGGGATGGCTAGTGAGAAGAGAGTAAGGGGGGTTACTATCATCATTGTTAGAAAAGTAGGCCTGGTTTATCCAGGAGGGGTAGCACGCTCCTGCTTGTTATTATCTCAAACACTATCAATATACTATCAATAATACAATCTCTATTGAGACTCCTAACATTCATGTTTGTCATTTGTTTCTGTCAGAGAATATCCAAACTCACTTATTTGTTTATTATATCATTGCGTAGTGAAAATGATGGAATGAATTTGATCATTATTTACTATGTAGTTGGCTATATATTAGCTTAATTGCAACTTTATTGAGCTAATTTTGTGCTTTTATAGGGTAAAAGCTAGGAGTTCCATGCTTCAATTTAAGTGGTTGAATAGAGTGGAACATGAAATAGGAAGATTGGGATTGGTGTAAAGAATTGAGCACCTCAAATGTTTAGGAACTAAAAGAATGTGTCAATCCAAATCAGTGAGAAAAGCTTATCATATTTTTGCATTGGGCATAAATTGTTTCAGATTGCTGTGTAAACCAAAGGAAATTATTTACCAATTGCTGGATTCTAGAGTGGTGAAATAACAAACAAGGTCATTAATAGTTAACTCTGGATCTTATTTTTCTTTCCAAATTTGTGCAGTTTTAGCTTCTACTATTTTGTACATGAAAGGAAATAACTATGGGAATTATCACAGTATCTATCACAAATGAAGTTGTGTTCTGCAATCATCTGAATACTCCCCTAGAGGCATTAGTTTTGCCTCAATTGTTGTGAATGCATAAGACATAGATTCAGACACCTTTTAATGTGTATGGTGCGGTTGGTCATGCTATTCCTCAACTTCAGAAGCATACTTCCTTTCCTTTAATAAAATTATTGTTAGTCTCCTGTTCTCATCTTTTTTATAAAGTCCCATTCCATTAATTATAAGCTGAACCACTCTTCATTCTTCATTTTATGATATTCCCTATATTTTTGTTGAGTAAAGCTGACTGCGAGTTGTTAGCAACCTTTTTCAATTGCAAGCAATTGGTGAGTTGCAAGTAATTGCTAGAATTTTATTTTGCTGACCATGCATACCTATTTTGAATAATGGTGGATATGTCTACTTTATTCTAACAAATGTCTTTGATGCAGTGCAATCGGACTCAGTTCCTTTTCAGACGCCTCCACCGCAAGAAAAAGAGAAGGTCGATGAAATGAAGGAAGATGTCCGCCGATCCAGCAGGCCAAAAAGGAAACCTCCGCAGAATGTGACATTGGGTATTGAAGAAGATGGGGGAGAGGTTCCTCGTTCTGGCCGGAAGAAAAGAAAACCGAATGCAACAGGTTCAACATCCACACCTAAGCAAAGAACTAGGAGATCATATAAAAAATCTGTCGCATATTCAGCAGTAGGTCCTGAAGGAGATAAACAAGATCCTACCCCACAAGAACTTGCAGTTGATTTAATTCCAGAGGATTTTGATAACTATCTTAATTCTCTGGATGATATTATTACCCAGCCCGTGGATGAATCTGTAGGGCCAACTTATGCAGCTGTTGATTCCCACCCCAATCTTGATGACATGGTTGAAGCCCGGATTAAGCTTTCCTCACTGCTTGTCATGGATTTTCCTTCATTAATATTGTCTAGAAACATTTCTGAACTTACAAGTCTAGCATCCAAACTTCGGAAGGATCCCTATTTGAGTGCTGAACAACTTGTTAAGTTGAAGCTGATTGAAGATATGCCGATGTTCAGTGAGGTCTATATGGAGAGCAGGGAAATGATAGACCAAGTTGACAAATGTTTTGCTATCCTTGATGCAAATAAGACCAAGGTTACATCTTTGAAGAGCGAGTATAATGAGCTGAAGGACAAGGCAGACCAGCTGCAATCACAAGTAGATTCTAGCTTACTGACTGTGAAAGAAATTGACAATCAAATTGCTCAACTCCAATCGTGGAGAGCAGAGCTTGTTGGTAAAATTGAGACTGACAAGGAATCAAAGATGAAGCTTAGTGCAGCTCAAAGAGGGGTGGCTAGTGAAATTCCTGGACTTGTGCAAGAGATTCAGCTCGCCAATGCCAAAGTGCCAGAATGGGTGCTAAAAAAGAGAAATGCCGAGAACCGTGAAGCTGAAGTTCTTGCTAAATTTTCCTCTCTTAAAGGATTTTCTCTTTAAACAAAGGTCTTCAACTTAAATGCGGAATAATGGGATAGTGTTTGTATGATCTCGTTTTTGTTAAACCCTATGTCGTGTATGATACTGTAGTTCTGACGCTTTGGACTTAATTATAAACTTGATTTTGATGCTTCCTATGGGGAATTGAGTGATTGACTGTGCTGTAGACAGGACTGTTTTTCTATGGTTAACTTTACAGTCCCCAATTAGGTTGTTTTATAGAATGCTTCAGAGTCAACCTTACTTCTGTTGCTACATTTCCTTGGATTATGAGTTTCACCAGAGGATGTGAATGTCCTGAAATTGGAGGTTTGGTAACATGAGTTTAGGCTATATGCAAGTACGACATATTTGGTAGCTTTGTAATTAGGCCATATATTCTGCAAGTGGTTTTAAAAAACAATTCAAAGAACCCTGGATAAGTTCATACTATATGGATGGCAGATGATCAACCCCTCCTTAGTTCGGCAAGGCCTAGGTGTTTTGACCTTTTCATTTCCTTTGGTTATTACGGACTTAAAAATCTCCATTTTCGAATTTAAAGGAAACGCATTTGAGAACTAACGAACGGATTATGTTTGATCAAACATTAGATGTTTATTATAAAACCTTGTTGGTAGCATTATGATTTAACACAATTTTTTCTTGTAAAAAATTATCCAAGTAAAAACATATTATATAAATTAAAAGCCTAATTGAATTTAGATTTGATAGATGAGTCAGCTGTTTAAAATTGTTTGAATATGTTATGAAATCTTTTACAACGGTTTAAATTTAACTGAAAATTTAATTAGATTTGACTCATGTCGTTCGAATTTGAGGTCGATTAAGTTTTAGATGACCTAAAACTTTTTCAAAAGCTCAAAGCTTGTTTGACAGTCAATCTAACTAAAAGCATCAATCAGTCTTGATCAACCTTTCTTCAACTCTTCGTTGCCAAAGATCGAAAACTTTTTGCTATCAATAGCATATTTCTACTAACTTGAAAAATATAATGCAAAAAAAAAGGAAGAATATAGATAAAAAATGAACATGTAGAGAATTGCTAATAAATCACTCAACTTCCATGGATTAATTGATTTTTAGAATCTAATAAAATCAAAGAAAAAACAAGAATTTAGAGAATGCAGCCATTTATTTACCCAAAACAACATGAAATTATTTGTTTAAGAAACTCATCTACGAACCTCCAACGTCTCATATTGTTGCATATAATCATAGATAAATATAATTTGTAGCTATGGAATGAAAAATTTTCTCAGAAATAAAATACCACAAGTATTCTTGTAGCAGAATTCACAATTTTAAACATATAATCAAGAAGATCGTTGGATCATCGTTTTCAACTTCTTTATATTTTGTGGCAGAGGAAGAAAGAAAGATGAAAGCGGTAGAGAGATTAAAGGAAAAGAAAGATGAAAGGAGCAAAGAGAGTTGAAAACTATGGATTTATATATATGTGTATATTTATATGTATATATATATTTAGGTTTCAATCTATATATATATATATATTTCGAGTTTCAGTCAATCAAACTGTAAAGTTTCAACCTAATTTGGAACTCAAAAATAAAAAGGTCTTAATTTGACGTAAAACTAAATCAACTTAAGCTAAATCTGTTGATTTCAGGCTAGGTCGTGCTGTGGTAGTTTTTCCATCTCTAATCAAATTAGATAATATCATTAAGCTAGATTGTTAGTATTCTCATTTGGCATATTTTTCTTTTAGAAAATAATTATGCACACAAAGAACACATGGGTGCACTTTAACATTTTTTTAATAAATAAATGAAACAATACAAGAAAAATATTTTTTTCCATACTAGTAGAATTTGCGTTCACTAGCATTTGAGTAGAGATGTCAATGGGCTGCGCTGGACCCGAGCTTTCCGTAATGAATAAAATGAACATACGTGAGAAAGATGATCCAATTTTTAAATTTTTTAATCCTTATTAACACCAACTTTAAAACTAAATAGCATTTAGAAGATTGTTTGAAAATTTACCTAACCTTTTGATGCAAAAGCAAGCACCTTGTTATGAATACTCTCGGTTATGATGGTTGTGTATTAGTTTGTGTTTTTCTAAGTATTTGGCATGCATTTCTTGCAAAACCATTATTGTTGTGTTTTAGGACTTAGTTTGTATGTTTTTGTTTAGTTTGATCTTCATAGTTGTTCTTTATATTTGATGTTAATTTATAGTAAGAATTGATTATTTTGATGTAGGAATGGAGGGTGGTCACCTTTGTGATTGAGCTAGGGTCTAAGAGAGGAGAAGAAAAGTGGAGGAGTTGTAAGACAAGAACCCACAATCATGGGATTCATGATTTCCCACGATCATGAGATCCCTAACTTGAAGAGACACACGAGTTTCACTTATTTTTAGGTTCTTGTGACTATATAAGGGCACAAATCCCTAGCGTCGAAGGGGGGTACCGTTAGAACTTGCCTCCTTGAGCTAAAAAACAGATTTAGAGCCTAGAGAGAGGTAGAGAATCAAGATTTCCATTCCAAATTGGGCAAAGAGTACACTAACTCCAGATTTTCCAGATTTGGGCAAAGAAGAGGAGGAGCTTGCTTAATCTAGTTCTTATTTCGTTTTTCTCTTCTAGCATCTTTATTATGGATTTTCTAGTTGTTGGAAATGTTAATGACATACTGAGTAGTTCAGTTATTTGTGGAGATTAATTTTGAGCTACTTATTCAACTCTTACTTTGTTGATTTAAATGAATGATGCTTTTGATGAATGTTAAGCTTATACCTTGCAATATATTGAGAAATTGAGTTGAACAATAAGAATTGACACTCGATATACCTACATTCATCAAGTTAATTGATTAGTTAGAGAAAGATCTTAGCTAATTAGTTGATTACCCATAGGATAACTTCATAACTATTTGAATTATTGGACTGATTCTGTAGATTGAGAGATTGTTTAATCATTTCCTTTTAATTTGGCTAGGGACACTTAATTACACCTTGAGAGAGGGTAGTTAATACATTAGGACATCTTAGGTGAGGCACAATTCAATTAACAAGGTAGAAGGGAGATAAGATAGGGAAAAAGTGATTTCTAATTATTGAATCTTGAAGTTTAAGTTTTTGCACTTAGTTGTTTAATTTAGTTTAAATTTTCAATTTATATTTATTAAAATTGGTTTTCAAACAAAGTAGCCTGAATTAAGTAGTGTCTAAACACAATCTCAGAGGGATCGATATCTGTTCTTTACTACAAGTTACACCCTGTATACTTGTGGTTTTGAGCGTAAAACTAGTGAATTGGTTTTGCTCAACAAGTTTTTGACACCATTGTCGGGGATTGTTTGTTTAGTATATTGTTTAGTTTGGGTAACTTTGATTTGAGAGTGTTTGATACTTTTCCTCGTGTATTTGCAGGTGTATGAACACAAGGAGCATAAGAAGGTCTGATGAAGCTTTTGACAAAGAATTTTCTAATATTACAAGACGAGAGATGTAAGGCCCCGTTACTATGGGGTGCATACCGGAATAATCCGCAGACATTCCAGTACATAACCTATGATAACAGTGCACTACATTCAATCAACACACTTATTTAATATGGCATCATCTATCTTTAATTCTTTTATAAAACATCATGAAGAAAGTCATAATATTTTAAAACCAAAATTTTCCTCATTTCATTCACAAGATTGAACGTTATACAATGTATCTTTCAAACATCCATACATGTACATCATCATAGCCTAATACAAAATATACTACATGAAAGAGGAAATTACACAAAAGTCTATCTAATCTTTCTAACCCCAGTTGACCGACCTTTGAGCCATTTCTTCTTTTTCCCCAAAGTACAAGTCTACACTACTTATAGCGTCTCTCAATAGCTAAAGTTGTGTCTCAGTCCTGAAATGTCAACATTACAATTTTGGTGAGTTTTGCGAACTCAATGAGATAACCATCATCAATGGTTCACTCAATTCATGCATCACATCAATACACGTGACATTTTTTTTCACATCTTTGCATATTCATAAAATATCACCTTTCACTTTCAGAACAATCATAATGGTCATTTCATTCATGTAAAATACACATATCAAATATAAATGCAATGCACGTTACTCAGTTTCACTTATTACTTTGTTGTGACCAAGTGTCTCTTTACTAGCTCATATCCCTTTGTGGATACCGAGCTGTATCAATTAATGCCCCATATCTCTTAGTGGATACTGGACTGAGCCAAAAGCTCCTATCATATTCTGAGTTTTAAGCTCTTTTACTAACGACTCCGGTAACAATTGCCATTATCTTTCATGTATTCACGTAATGAAATACATCATACATATTTAATGATTACACTCATTCAGTCACATTCACACTCTTTCTTATTTACATTTGTCATCGAACTTTTAGTCCCGTATTTAACATTGAAGTTAAGAACAAATAGTCAGTCACATTCAAGTAGCACTTCCAATACAGTCCTGAATATAGAACTCCTCGGATAATCAATTGTCTGGAATCAACACAATCAATTTCACAGTCATAAGATAATTCAAACATAATCTAACACAAACAATTAGTTGAATGAGACCGTCTAGGTTACTCATAGGTTGTTCCCAAAGCTAATTCCTAGAAGTTTCAGCAACGTCTAGATGTTGACATTCCAGTTGCTCCTCTATATCACACAATATACACATATCATAATTTGGCACAATTATAAGTGTTTATTAATGCACATGTATGTATATGAAGTATGCACAATGAATATTCATGACAATCCCAGGTATCACTCTATTATTCTTATCATGTAAACATTCATATATCCAAACTCACATAAGTGTCATTTGTACTCATGGTTTATACCTCAATAAAACCATAAAAATCAGAATTTATAATTCCTTGGTCAATTCAGATTTTTCCTATAACAACTTCCGAGTCAACATTCCATATTCTTTTTGACCAAGAAAATGAAGTAATTTGAGGATAATTTTTTCTATAAAATTGTTCTACTATCTCTTAAGTTTCTAATGACACAAAGAGCGTTCAATTTGGCTTAGCATTCTATGAGTTATGCTCAAAATACTACAAACTGAGCACATTTGAAACTTTGGCTTGTACATGATCATGCTGTCAAATTGTACGGCTCATATCTCTCGATTCCCACCTTAAAAAATTATGAAATTTATATAATTTGAAAGATAAGAGAATAAAATACAACTTTTGTGAAGAAACTTTTGTCTAATTCGGTATATATCAATACAGTTTATTCAATATCAACAAGATATGATTTTTGTCTTGGAGGGAGATCAATGAAAATCTCTCAAAAAAACCTCCGGTAATATCCAACCAATCCTAGGAAGCTTCGAATTTCAAACACATTCCTCGGAGCTTCCCAATTCATTACTACCTCTATCTTCTTTGAATCCACTTGTATGCTTTGTCCAGTCACTATATGCCCGAAAAACACTACTTGATCCAGCCAAAATTTACACTTACTGAATTTGGCATACAGCTGTTTCTCTCTTATGATCTGTAAAATCACTCTTAGATGTTCAGGTTGTTCTTCTATGCTCTTTAAATACACCAAAATATCATCAATAAACACTATCAGAAAGCAGTCTAGGTAGGGATGAAACACCTTATTCATCAAGGCCATAAATGCTACCGGGGCATTAGTTAACCTAAATGGCATTACTAAAAACTCGAAGTGCCCATACCTGCTCCTGAATGCACTTTTAGGTACATCAGCCTCTGCTATCTTCAACTGATAATACCCTGATCTCAAATCCAACTTAGTGAATACTTAAGCTCCTTGCAACTGATTAAGCAAATCATCAATTCCAGGCAACGGGTAACTATTCTTCACTGTCACCCGATTTAGTTGCTTATAATCAATGCATAACCTTAAAGTCCTTTCTTTCTTCTAGAAAAACAAAACTGGAGTTCCCCAAGGCGAAACACTGGGTTTAATGAAACCCTTTTTCAGCAACTCCTGCAGCTGAGCCTTCAACTCCTTCAGTTCTACAAATGCCATCCTATATGGAGGAATAGACATAGGAGCAACACCTGGAACTAAATCAATTGTGAACTCTGTTTTCTTGATCTGGAGGTAAGCCAGGTAATTCGGTGGAAAACACATCCAAAAATTCCTTAACTATAGGAATGTCCTGCACATTTTGCTCAGCTCTAGTATTGATGACGTGAGCCAGATAAGCCTTACATCCTCCTTAAATCAACCTCAATGTAACCATAAATGGTATCAACTGGATGACACTGCTTGATTAATTCCTCTAAAAACTGCTATCAGCTGATAAGGAGATTCTAATATTACCTCCTTGGTATAGCAGTTCTTGAAAGCCCTATGAGCAGTGAGCCAATCCATGCCTAAGATAATATCTCTCTCTCACAACTATAATATAATCAAATCTGCCTCCAATTTTTCTTGATCAATCCAAATCAAATACCTCTTGCAGACCTCCCCTATAACTATAGTACCACCTATTATTGTACTTACCTCTAATCCATACTCTAGTAACTTTTTATCACAACGAAGCCTAGATGCCAGGTGCGGTGCGATGAATGAATGCGTAGATCCTGAATTTAGCAATGCAAATGCTTCATGAACATAAATAAGTAGCGCATCTGAAATGACATCCGGAGAATCCTGAGCCTCTTGCCTAGTCATGGCATAGACTTGAGTCTGAGACTGTGGTCAGCTACTACGCACCTAGTCCTGACAGAAGGACTCCCTGTACTTACTCTGCCTTTATCATGACCTCTCTGTTTAGTCCCATTACCTCGACTTTGGTAGATTGTAGCTTCACTCACGGATCCCACTCTTATACCTGAATGGGCTCTGGTAATAACTGGAGAATCTCTAATTCTATTATCTAGAGAACCACATTGAAAATAGGCTTTTCATAATGTCCAGCACTCACCATCGTGCTTTTTTCCCATAGCGCTCACAAGGGTAACTGAATTTGCACTGAACCTCTTCCACTACTAAATTGTACAAAATCACCCCTCTATCTTAATCCATATTGTTTTGGTCCAGCCGATGGTCTGAAATCTTGATTCTGGTGCTTACTGAATCTTCTTCCAAAACCACTATGAATCTCACTGGACCTCTTCAATCTAAACCCTTACGCAGACTCTACTTGTCCCTTTCTCAGTAGCTGCTCAATTCTGATCGAAGCAGCGCTCAACTTGGTGAAACTACTCAGGTTGGAGATCGTTAATCTTGTCCTGATCTCAATGTTTAGCCCATCTTTGAATCTCTTACACTTATCTGTTTCGGTAGAAATCAAAAAAGTAGCATATCTCATCAACTCATTAAATCGGATCTCATATTCTGCCACTAACATCTTACCCTGCTTCAAATCCAGGAACTCTTTCATCTTGTTGTCCAAGTAGATCTTGGGCATGTAATTCTCCTTAAAGACCCTCAAAAGTCTTCCCAATTCAAGTTGCAAGGCCTGGTGGTACTGCCTGGGATAGTCTTCCACCAATGATAAGCTGGGCCCTGCAGTAAGAACACTGTATAGTCAAACCTCTTGTCCGACTCGCTGTCCATTTGATCAAAAACTCTTTCCATCCTTTCTAACCATCTCTTGGCCTTAGCAGAGTTTGTTCTACCATAAAAATCCATAGTCTTTTGCTTCCGTAGCCTATCATACCTCCTCTCCCTTCTCTCGGGAACTCTAGGAGGCATCTCCTCTTCTCGAGGTATTGAAGACTCCCTTCTGGCTCCTACAGATCCTAGGTCAGCTGATTGTCCCACTTGTTCACCTATAGTGGATGACCTATAATAAACAAGAAATCCAATCATTATCCACATTTCTCGCGATATTTCATGTTTAACATTCTTATATATCCCTATGAATGCCAAATCATGCTCTGATACCACCTAATGTAGCACCCCGTTACCATGGGGTGTATACCAGAATAACCTGCGGATATTCTAGTATATAACCTATGATAGTGGGGCGCTACATTCAATCACCACACTCATTTAACATGGCATCATCTATCTTTAATTCTCTTATAAAACATCACGAAGAAAGTCAAAATATTTTAAAACCAAAATTTTCCTCGTTTCATTTACAAAATCGAACGTTATACAATGTATCTTTCAAACATCCATAGATGTACATCATCATAGCGTAATACAAAATATGCTACATGAAAGAGGAAATTACACAAAAAGTCTATCTAATCTTTCCAACCCCAGCTGACCGACCTTTGAGCCATTTCTTCTTTTTCCCAAAAGTACAAGTCTACATTGCTTGTAGTGTCTCTAAGTAGCTAAAGTCGTCTTCCGATCCTGAAAGGTCAACATTGCAATTTTGGTGAGTTTTGCGAACTCAATGAGGTAACCATCATCGTTGGTTCACTTAATTCATGCTTCACATCAATACATATAACATATATTTTTTTCCACATCTTTGCATATTTATAAAATATCACCTTTCACTTTTAGAGCAATCATAATGGTCATTTCATTCATATAAAATAAACATATCAAATATAAATGCAATTCATCTGACTTAGTTTCATTTGTTACTTTTTTTGTGACCAAGTGCCTTTTTACTCGCTCATATCTCTTTGTGGATACCGAGCTATATCAATTAATGCCCCATATCCCTTAGTGGATACTGGGTACATGCACAATTGAGCCAAAGGCTCTTATCACGTTCTAAACTTTAAGCTCTTTTACTGGCGACTCTAGTCACAACTGCCATTATTTTTCTTGCATTCACGTAATGAAATGCATCATACATATTTAATGATTACACTTATTCAATCATATTCACACTCTTTCTTACTCACATTGTCATTGGAATTTCATTCCGACATTTAACATTAAAGTTGAGAAGAAATAGTCAGTCATATTCACATTCAAATAGCACTTCGAATACAGTCTCGAATATAGAACTCCTCGGACAATCAATTGTTCGGAATCATCATAATCAATTTCACATTCAAAAGATAATTTAAACATAATCTAACATAAACAATTAATTAAGTGAGACCATCTAGGTTATTCATATGTTGTTCCTGAAGCTAATGCGTGGAAGTTCTAGCAACGTATGGATGTTGACATTTCAGTTGCTCCTCTATATCACACAATATACACATATCACAATTTGGCACAATTATAAGTGTTTATTAATGCACATGTATGAATATGAAGTATGCACAATGCATGTTCATGACAATCTCAGGTATTACTCTATTATTCTTGTCAGTAAACATTCATATATCCAAACTCATATAAGTATCATTTATACATATGGTTTGTACCTCAATAAAACCATAAAAATCAAAATTCATAATTCCTTGATCAATTCAGATTTTTCCTATAACAACTTTTAGGTCAACATTACATATTCTTTTTTACTAAGAAAATGAAGTAATTTGAGGATAATTTCTTCTAGAAACTTTTTCTTCTATCTCTTAAGTTTCTAATGACACTAAGATCGTTTAATTTGGTTTAGTATGCTATGAGTTATGCTCAAAAGACTAAAGACTAAGCACATTTGAAACTTTGGCTTATATATGATCTTGCTGTCAAATTGTACAACTCATATCTCTCAATTCCTACCTTAAGAAATTATTAAATTTATATAATTTGAAATATAAGAGAATAAAATACAACTTTTGTGAAGAAACCTTTGCCTAATTTGGTATCTATCAATACAGTTTATTCAATATCAGCAGGACAAGATTTCTATCTCGGGTACTACTATAACCTCAGTTAAAACTCAATTTCAAGAAAGATTTTAAAATTCTTAGAGATAGAATTAAAATTCAATTTATTTAGAAACATTGTATCCCTATGTATCTAGTTTACTCAACATAAAAAATCATCCCAATTGTATAACTACAGAGCAAGTTATGTCTAAAATACCGAAGCATGTTCAATGAAAATACTCCAGTTTTGAAAATCCAGAACTCCTCATCAATTTATTCCTAATTCATCTCTTTTGCTTAGTCTATCCTTTCTAACTTATTTCCTCATTATTTCCTCCTCATTCCTACCTCCGATTCAGCATCAATCCAAACTAATTCCAATACCAATTTGATTACATTAAACTATCAACTTCTACTCATTTAACTAACCATTTCAAACTTAATATCATCATTCACGAAAATCCAATCTTCTTCCATACTATGTCTCATTCCCAAACGTCAAACCATTCATTGTCAAAATCCGTGATTTCAAGTTCATAACCTCTTTATTCTTACCTCACTTACAAATTTAAACATTACCAAAACAAATTATACAAGGAATTAACCTTAACCACAAAACAGGACATATTCATATACTCTCTCGTCATCAATTTTTTGCACACTTTCTATTTCTCTAACACCTTCATTTTACTTCTAAAATATCGTAATAATTTACCTCATTTCAAGATACCACATTAACCCTTTCTTTAACCTCAAATTCAACCTAGTTCATCCATGTAATAACTACTTAAAAATAATGTGTTTTAAGCATTAAAACAGAAAATTAGCATATCATGTCATCAACAACTTATCAGTTATCAACAAATCATCACTCTTCCATCACCATTTTTATGATCATGCTAGCTCTAATCCATCATCGATACAAAAAGAAGGCATAAATTCATTTCTGCATTCTTAAACATTTTTATACACTTTCATACACCATTTATAACACCAAAGGAAAACATGACTTCATTACCTCTTCATCCACACACATCCTTAAGTCATGAATAATATTAGCTCACTAAATTAATTTTTTTTGACAAAAGCCTCATTATAAATCAAACACCCACGAAAATACATAAGGAATTTCATATTCAAAACAAAATCTAAAATTACACATCCTAATGTCCCATTTACACTAACCTATGAAGATCAACATGTTACCTACTTGATTTAGCTCCAATTCCTTCAAGAGAACACAAACCCTAGCTTTGTTGACATCCAATGTACATCATCATCCAAGAGTGATTAGGTTGGGTCTTTTGTGAGAAAGAAGAAGACAATAAGGTGAGAGTAGCAAGTCAAAGAAAAAAAGGCTAGGTTCAGCATGTATGGAGGTTGGAGAAGCAAAAAAAATCGTGAAGAAAAGAAGAAGATGAAGCTCACGAAGAGAGGGAGAGAAAAGCAAGTGAAAGACAACATTTAATTTGGCCTTTAAAATAAAAAGGTGAAGTTTCGTGAGTGGGGGAGTGGTGGCAAGTGGTGGTGACACTTGTCAGTTTCTTATGGTCCCATTTGGACCCTTTTAAAAACTAGTCCATTTAATCCCAATTTTTACTCCAATCGTCCAAATTTCATTAACATATGTCATTAAATCCCAAAGCCATTTATAAAAATTCCCACTATCATTAGATTCTTAATTTTACTTCCATTTATCGATTGTCTTGCCACTTGACATTTTTCCTAGTCCAAAACTTTCCAAAAATTTCAGAAATTTTCCTAAATTGACCAAAAATTCTAAATCACTAAATACACTCTCCAAATTAGTTTTCAACATATAAAAACCACAATTCTCAATAAAAATCACCTTTCACATATATATATATATATATCAATTATACCTAGAAATTGTCAATGAATGCATGTACAATTATTTTCATGTGCAAAAAATTCAATATTCACATGTAGGTGCATATCATATAATGCATGAGCATGAAATGTATTTTCTAATTTCTTAATAATCTCTCGCATTTACTATTCTAGCCTCAAAATGGGTAACGGGATGTTACAAGAGAGGAGGTTACGGAGAGCAAAGCGGGCAAGAGATTCTTCAAACAAATATGACAGAAGAAGGAGAATAAGGAGGGGTTGAGACAACACTAATAGATTTTATGTGGCCCAAATTTAATCTATAAGGAGTTGCAAGGCCTATAGTCACAACAAACAATTTTGAAATCAAGTCAGCACTCCTGATCAAACTCTAGAACAATGTTCATTTCTATGGGTTATCAATTGAAGATCTTAATGCCCACCTAGCAAATTTTTTAGAGATATGCAGCACTTTCAGATTCCAAGGGATGTTTGATGATGTTGTGAGGCTCAGATTATTTCTATTCACTTTGAGAGATCGAATGAAGGCATGGTATAACTCACTTAGTGCATCTCAGATTACTATGCAGGAGTAAGTAGCCTAAGCTTTCCTTGCTAAGTACTTCCCATTGACAAAGACTACACCGATCATCAAGGAAATTACAAAATTTCAGTAAAATGATAGAGAGTCATTATATGAAGCTTGGGAAAGATTTAAAGAGTTTCAAAGAAGTTGCCAATATTACAACATTCCAAGGGAGTTCTTACTACAGACATTATATAATGGTGTGAATTAGACTACAAGACGGACAATAGATGCAGTTGTTAAAAGGTCGTTAATGAGGAAAACTATTAAGGCAACTCATGATCTTTTAGAGGAGTTGGCAAGTAATAGTTGCATATGGTCAAACGAAAGGAGTAGGCAAGGCACAAAGGAGAAAAAAGGCATGATTCCAATTGATTCTCTCACAGACTTGCAAGCTCAAATTATCACCCTCACTATATCACCCTCACTAAGCAGTTGAACAATATGCAAGGCGCTTGTTCATCCACAATCAAAGCCATGCAAGTCCAATGTGAATTATATGGGCAAGATAACCATTGCATAGTAGAAGACTTCTTATTAAGATTTAGTAGGACAAAACAAGTAAATTATTTAGGCCAACCACAATGAGGTAACAATCTATACTCTAAAACTTATAATTTGGGGTGGAAAAACCACCCAAATTTTCTTGGAGTACTAATAATGCAAGTGGCCAAGTAAAACCACAAGAACCACTCAGATTTTAGCAAGACCATCTTGGGTCTTTAGAGAGAAAAATGGACAAGTTAATGGACGCCTTGGGGTCTAAATTCTCAAGCCAAGAAGAAAATCAAAGAAGGTAGAAAGAGAGTCAGAAATGGATGTTTGCAAAATAGGACGCCAAATTTGACGAAATCTTGAAGAACAATGTTTTCTCTATCCATAACTTGGACGTTCAGGTAGGTCAACTTACTATTGCTTTGTCTTCTAGAAATGCAAGTAGCTTACCAAGCAACATTGAAGCTGAGCCAAAGGAACAACTCAAGTCAATCACACTTCAGAGTGGCAAGCAATTGGAGGAGCCAAGTGTGCAAAAGGAGAGTCAAAAAAATGAGAAAGGAAAGGAGGTAGAAGAAGAGAAAGTAGGAGAGAGGCCATATATACCACCACGACCCTATGAGCCTAAACTTTCATATCCAAAAAAGGTAAGAAAACATCAAGTAGAAACTTAGTTTTCCAAGTTTTTGGAGAAACTGAAGAAGCTTCAAATTAACTTATTATTGGTGGAAGCCTTGGAGTGCATGCCCAAGTATGCAAAGTTTCTTAAGTACATACTCACATATAAACACACTTGGGAGGACAATTAGATGGTAACCTTGACAGAGAATTGTAGTTCGATCATCTCAAGCACAATGCCTTCAAAACTACAAGATCCAGGAGTTTTACTATTCCATGTGTTGTTGGTGACTTTGAATTTTCTAAATGCTTATACGATATCGGTGTAAGCATTTACTTGATGCCTTTATCTATTTTTAGGAAATTAGGATTAGGAGAGGTCAAACCAGCATCCATGCTCATTCATCTTGCAAATCAATACATCAAGAGCCCATTTGGAGTTGTAAAACATATGTTGGTAAAAGTGGATAAATTTATCATTTATGTTGATTTGTTGTGTTGGATTTTAAAGCTGATAGAAATTGTTCATTGATTTTGGGTAGGCCTAATACTTGATGGAGGGCCATCAAGACTTTCTATTCAAGATATCCAAGCTATGGGAATTGTTGAAGAAAAGGAAGTTGGATTGACTTTGTTCTTGAAGTTAGAAGCTTTGTTAAACAATTTATCAAGACATTTCTCACTTTTAATTTCGGTCCATCATGGTTCAGATATGAGACTTTATTTCAGTTTTACTTCTATTCGATTTAATAACTTAAATTTGGTTTAGTTTTATGTATTTTTTCTTTCCTTTTGAATTCGGCTATTATGAAGGCATTATGGATGTGTTTTAATTAGTTTTATTTCCATTTTGGAAACGATAAGTTGGAGAATTCGAGTGGTCAGTTTGTGACACACCGAAAATTTCTCATCTTCCTTTTTTAAGCTGCGTATGTTTCCATTTATGTTCCAGGTACAAGGAAAAAAAAACTTGTGAGATTTTTTGCAGAATAGCCTGTTGGTTTTGATTGTTTTCCAAAAATAATCAGGATTTACTTGTTTTCCAAAAACAAATCATATCTGTTCATTTGTTGTTGTTGTTTTATCACCAGAATTTCAATCCGACCAGTTTTACAAGAAATTGCATATCTTGGTGTGTGTTCATTAGAATTAAGTGTTTCTAAAATGAGATTATAGTTCACATCTTGAAATAAAAATCTCCAGAAGGGCTCTTCACCCGGTTCGAATCCCATCCTAACCAAAATTTCCAATCTTTCTCGGCTATTGCCAACCATTGCCTGGTCAAACATATTCACACCCTAACTTACTGGTCCCATATCCGAATGACCTGATTCTTATATCTAAATTGTAGTTCACAAAAAGTTTTAAAAAATTACTATAATTTCCAGAACCTAATTCCCAGCGAAAGGCCCACAAATCATCTTTGAAATAACCTATCCCAGTTTACCCAATAGAGTCTAAAATCATCCTAACACCTTCAAATCACCCCAA
>JANZXR010000171.1:23381546-23391546 GCA_027575705.1 Erythroxylum echinodendron
TACCCACAGGATCAGGAGAAGACCACTTTCACTTATCTTTATGGGACTTTCGCTTATAGGAGGATGCCTTTTGGTTTATGCAATGCACCTGCCACATTTCGAAGGTCCATGATGGCTATTGTTCGGACATGAATGAGAACCTCATGAAGGTATTTATGGATGACTTCTCTTTCTTTGGAGATTATTTTGATCATTGGTTGTTTAATTTAGACATAATGCTTCAAAGATGCGAGAAGTCTAATCTAGACTTGAAATGGGGAAGTATTATTTCATGGTCCAAGAGGGAATTGTATTGGGTCATAAGATCTCATACAGGGGGATTGAGGTAGATCAAGCTAAGACTGAAGTGATTGAAAAGCCACCACCTCCTATCAATATTAAGGGCATCTGAGCTTTTCTTGGTCATGCAGTGTTCTACAAACAGGTTATCAAGGATTTTTTTTATTGCTGGACCTTTGACTCATTTATTGGTTAAAGATGCACCTTTTATGTTTGATGATGATTTTTTGGATTCTTTTAATAGGTCGAAGAAGACATTTACAACAGCACCTATTTTGACATCGCCAATTTGGTCTCTTCCCTTTCAGATTATGTGTGATGTAAGTGACTATGCTATTGGTTGTGTACTTAGCCAACGGAAGGAAAAGAGGCTACATGCCATCTACTATACAAGCACGACCTTGATGGGAGCTCAACTGAACTATACCACTACTAAGTAGGGCTTGTTTGCAGTGGTATTTGCATGTGAGAAATTTCATTCTTATCTTTTAGGCTCACAGTTTATTATTTTTACAGACCATGCAGCGTTACATTATCTCCTTGCCAAGAATGATGCCAAGGCTAGGCTTATCTGGTGGGTGCTTTAGCTCTAAGAATTCAACATTGAGATTAAAGAAAAGAAGGGAGCAGAAAATGTTGTAATGGAAAACCTATCATGACATTAAGGGGCATTATGAAGATGAAGAGGAAATTAAGGAGAGTTTTCCTGATGAGGCTTTTAATGATGGTAGAAAATCTTTTTCGTCCTCGGATTGCAGATATTGCAAACTACCTCTAAGGTGGTATTCTTCCTTCTGATCTCTTATATCAATAAAGTAAGCATTTCTTATTCCAGTGTTCTCGCTATATTTGGGATGAACCTGTGTTATATAAAATTTGTATTGACAATATGATTCATAGGTGTGTCCCTGAAAATGAAAAGCTTGATTTTTTAACTCAATGTTATAGTTAGGTGTATGTAGGACACTATGGAGCAAATAAGAAGGTGGCTTGTATCTTGGAATGTGGGTACTATTGCTCAAGTTTGACCAAAGATGCCTGAAACTTTGTGTTATAGTGTGATAGATGCTAGAGAGTGGGCAATATGTCAAAGCAAAATGAGATGCCACTTTCTAACATCATGGAGGTAGAAATATTTGATGTTTGGGACTTGGATTTTATGGGACTATTCCCATCCTCCTCAGGTAACACATATATACTGGTTGGAGTTGATTATTCTTCGAAGTAGGTTGAAGTCGTAGCTACTCTAACCAATAATGGAAAGGTGCTGTAAAGATTTATCAAAAAGATTTTCACTAGATTTGGAGTGCCTAGAGCGATAATAAGTGATGGACGGAGTCATTTTTGAAAGAAAACTTTTGAAGTTCTATTGAAAAGATATAAGGTGCATCATTGAGTGGCAACTCCTTATCATCCATGAATGAGTGACCAAGTGGACGCGGTGAATAGAGAATTGAAGAAAATTTTAGAGAAGGTAGTGAGAACTTCAAAGAAAGATTGGGCTTTGAAGTTAGATAATACACTTTATGCATGTAGGACATCCTTCAAGACACTCATAAGTACTAATCCACATAGACTTTTGTATGGAAAGGCTTACCATTTACCTTTGGAGTTGGAGCATATATCTTCTTGGGCAATTTGGAAGTTGAATATGGATGGGAAGCTTATGGGTGAGAAGAGATTATTACAACTTGATGAATTGGAAGAGATGAGATTTGAAGCTTATGAAAATGCTAAGTTGTACAAGGAAAGGGCAAAAAAGTGACATAATGCTTACATTAAAAAGGAGTTTAGGAGTGGAGACTTGGTGCTTTTATTCAATTCACAAATTTCGTTATTTCCTAAAAAGCTCAAGTCAAGATGGAGTGGACCCTTTAAGATCTTTCAAATGTTTCCCCATGGAGCTTTGGAGTTGGAAAATAACAAGGGTGAATCATTCAAGGTCAATGGGCATAGATGCAAGCCATAGTATGGAGGGACATACTCACAAGAAAGGGAAGTCATCTTTTTCGTTTCTTCCACCCTTTCATGAATGCATGTGGAATGATCAAGTTAATGACCTTAACTTAACATGTTTACCTTTCTTTTCCTTTTCTTTGTTTACTTCTTTGTTTTATTTTTTTGATTTGTTTGATTTTGATTATTTTTGGTTTAAGTTTGCTATGATTTTTAATAGTTACTTGGGTTTTGTTTGAGTTTTAACTTGTTTTCTCTTCAAATTTCTTATTGGTTTGGTGATTTTAATGTGTTTACAAGTTTTTTGAATGTTAGGTATGTATGTTAAGCTTGGAAGAGGGCTAAAAAGTTAGAAAATCAATATTGGGTCTCTGTACAGTGCCCATGTTTATAGGAATGGGTCTATTTCCCATGAACATAGGAAGGCTCTTTAGAAACTTTCTGGAGCCTTAACCCATAATCGTGGGATGCCCAGCTGTAGGATTTTAAAAATCCCTCCTTCTTTCTTCTTTCTTCATCTTCTCATATTCTCTCACTCTAAAATCGACACTCATTTACCCAAACCTCACAAATCCTTCATCTTTCCCCTAAATCTTGGTGTTTTCTCCACTTTATCCATCATTATTCACTCCCTTAACACTTATTTCACATTACCTACTCAAGAATCTAAGGATTTGTTAAGTTTTTGTAAAACGTTCTAATCTCTCTCTTGACTCTTTTTGTAGGTTTTTCTCCTTAAATGGCTCTAAGGAAGCTTCTAGCCTATAAACCATCCGACCAACTCTACCTCTAAGTCTCTGGAGAAAGTAAATGTGATATGGTAGCCACTTCTTATGCTCTATTCCCTATTTTTTAGGAAGAAGAAGGTATGAGGTTATAGGATTTTAAGGATAGAGTTATTACCTCATAGGTACTTTGATTTTAACCTTTTATAAACTCTAGGAATAAGGTGTAACATTAAAGGATTAGCTACAAATATTAGTTAGGGTTGTTTAATTCATTGTGATGTATTGACATACCCCATGATGAATATAGAAATTTTCACCACTGTGCACTACAATATTACAATGGACACATTCTGGTTTAGGATAGGTGGCTATGAATATAGGCTGGATTATATTGTCATTATTCCGCTCTTTGAATCGTCTAACACTAAAGTTTTAGATGACCATGATGATTTTAATGTGGATAATTATTGGAAGATCCTTACGAGTGAAAACACTTTTGACTCTAGGAATACACCCAACACTTTGATTCGTAGCGCTGAGCACTTACTTCTTCACAAGTTTATGCAGCTAAGTGTTTTTAACAAAACTGAAACCAACCAGTGTTTGACTAAGGAACTTTTCTTTCTTTGGTTAATAGATTACAAAATTAAAGCGAATACCCCTTATTGCATTTTTCGATCTATTGTGGGTTCCATTACTAAGAAAAGATCATATTTTGGCATGACTTGCATTGTTACTACTTTGGCGTTGCACTACAATTTTGATGTGGATGGTGTATACCTTATTTGTAATGCTTTAAAATTTTGAAGCCCCATTCTATAGAGCTCTAAAATCCTCAGACGTGTACTATTGTTAAAAACAAGAAGGGCAAGGATGTAGCCATTTCTCAACCATCCTATTGTTAAAAACAAGAAGGGCAAGGATGTAGCCATTTCTCAACCATCGTCCTTTTAGGCACCCCCAGAACCCCAAGAAGAAGTAGTTGAAGATGAACCAACCGTAGCAGTAGATGTTGATAAGTTTCATCAAATCCTCAACAAAATGGTCGAAAATTATCAACAAATAATACTGCAAATTAATGAGCTCGGCACCCAGATAAGACAAGTGCATAAGGAGCAGTGGTAAATCAAAAAGAAATTCCTCAAGTTAATCCAAATAAAGAACATTGAAGTCCCTTCCCCTATGTCTTTGCCACCACAATCTCTATGAAGCTTTCTTACCCTTTACGTTTTATGTTGTTTTTGAAGTAAATCACACGTTAATATAGAAATTACGTACAGTATATGATATACACAAGAAGGGGGTTAAATTGTGTATTCTTTTCGTGAATACAAAATCTTTAATATTTTTGATAAGAACTTCTCTAAATTATTAAAAGAATATCACGAACATTATACGAAAATTGTTACGTCGATAAATTGCAAATAACTTCCATATACTTGTTTAAAAACAAAATAGAATAATTTGAAAGATAAAAGATAGACATTGCGATTTTATACTGGTTCACCCCAAAATGTGGGCTACGTCCAGTCCTTAGAATTCTTCTGATTTTTCACTATACTTTAACAAGTTTGCAATTATTCTTTCTTCCCTTCTAGAGACTCTTCAGGTCTCTTACACCCAGTATTCTTTCAGCTATCTTAGCCTCTCCAGGCTTTTAACCTTTTCTTTCTCTCACTAGAAAGATATTGTGAGTTTTTATTACAGTATGTTTAGCTCTCCAGTATTGCACTACTGAATTTTTCTTTTCTAAGCATACACTTGAAAGCTCAAAGATCAATAATTGTTCAAAGGTTTTCGAAAAGTTAAAAAGTTGTTCAAACTTCGACTACGACTATTATTTATAGTCTAAGTCTCCAACTGCTTCTTGAATCTTGATAACTGCTTCTTGAATCTTGATAACCACTTCTTGAATCTTGATAACTGCTATTTAGTTGAGTTCTGTAACTAACTCCAACTAATTAACTGTTCGACGTACTAGCATATCTTCTGCTTTGTATCGTCTGTGTTTTCTTCTTCTGTGTTTTGCTTCTTTTGTATCATCTACTTCTTCTATGTTTTTCTTCCTTCTATGTTTTTACTTCTTCTGTATCTTCTACTTCTTCTGTGTTTTTCTTCCTTTTGTGTTTCTACTTCTTCTGTATCTTCTGCTTCTTTGTTTTTTACTTCTTCTGTATCTTCTGCTTATGTGTTTTTTACTTCTTTTGTATCTTCTGCTTCTTCTGTATCTTTTGCTTCTTTTATGTTCTCCACTTCTTCTATATATTTCTTCTGTGTTTTGTACTTCTGCACACTTAACACACTCATCAAACTAGTTCATTTATTTCTAACATTATTATTTGATTGTCATCAAAATTAAACATCGTAAAGTCCTCCTGACTTAACAATCATCCCCTTTTTGATGATAACAAACAATCATAATTTAGAAAGTAAAAGTGAATGAACTATTTTTATTTAGATAATGAATAAGAAGACATTAAGCAATATAAAAATATGTTATCTTCTTTTCTTGTATCTTTTCTTCTCTTCTTTCTTCTACTTTTCTTTCTTCTGCTTCTATTTCTGCTTTTCTCCCCCTATTATTTTTTTCTTTCTTCTTCCTTATGCTTTTCTCCCCCTTTCTTCTGTTCTTCTCCCCCTATTTGTTATCAATTGAAAAAGCTATCTCAGATGCTTCATGATTTCAGAAAACATACATTTCATATCAGTTCTGATCAACTTGAGGTCTTCTTCTATTGACACTCGTAGATATGCTACTTCCTCATGTAGATCACCAACTGAGTCACTCAAATCATCAACCTTAGTATGAATTTCTTCAATCTCCTTCACTAAGGCTTCCTGACTCCGCTGCTGAGAGTGACTAACTTGTTCTATAATAATTGTAGGAACTCGTTAAGCTGCACTTGATGGATAGAAGTTTATTTCAACATGTGTTTTTGAAGGTAAACATATAATTCAATGATTTTCAAAACTGAAGGTTTGAAAAATTATTTTCCTTCAGGGAGATCAAGGTCATTAGGTTTTGGTAGTTTTGGTATTGGTTTTCCAAGAAGGTGAAGGAAATCTCTAATTGAAGATACAAAACTCAAAGGTTTAAGGTGCATGATCAAGTTCACAAGAGTTTCTAAGTTGAAACTAATACCTTTAACCATGATAGTTCTGAACTATCATTTGGTCACTCTTTCAACTACATGAGAAGTTGCGTCTGTGGTGAAGCGTCTATAGTGACTTCTTGATGCTTTTGAGATGTGATGTGAAATATAGATTCCTCTTGGTTGCTCTGCATTACATGCCTCATTTATGTTTCTTACAGCTTCTTGTATTTGCTCTTCTGTAAGGTCACTTGTTTTTCCTTCAGGGTACATCTTTTGTTTCTCTTTTTCTACATTGCGTACAATGTTTGAAGCTCTAGGTTGCACATCAGGTACAATCTTGATCAATGTTCTACTTGTAACTGGGTAGATAGTATATCGATCCTTTGTCATCTTCAACAGCTATGGTTCTGATTTTTCATCTCTCAGAATCCCATATAATCTTCTCTCTTCATGATTCAGAATATGTATAGATTGATTATTGACCAAGATAAGCTCAACTTGTACCTTGATTAACCTTTTCACAGGTTCTCTTATTATGATTGAGCTTCTGTTTCTAACAGGTACAATTTCTTCTATCACCTTTATTTTTAAGTCCTCTTTTCTGATAGACTATGAGATATAGATTTGTGTTCAACTAATTTTTCTTTTTGATCACCAGTTGAAGTACTCTCTTTCTGACTGGTCTTCAACTTCTTATTTTCTTCTACCAGTCTAGAAGGTGGTTGTGGTTGGGATCTCTTCCTTTCAAACTCCAACTTCCTCTTAATTTCTATCTCTTTAGTTGACTATGGCTACTGTTGTTGCAAAATTGAGACCAAAGACCTAGTAGCTTGTGGTGCTTTTTTACCTTCTTAGAATCTTCACCAGGAATCAATTATTTCCCTCTCTTATGCTCTTATTGTCGGAGAGTTAGTAACCTTACTGATCTTCTTAATTTTTTAACTTGCTCAACATCAAGTGTCTCTCCTTTTCTTTTCAACGACATTTGTTTTTCAGATAGATGCACCTGGATTTCTTCTTTTTGTAAAATTGTCTTATCTTTAGTGCTACCTCATACGATTTATTCTTCTTTTCTTCTATATACATTCTTCCTGAGGGTTGAGGTTTCTTCTTCTTAGTGGGAGTAACATTTCCACTCACACTATGTCTGATAGTACGCTCTCCCTCAGTCCTTGCTTTTGCCATAGAAGTTGTCTCCTGCTTTTCTTGAGTTTTCAATCCCATTCTACATATAGTAGACGCATTAATAATGCTTTTGATATTCATCTTCACCCTATTTCCTATGTCAAGAAGAATTCCATAATCTATAAAGATTCTTGTTAGCATTATGCCATACGGTAAGGCATTAGAATCCCTCTTTGTCTTCATCATATACCTCAAAATTAGGTGTGGAAGATTTATGGCCTGATGATTGATTAGATAGAACAGGCATTGTTCATCTACTGTTGTCACAACGTTCTTCGATCCTATTATTAGTAGAATACAGTGAATGCCTTCTTGTCCTTTGGTTCACTACTTCTATATAGTTATCGATTGATATGTGCGTTCTCTATAAGGCTTTCAGTCATCTATCTAGTGTTATAAGACACCTCTGCTCTAGCATATGGACATCCACTGACCTTCTTGATTAGCTCCAATGTCACAGTAAATGACAATCTATCCACCATTGATACTATAGTATCATCTACTACTTTCATATTCTTGCAAAACTCATAAACTTCATTCAGATAAACTACTTCACAAACCTGAAAGAAGTTCTTCCATCCTGCTACATCAACTTCTGATTCAAGTCCATCTGATTCTTCTTCAAGGAGTCGAAATCAACGAGTCTTCCATAAATCATAGCTTGCTCCATTATGATCTTTAGACAGTAGGAACTTTCTCAACGTAATGAGATTAGTCTCTAAAGATGAGAATGTAAACTAAAGGGCTTGAAATCAAAAATAGAGTAATGAAACGTTTTTGTTTGAGAGCTTCTGTAAAAATCAATTTAAGAGGATTTCAAGAGTATTCTAGAGTCGGTGATCTTCTAAACCGTTTGAGAGGATTTCCCTTTATACTACCTTCTTAAAAAAATTACCTTAAAAACTTACAACTTTTTATCTTCCTTCTGTAAAATCATCTGGGTCATGATATGTCAGACGATTAGTCACTCAACACTACCATATTCAAGTTTCATCTAATTTCTTTGAATCTTTCTTCATTCAAAGGCTTAGTGAATATATCTATTCAGTGATGATTTGTCTCAACAAACTGTAGACTAACAATTCCTCTCTGTACATAATCTCGTAGGAAATGATGCCTAACTTCGATATACTTTACCCTTGAGTGTTGTATTGGATTCTTCAATAGATTGATAGCAATTGTGTTGTCACAGAAGATTGGGATTTGTTCTTATTATATTGAATAATCTTCTAACTAATATTTAATCCATAACGTCAGTGAGCAAAAAATTGCAGCTGACATATATTCAGCTTCGGCAGTAGATAGAGCAATTGAGCTTTGCCTCTTACTAGACCATGAAATTAGATTAAGGCCAAGAAAGTGACAGCCCACTTTTACTCTTCTTATCAATCCTATCTCTAGCGTAATCAGTATCATAGTAGCCAATTAACCTGAAATCTTTACCTTTCTCATACATTAAGCAAAGATCAGTAGAACCTGATACATATCTCAAAATTCTTTTAACAGCAATATAATGAGATTCTCTAGAATCTGCTTGAAATCTAGCATACAAACAAACATTAAACAGAATATCAGGTCTGCTTACTGTAAGGTAAAGTAAAGAACCAATAATTCCTCTAAAAAGGGGTTGATCAACCTTTTTACCTGCTTCAACCTTAGATAAAAGGTTTGAAGGATGCATAGGAGTTGACATAAGTTTTACTTTATCCATTCCATATTTAACTGACATTTCTTTAATATACTTCTGTTGATGAATAAAAATCTTTTCTTCTGTTTGCATAACTTGTAAACCAAGAAAGAATTTTAATTCACCCATTATTCTCATTTCAAATTCGCTTTTCATCAGTTTTTCAAAAATGAACATAACTTTTTAGACATTGCACCAAAGATAATATCATCAACATAAATCTGTACTATGATAAAATCATTCTCAATGAATTTTCTAAACAAAGTCTTCTCTACATATCCTCCACTAAAACCATTTTCAATCAAAAAGGAAATTAGACTATCATACCAAGCTCGACGAGCTTGTTTCAAGCCATATAAAGCTTTATGAAGTCTATAGACATAGTCTGGTTTCTTAGGATCTTCGAAACCAAGAGGTTGCTTTACATAAACCTCTTCGATTTATAACAAAAAGGCACTTTTCACGTCTATTTGAAATAGCTTTATATCATGACAAACAACATATGCAAGCAAAATTGTAATAGATTCTAACCTAGCTACAGGAGCATAAGTTTCATTATAGTCTATTCCTTCTTGTTAATTATAGCCTTGAGCTAATAATCTAGCTTTGTTATGACTTACTCTACCTGACTCATGTAGTTTATTCTTAAAAACCCATCTAGTTCTTATAATAGACTTTTTGGAAGGTCTGGGAACTAAAGACTAAACTTTACACCTAGTAAATTGGTTTAGCTCTTCTTGCATGGTTAAAATCTAAGCTTCATCCTGAAGAGCTTCATCAATTTTCTTAGGCTCTATTTCAGAAATAAAAGCTACGTGTGCTTCTCTTCTGAATTTAGACCTAGTTCTCACACTGTCTGAAGTTTCTCCTATGATAAGATTTTCTGGGTGAGAAGATTTATATCTCCAGTCCTTTTTCAGACTAAAACTTTCAGTAACATCTTCTATTTTCTCTAGAGGAACATCTAATGCTGACACATCTTCATTATCAACCAAGGGTACTGCTAGGGTTTCATTATTAGTATCATTACTTCTATCTGGTTAAGAACCATCATCAAACTTGACATGAAT
>JANZXR010000171.1:23416509-23433514 GCA_027575705.1 Erythroxylum echinodendron
TATGCTTTGATCTTTGTGAAAATGAAGTGATAGAATTGATTGGTTGTATTTATTTTGCTTGAGGACAAGCAAAGATTTAGGTGTGGGGATGTTAATAGTTATGTATTAGTCTATGTTTTTCCAAGTAATTGGCATATGTTTCTTGCATACTTGTTGATTATTGTGGTAGTTTAGGATTCACTTGTATGATTTCATTTAGTTTGATTTTCATTATTGTTCTTTTATGTTTGATGTTAATTTAGGGTAAGAATTATTTATTTTTATGTAAAAAAAAAGATTGAGCAACTTGGAGATTGAGCTAGAGATCAAAGAGGAGAAGAGAAGAGGAAACTCTCTGTTGCAAATTCCCACAATCGTGGGAATCATGGCAATTCCTATGACTGTGGGAATTATAATCTGAGACATCAATTGGGGCTGCATTAAACTTAGGTTTCTAGACTATT
Organism: Erythroxylum echinodendron; assembly: GCA_027575705.1. Lineage (NCBI taxonomy): Eukaryota > Viridiplantae > Streptophyta > Magnoliopsida > Malpighiales > Erythroxylaceae > Erythroxylum > Erythroxylum echinodendron. The sequence continues at coordinate 23,416,953 of JANZXR010000171.1, forward strand.
AGGGAGACAAAACCTTTCTGTAAAAAGAGACTCTTTGAGTGAAGAACCCAAGCTTTTAGCCTTGAGGAAGGATTGAAGTCAAGGATTATCATCAAGATTGGGGAAAATAGCACATCAACATCCAAAATTCTAGATTTTGGAAAAGAAGAGAAGAAGTTTATTTTATTCAATTTTTTTTGTTTTTCTTTCTTCTAATCTTTGTAGGATGGATTATTTGTGTGTTGATGATGTTATGGAAACTATGAGTGGATAATTTAGTTTTAAGGATTGCTTTTTGTTGGACACCGTTTCTGGAGCCCAACTATCTGAAAGCTATGAAAGTGTGGGCATGTGCATTACCCTGTAGAGTTATTTCCATAAACTCTCATTAGCCATCTTCGGTTCATCTTTATTCTTATTACATTCCAAAAGTTTCCTATTATACAGATCAAGATATGCTTAAAAGCCAAAGTATGCTCATAACAAGATCATGCTCCTCCAATCGATTCCCTCACTTTCTTTCCAATAATCTCTTTCAGATCAATACCAATTTTTTTTGGTGGGATAGAAAAATGGGTTAGGAATCTATTGGTTCAATAATCACTTCACATGGAGGTGGGACGATGAAGTTATTGCCAAAAGAGTCAACCATGATTATGTTCTCAATTATATTGTACCTATCTTGGGACAATTGGCATAACTATCACTAGAGATATTGGATTATGGTAATTTTAGGACTAATTTGAAAAGGACTTCGAGATCTACAACTTTTGTGCAGAACTAGAAGAAAAATTTTGTCATCTAGAGGGTCAAAATTGCTTCGTATGACCCTTCGTCTGATGCTTTGTCTGGTACCTATGCTTCATCTGAAGGCCATATCTTTTGCGTCCAATGTCCAAAAATTCCAAACTTTATATCGTTAGAATGATAAGAAATATATATACAACTCTTTTGTAGACCTTGAAGAAAAATTTTGTCATCTAGAGGGTCAAAATTGCTTCAGCTGACGCTTTATCTGGTACCTATGCTTCACCTGAAGGCCATATCTTTTGCATCTGAAGTCCACAAATTCCACACTTTATATCATTGGAAAGCTAAGAAAAAGATATACAACCTTTTTGAAGACCTTGAAGAAGAATTTCACCATCTAGAGGGTAAAAATAATACAACTTTGTCTCAGACGAAGAAATTAAGTCTAAAATGAATCTTGCAAATTAGTCTAAGATGATCCAAACTAATACGATCTAGACTAAGACGATTCCAACAATACAACTGTACATACCAAGCTCCCTCCAAGAATCTCTAATGATTCCTACATCCACTCTAACATCACTTTCAGTAATAATCTTCTCAATTTCACTTCTTCTAATGCAATGTCCCTCCTTAAACATTCAATTACCAAATTGATTTCATTAAACTCCCAAATCTCAACTCCATTGATTCATCACATATAAAAAATTCTCCTTACCTCACTCTGAGTGTGGAAGCTCCTTGTACTCTTCTCAGGAATTGGAGCACTCATTCCCTTCTTAGAAGACTGCTCTCGATTCTTCCTCTTCTTGTTCACTTCATAATTGATATTTTCCAATTTCTCGTCCTGAAGTGCAGTATCTACCAACTGTTGGTAGTCACGGAAGTTGTGGATCAGCATCTTTTCCTTAATCCCCAAATGAAGTCCTCCCTTAAACTTGCAATATTTGTCCTCCTCATTCTTCATAATGTTGGCCGCATATCGAGAAAGCTGAGTGAACTTCAGCTCATACTCACTCATACTCATGTCCCTCTGTATGAGATTTAAAAACTTTCTGGCCTTTTCTTGTACATAAACCCTGTAGAGATACTTCTTCCTGAACACTTCCACAAAATCTCTCTATGATAACACTGAAGGCATAACCTGACTGTGGGGCACTGATTCCTACCAATACAGTGCGTCCCCTTACAGCAAGCTCACTGCATAATCCAATTTCTCTTCATCAGAGTACTTCATCTGAAGAAGGACTCTCTCAGTCCTCTTCAACCATACTTCAGCCTCTTTCGAATTTGTAGTACCATTAAAATCTACAGCTCCATACTTCTGGAGCTTATTATATTGCCCACTCCTCTCCATCGGAGCTGGCATCGAAACTTATGACCCTTGGCTTATGTCATATGTGAAAGCCTGAGCAAAGGCTTGAAAGAACCACGAATCTATAGTAAGCATAGGAGGAGGAGGCAGTGGCATTTCATGCTGCACACTAGGTGCCTCAAAATCAGGAGCAGAGTGTGTCCGGGATATACGATTCATTTGTACGTCCTCGGTGAGAGCCAGATCAAGTTAGAGCACCTTGAGTTCTTTTTCGAGGCTGCATATTGACTCCTTCAATTGAAAACATAAAAAAACTTTAAGTTTATGCTTAAAAAAACAATTTCAAACCATGTAAAACAATACAAAACAATGTATAAGATTCATTTAAAAACAATGCATATTCATTTCATATTTTAAAAAACTACTAATTCAAAGCCTAGGATATTCCTAAACCTAGTCCCCATTCAGGACCTAAACCTAGTCACTCTGATATCATAAGATGCTGGACCCTATTTCTGGAGCCTAACTATCCGAATGTCATGAAAGCATGGGCATGTGCATTATGTTATAGGGTTATTTCTATGAACTCTCATTAGCCATCTTCGGTTCATCTTCATTCTTATTACATCCCAAAAATTCCTATTATATAGATCAAGATACGCTTAAAAGCCAAAGTATGCAAATAACAAGATCATGCTCCTCCAATCGATTCCCTCATGTTCTTTCCAATAATCACTTTCAAATTAACACCAAAGGCTACAATTCTTTTTATTGGGATATAGAAATGTGTTAGGAATCTATTGGTTCATAATCACTTCATTTGAAGGTTGGACGATGAAGTTATTGCCAAAAGAGTCAACCACAATTATGTTCTCAATCATATTGTACCTATCTTGGGACAATTGGCATAACTATCACTAGAGATATCGAATTGTCATCATTTTAGGATGGTTTTGAAAAGGACTTTTAGATTGTGAAGACCTTGAAGAAAAATTTTGTCATCTAGAAGGTCAAAATTGCTTCGTCTGACGCTTCATCTGACGCTTCGTCTGATGCTTTGTCTAGTACCTATGCTTTGTCTAAAGGCCATATATTTTGCATCCAAGGTCCAAAAATTCCAAATTTTTTATCTTTGGAAAGCTAAGAAAAAAATCTACAACTTTTGTGAAGACCTTGAAGAAAACTTTTGTCATCCAAAGGGCCAAAATCAGTTCGTCTGACGCTTCATCTAGTACCTATGCTTCGTCTAAAGGCCATATTTTTGTATCCGAGGTCCAAAAATTCCAAACTTTATATCGTTAGAAAGCTAAGAAAAAGATCTACAACTTTTGTGAAGGCTTTGAAGAAGTATTTCGCCATATAAAGGGTCAAAATAAGACAAATTTCTCTCAGACAAAGTAATCAAGTCTGAAATGGATTAGACAAATTAGCCTAAGATGATCTAGATTAAGACGATCCAGACTAACATGATTCAGACTAAGACAATTCCAACAATACAACTGTACATACCAAGCATCTCCAATGATTCATACATCCACTATAACATCACTTTCAGTAATCATCTTCCCAATTTCAATTCTTCTAATGCAATGTCCCTTTTTAAACATTCAATTACCAAATTGATTTCATTAAACTCCCAAATCTCAACTCCATTGATTCATCATATACAACAAATTCTCATCTTTCACTATAGTTGTCCTATATGCATCCTGAATAGCATTACAAACTTATAATGATTGTATCTCCTACTCCCAACTTCCAAAAATTTCATACTTTATATCATTGGAAACCTAGAAAGATCATCTACAACTTTTATGAAGACAACTTTGCCTAATTCTATCTAAATCGATATAGTTTTTTTCCTAAAAATCAAAACACAAAATTTTGCCCTTATGAATTCTTAAAAATGCAATATACAAACTTTGAAAGTCATGAGCAAAAACATAATCATATTTCATTATAATCAAAAGATTAGATTTTTACAAAGCTTTAATGGGCATTTCAAGCCACAATACGTTATATTCCAAAAATACATAATTTACACCAAGTAGAATTGCTCAAAATGCAACTAAAGCCTTGCTTTACAAAAACTAACTTAAAATACAAAATAAGCATAATCTGAAGTAATGCCCTTATGCTCGATCTCTCGATCTCTTACTCATCACCTGAAGATGGGACTGAATGGGGGATAAGCTTAAAGCTCGTGGGTAACAATTTTATAAAAGTAACAAGCAAAATCATTGAAAAATTCACAATGCGTTATGAAACACATATTTCCACATTCTTAATTTATCAAAATTTATCAAACACTTTATAAGCAACCCAAATCATGCATTTAATAAACTTGTCAACACATAAGCACATCAAAATGGTTTGGGAGGTCCATAAACAAAATGATCTAACACATTCCCATGAAATGGTCCTGTGTAGTCATGAATAGAATGAACTAACACATTTCTATGAAATAGTCCTATGTAGTCATGAACAGAATGAACTAACACAATCCCACATAGTGGCTTTGCATAGTCATAAACATGAGGGAGTCCCTAAAGGAGCTCCATGCCACTTGTGGGTAGGCGGGAGAAGCCTTTAGTCAAAGTATACTTGACATACAGAATGGACTAGACCAAACCCACATAACATGTATTTCATAACTTGTAAACTTGTTACCTAAAATGGCACTTTTTCTGAAGAGTGATTTCATAGAAATTGCAAGAAAAATTCATTTTCGTATTCTTTTCATAAATTGTTAACACAATATTCACATACCGAACAGATAGCACTTTCTCAAAGCATCTAAAGAGCAATAAATGCACATTTATAATATAATTGAAAAATATTTACTTTCTTGATTTGGAAGAAACATTAATGGCTTATTATTCAATTGTAAAAATGTAACCCACCTTGAATTCCTTATTTAACAATTGTTCAAAGATGTCTCTCTTCTTGCTCCTCTTATCTCTCCTCTTGATTTCCTTCAATATTGGCAAAAATCCCAATTCAATAAGAATCTAAATTAAGAACTTAAAAAGAACATTCACTAGATTCTAGGGTACTTAAACCCATGCATTTTCTAAGCTTCATAAACTAAAATCCTTCCGAAAATCTAAAGGATTAAAATTGGGCTTACCTTAAATCTTCTCCAAACAAAGATATGTTTCGCTCAAATGGAAGCTCTTCTCTTCCTCTTTCTTTTTCCCTTTTTGAACAACTTCAAAATCACTCTTTAAAACTAAGAAAGTTGGAAACCTAGTTTAGCTTTCTCTTCTTTTCTTCTTCTCCCGTGACACTCTCTCTTCCTCTCTTCAATTTTAGTTTTTCACCTCATTCTCTCCTTCAATTCACGTTTTTCTCCACCTTAAGAGCAAGACTACACTTTCTTCTTCCCATTTTATCCTTAATGAGTGCTAAAAATCACCTTTGCCCTTCCTTTTATGCTTCATGGTCTCTAGACGTGTCAAAAATGCCCTCAATTCATTCTTAATGCATTAATTTCACTAACTAGTGAAATAAAATCCTACTAACATTAAAATAAATAATTAAACTCCAATAATAATTCTATCATGACCTCATAATTGATTTAAATCATGCTTAACAATCTATTCATTCTAAGGCAAAATTTTAAATTCCATAGAATATCAGGCTTAACTCAACAAAAATATTTCGGGACCAACACTTTTGAACTATTTTGTTAAAACACCTATTTTATTAAATTGAATTAAAGTCTATTTGATGATTATTGATCTTATTTGTTATCTTGAAACAAACTGAGAGAGTGAGTAATATTATTTGTGTAGGATTGTACAACAAGAGTTAGCATCCTATAAACTTGCAATCATTACGTTAATTGATTAGTTAGAAGAGAGATCTTGATGAATTCAATTGATCACCCGTAGGATAGTTTAATAACTAGCTGAATTGGTAAGTGATTGGATAGGTTGAGAGATCATTCAATTGATTCCATTTGATTTGATTAGGGATAATTAATTACACCTTGAGAGAGGGTAGTTAATATATTCGGAAATCTTAGGTGAGACACAATTTAATTAATAAAATAAGAGGGAGACAAACTAATAAAAAAGTAATCTCTAGTTTTTAGATTCTTAAATTCTGATTTTCTGCATTCTGGTATTGTTCAATATTCATTATTAGTCTTTTAATTTTAATTTAATTTATCAAATTATTTTTATTAAACAATTTCATTTTTTAAACAAAATATGATCTAAATAAAGTGGTGTCTGGGCATCAATCTTTGTGAGATCGATATCTGCTTGTTAGCTACAAGTCATGACTCGTGCACTTGTAGTTTTTAAGCATAAAACGAGTAGTTTATGTTGCATAATTACACTCAACAATTATCAGGGAAGAACAAGAGACTTTGAATACCCCTAATAAAACAACAGAGGAGGAAATAAGGTTCCAAGAGGTTACAAAGAGAAATTTTGGAAGGAATAAGATAGATACTCTTTGTTTTATGAGCTATATTAACCAAATAGCCTACCTATGGATATGATTTTTCTTTTATTGAGCCTCTTTGAGCTCTATTAGCCTTTCCTTTATGCTAGCTATATTACATGCCTTTAACCTAATCAAATTTTTTACGTAAGCCTTAAAGCTAATGGAGCATTTCTGATTACCGATATTTGTGGATGCACAAGAGTATTACTGTAGGGGTGTGAATATATGTGAGTTGACTAAAATTGTTGGAATGTCATTTTACATCTTATCAACGAATTCCAATATTGATGTAGCTTTTTTCAATTTTTGAATAAAAAGAAAAAAGAAAAAGAAAAGAAAAAATGTGTTTAAATAAAATCATAAAGGAGGAATTGTTTTGCAAGATCATTTATGTTAGTCTTTCCTCCTAAAGTTTTATAGAATGGATGATTTAAGTATGATGCAAATAAGGGAGATGTTACTTTAAAGGATCACTCCTTATGGTTATAATGTACTATTTAGAATTAATTTTTTTAAGCGACTCCTTCCAACTCCTTATATTTCATCTGGTTTGTGTATGGTTGAATCTAAGTTGTGAAACATAGGGCTTGAATCTAGGTTATGAAACATAGTTTTTGCATTAATCATAGTTGTTGGTACCCAGTTTTGAGTGAATGTTAGTTTTTATACTTGATGTTATATTGAGTGCTTTTTTTTCTTTACTAGCTTTAATAGCTTTGCACTACACTATCCAAATAAATCTGACCTTATCCTTTGCCCACATTTTAACCTTAAAAAGTCATTTGATTCATGATTTTCTACGTGAATCCTACGGTGGAGAAATGAAATGATATGCAAAGTTATGGAATATCTTGATTATGAATGGTGTTTGAGTGTACCTATAGATCTATCTTATTTAAACACATTTTGTGAAAGTCTACCCATAGATTGCTTAGTTTTTTAAGGGAATGATTATTGATTGATCATAAGTAAAGGCATTTAATGTTTATTTAGTTCCATGGTTTTAAAGGTTATTCCTCTTTTCTTATGAATATCTTTTCTTAGGAAATATAGAAAATGAGTAAGTGTTTTGGATTGTGGCTTTGATTTTGTTATTTTACCTAAGGATTGTCAAATAGTAAGTATGGGGAACTTGATGTGTGTTTAATTGATTATACGTTTACTCCGTAACACTTAGTGATTCAGGCTACGAAATGCTTAAGATATTTATTTTAGTTCATATTTGGTTTTAGGTACAAGTTGGAAGCATAAGAACTAAAACTAGTTAAAAGTATAATCTTTGGGTCATCCTCTTAATGTTAAAACTCATTTGTCTTTATAGAACAAGAAGCAGATGGATTACAGTGAAGATGGGATAAGAAAATGCAAGAAATTGAAGAATTCAGCATGACTTGCAAGGTACATAGTTGTGTATCCACTTGAATGGTCATGTATAATCACGAAATAGTGTTTTATGATGCATGGTTTGATTTATGGTCGTGCATCTTCCTAAAAACCTAATTTTTACTATAAATAAATAGTTGAGTTGTCAAACACAACTTGAATCTTTTTGGAACATGAAAGGAGGCAAAAATCGTACTTCTTTGGGATCTACGGAGGGCTAATCTTCCTTCTTCTGATTCGTAGGAAAATTGAAGCTGAAGAACACATTTGGGCATCTCTTTATTATGTATTGTTGATTCTCTCTCTAGAAATTGTTTATATTATCCTTACCTTAATGTTTTGGGTATTCATGTATGAATGATTAATATTCTCATTCTTAATAGATTTGTTATATATGAACACATTTCTAGAATACGGAATATAATACGTAATATTTGCATTTTCAATTCACTTTTGGTAAGCTAATAGTGATGAACCAATAGGGATAACATGATATAAGTTAAATGGCCCGAGCTTGTGTAGTTTTTACCTAGATTAATCTGTTTTCTTAGTTCATAACATGTCTTTCCTACTAAATCTAGAGAGCTTATTCTAGGTTATTTAATACCTAAATTTAGTTAAAAAGTCTTATTTTGGTTAAACACAACCTAAAGGAGAGCTAGGGTTAACATAACTTATTACTAACCTACAATTAATAGTTTCTAAAAAAGGCGTGAAATCAATAAGATGATGAAGTATGTTTATTTACATGTAGGCTGAGATTGAACTAAGAACTGGATTCTAAACTTATTCATCAATCTTCTCACTTTTATACTATTTAATTTGAATTACTTTCATTATTGCAATTTTACTTCATTTTGCTTATTGATTTTAACAAAATCCTCCCTATATCCTAAGCACCAATTCTTTTAATTACAAAAGCTTCATGTACACTTCTTGTATATATGATCCCTACTTACCACTATTATAAATCTTAGTGCAGAGTTAAGTTTTATTTTCTAGTGCATTCGACACGAATCAATCCACATAAACTAAAAGGAGAGGAACTTAGGAATTTCAAAAATCGACAAATGTATTTGCAATTAGTTGTTCAAAGAGACAGTTAACAAGATTAGGTAATTAGCTATGACAAGAGAAGCATGCCTTACATTTTCACCTAGAATAACAACTAGATGGAATCTTTAAAGACTAATATCCTACATGGTACTTTGAGGTTAAGGGCTTGTCCTTTAATTCCATTGACAATTTTAAGCAAATTTCAATTGGTAATTTTCAATTTGCTTTCACGGTTTGTCTTTTTTTTTTTTGGCTTTTACCTTGCTATAAGATATAAACTACTTATATTTTCACATTTTGATTGCCTGATCTTAGCTTACTTGACAACTTAGAAAGGGACTTTCCTTTTGTAGTTTTGGCTCTTGCCTTACCATAAAATTATTTAATTAAAAAAACAAATTCAACACTTATCCTTTCCCGCTTATTGAAAATTGACTTAATTATGGAAAAAATTCTATATTTATTCAATTTTACAATACTAGCCTAAAATTTAAAAAGTACTACTAAAATATCCCAATTTTTAAGTTGTTGTGAAAATAGCTTAATATTAAGTTTTCTGTTAATATTATTGACATGGCTATTCACGTCGGATTTTTTTTTACATGTCATGTGGCTGAGACGTGTCTCTTTTTTCTACAAACTCATTTGTTTAATATTCAGTTAAATTTTCAATATAAAATAAATCGTTATTTCCCAAATCGACGGTATTATACTAGACTGTCTTGCTTCCCCAATAATCTCCCAGTGTAATACGATGTTAAAAATTAAAAAATTCCTTTTTTCATTCTTCTTTTCAATTTTTGTTTCTAAAAGGGTGATTTGTGATTGTTCTTTTGAATGCTCTTTAGGGCAAAGAGAGTCTGAGTGGAGGCTAAAGAAGAGATCTCCCCGAATGTGCAGTGGTTCAAACAGGAAACCAACTCAAACTAGCTTCACCACAGGGAACGAATTTGAAAAGCAAGATGGAAATGCATCAAATTTACTATAGTTAGCTGCACCAAACAATTTTATAATTTAATATAAACTATTATAATTTAGTATAATAATTTAATCGTTTATTTTAAAATCTTAAATATAAAACGATAACAAAAAGAATTATGTTAAACTTTTTAAAAACATTAAAATACGATACATATTTTAGGCCAAAGTTTTTTGATTATGAAGTTTAAGGGCGCCATGATCCCAATTTAATTCCAAATATTGGACCTCTCTTTCACTATGTGTGGCTGCACATTGTTTGGACAATTTCCAACTCTGACCCTTAAAACGTTTCTTATCCCAATTTACAGGAATTTGCCTCTTATCACCATATGCAAGATTCTTATTCATCCTTGTACGACAAACATAACATCAAATGTGGTCCACATTCTTCAATTAATTTTATGGCAGAACAGGATATATAAGTACTAAGGGTTAGCCAATTTAGGTTCTTTCCACTTGTTGGGAAGAAACGGATATCATCTTTAGGTGTTAACTTCAGTCTTTGTATCTTCTTAATCCAACAAAAGCTTCACCGATAAAAGCTACTTCAAGTATCGCATGTTTAATTGGTGTAGATCGATGCTTATGGTTGGATGTTATTTAAAGTTGATCTCACTTTAATTTGTAGGTGTTTCCTTCTCCAAGTAGTATTCCGATGCAAATGATTTAGGCTATCCGATTGTGGTATAAAATTAAAATAATCATCACCCGATTCAACAATCCACACAATAATGTAATGATACTTGATATAATCAACTTAAGTACAAGATGAATAAAAAAAGGAAAAGATTCAACTTAAGATAGGGCAACTGGTTTTATGTAAACTTTGGTAATGCATCACTGGACCAGAAAAGCGAAAACCCCTTCCAACAATCATCAGATAAACATATATCTCCAGCCCTTTTGTCCCGTAAACACTAAAACTAAAATGAAAGAACAAAAAGGTGACAAGTAAAGGAAAAGAGAAAAGGAAGAGAAAATCGTTTTTCTAAACAATAAGCTGCGTGCTGATTTGACCGACCGCTAAAGACTGACGACTGACGAGTAACTAATCACGAACAAGTCCCATCGACGTCGTCAGGTTCTAGTTGATTTATTCGCTCCTCTAACAACATCTCCCTATGCCGACATTCATTGCTGCAAAACGCCTTTTCTCCTCTGGGACATGATTTTATCGTTAGTTTCATGTTCAAAATGCTTAGTATCAACATCATTAACTGAAAATTTTAAACAAAACACGCCACCGAACAAGCCCCTGTCTTTCTAATAAATCTGATTCAGCCGGTCATGTAAATAAAAATCTGCAGAGCCAGGAAGGAAAATAACTTTAAAAGAAATATGTTCGATCAAATAAGGTTTGATTTTAATCTCATTCCAAATTCAGAAAGCATTCCAAGTTTTTGAGTTTCTAAAAGAAAAAACAACTTTTTAGGATTTTGAGGACACTAACATCAATACCGCAAATAATCAACCCAAGTTTCTTTATAAAGGAACTTGCTACGGCTCAACAAGAAAATTGAATAAAAGGAATTAGCCCAAAAGCGAAACTTGAGCCGACCTGTATATGTAAATGTCTTTTCCCTGCCCAAGATCGTTCTTGCAAGAGTAACAGCAGCTTAAAAAGCCCTCAGATAGATACCTTGACTCATCACCAGAAAACCCACTATTTCCCTTCTTTGAATATGATAATCCATCACTACCGTAGCCACTTTCAAGAATACAATTATCAAAGATATGGGTAGTTACTGGGTTTGGACCATGTGAGATTACACAAGTATAGTCCTCAGAGAGCTCCATCTCACTTGCAGAGAGACAGCCAGTGAAAATCCGTGCCGGTTTTGGTGTATCTATACCCGAGTTAGCTGACCCGAATATTGATTTCCTATTTGGAGAAGGAGAAAAATCAGAAGAAAAAGAACCCAATTGATAGATCTTTGTTTTGATCCCATAATCTCCAGGTCCACGAGAGTTCGGAGGCTCTGTTGGTGACAGTGATGACAGAGGTAAAGTAGGAATTTGGATTTTCAGCTGTGAGCCAAACAAAACCATTCGATTTTGGGGTTTTGACAGATTCGACTCATTTTCGCCAATGTCAAGTGCATCGGCAAGTCCAAGAACAATGCCTTTGGAGTCCAGTTTGTCCCAGAGGCGCTTGGTCTCGGACTCTGGATTCTTAGGAGATGGGATTTGGTCAGACCAGGAGTTTTTGAGGCCAGTGAACAGTCTTGGGAAGGAAGTAGAACAACTACACTAATCTGTTGTGTCATTGAAAAGACTCATAGCCATCACCATTAGCAAACCATAAACTTGTAAAGTCAGGGAATAGGATCCATGATGATGAACCTTCTTTTCTTCTGCGCTACAGCTCTGTGACCTCCATATCTAAGCACCGAAGAACAAAACAAAGGAATCCTGGAAAAGAAAAGCAACGACAGGACAGCAACTTTTCCTCCGATTTTCTCGCTCTTTCACAGCAAGTTCTCAGCAAGAATCACTGATTATAAAGAAACGATATGCAAACAGAGCCTCAGTAGTCATCAGAAAAAGACCGAACGTGATTGCTACTGCAGAGAAACTAGTCTTAAGGTTTTGATGTATCTCGTCTTTACTTTCTTGTTCTTCTTTTCTCGAATCTCCATTTTTTTCCAGTGTCCCTTGTTTAGGTCAAAAGAATACACAAATAAACACTACTCGATTTAAGATGTGTTTTGAAGAGATTCACGAATTTCAAAGCAACTTAAGAAGAAGAGAGAACTTAACGCCAAAAAGCCCACAAAATATAGCCTAACGTAAAGCAAAAAGTACATGAAAAAAATGCTGAATGGTAACTCTCTCTCCCACAAACAAACTTTTCCTTAGTGGTTTATCTTTAAGCTTTACTTTATGGCACCTTAACCCCACTACTTCAGTCTTTCCATTATCAGACCTGAAATCTCGCCCACGAAGTTGCAGAGATCACCGTGAATGTGTAGAAAGAGAGAGAGAGCTTTTGTAGTGGGGACTGAGAAAAGACTTTACGCATAACGATCATATTAATTGGCGTGCATGGGAATCAGGAGTGGTTTTTGCTAGGAAAAGTAAAAACTGCTCCTATTTCGCACACACCGATGCCTCTTGATCTCAGTTCCCTCGCATCACACATATAACAGTAGGAATGTCAAAATCGCCTTCGAATTAGCCTATTTTTGGTTCAAATTAGCCAGATCACGGGTAGATTACGAGCTCATTATGGTTGGGGCGGTGAGTTGTGTGTCAATCATGGGTTGACTATGGGTGGGTTACACACTGGGAGCCGTTACTTTAAAAACGGCATCGTTTTGATATTTTTTATTTTAAAAAATAAAGATCAGGTTAGGTTGGACAGACCTATCCATTGCCCGAGCTACAAGTTAAATGAGCTACTGACAGGTCAAGTCACGGGTCAACTTATTTCAGTCTGCTAAAATTTCATGGCCTTAATCGAGCCGGGCCCGACTCATTGATCCATAACTAACACATATGGAATTACAAGATTAGAGATATACTGCATCCCATCAAACCTTCTATTTCACTTACTCTGTTTCAATTATGCTTTATAGTATCTACGTAAATATATATATGAGATTTAATGAAATATAATAAAAACATCATAAATATTACAGGAAATCTCATCGCATGCTGCATAACACTTACTGTACATGTGTATTTGCTGTTGTAATGCACATGGTAAGTTATGCGTTATAATAGATTTTATGTGTTATTAATTAATGAAGGATTACTAATTTATCGATATTATTTACTAGAGCAACAAAAGGAATCTTTTTAGCTCCCATAGGTTTCTTGAACCTGTACAAGAACTTAAAAGGCCCATGTACTGTTTCTGACATGGCTGAGCTTTGTTTTGCCCAAATTCGTATTGATACAGGACAGGTCACTATTTGATTGCGTGAAGGATGTAATATTTGTGCAAAAAGCAGATTATTCAACAACGTTAAGTTTTATAAAATTTGTATAAACAACATCTAGCTCCAAACTTTTGTAGTTAACTTGATTGGTGTTTTTTTTTTTTGAAAAGGAACTTGTTTAGTGTTATTAGTTCAAGGTCTACTTTTTTTTTTTTACAGTCGAAGGTATTGATAAACATTTAGTCCTATCTACAAACGAAAGGTTTAATCTGAAACATTTTTAGGTGAACCAGCCGAAAACCTATGCATCGTATTGAGGTCGTACTCAAAATCCAATTTTAAGGTAACGGTAAACTTTTAAAGCTAATCGACATAAAAGTTAATAAAGTTATTATTATATTGTCACAGAAAAAGAGTTAAGCTTACATTTTCTTCGATCTCAGTATATTTTATTTTCCCTACGAGTGAGAAAGAAAAGGGGCGGGGGAGCACCGGGAATATATTATGCGACATTTAAACAAAGGATTAAAATTTTTAAATACATGAAAGATGCTGCCTAAGATCGAAGCTGGGTCCAATAACCAAACGCATCTACAACCGGGTCCCACTTATTTAGTCACCCAGTAGTCCAGTGCACGGACCCTTTTGTACACAGGTGGGCCCTACTTTTTTGGCCCATCAATCATTATGATCGTCCCGCACGCTACCCACTTCCACATGAACTCTAAGTTTCTGTGGTGGTCCACTCAAGGAAGTTGATGGGCACAGTAAATCTCATCCACCGACCTATTATCCATGGAGGACTCGTACGAGTTTGTACCTTCATTCATATGTCGTACACCCATTTATCTACTTCTGGTGGTACCACAGAGTTTGTACCTTCATCCATATGTCGTACACCCATTTTTCTACTTCTGGTGGTAAACGTTAAAACAGTTTGTTGCTTCGACTTTTTTGGCGAGAGCATCAGGAATTGAAGGCGTTTACGATAATCTGACCCATGTGTCTCGGATAAATAAATATAAGCAGTGATACTCGCGTTTATGATAATTTGAGAAAAATATGTAAACCAAAATTTTTGGACTTTTACATTAGCTAAAACCATATTTCGAAGTATTTCCTTATTTCAATTCAAAACAAAATTTTCAAATCAATTCAAAATCGTCAAGGTGATCCAAAGGAGTCCTGTTAACAACATAAATCCTAATAAAATAAGGTTTTTATTAGTTTCTAGCACTTAAGTTAGTGAACTTATCTATATGATATCATATAATTTTTAAAATAATTTGTTTAGACATTATAATTTGTTTAAAATACTCTTTGTACTTTAAACATTTTAGAAAAACTCTAAGAAGATATAATTATCTCTAGTAATATTCTTGCATCGGGTTTAAGAAGCAATGAGTATTGCTTTAATAATATTAGGGTGCAAAGTGATATTATCATTATAAATAATAATAAAGGCTGATTTTGACCTTCTATTGAAATGTTGATGTTGAAATCACGCTATAGATGTCAATAGGCCGGCCTGGGCCGAGGTAGGCTGCGGCCCGGCCCACCGTCCGGCCTGCCGATGGGCCGACCGACCTGATTAAAAAATACAAAACGGCGTCGTTTTGGACGAAACGACGCCTTTTTGTCGGGCTAGCCCGGCCCGCCAAATCCGGGCCAAAAATGGACTTGGTCGGGCTGGGTCGGCGGGCTAGACCGAAATTAACATCCCTAAATCACGCCTTTGACCATAATCCAAGCAAAGAACAAGTCAATTTCACATAAAAACAAAGCAAAACTAATACAATTCAATTGTCGTCAAATGATATTTAATTTCATATATAATGAAAAAGAACCAAGACAATTAAAATCTTGTTAAAGTAATGTAAACCTACCTTGGTTAGTTTAATATTTAGTGGCTCAACATGCACGCTTTGATTTTAATTTAAAAAATCTCTTGATCTTTCGAGTAATATTTGGATAACTTTTACAAAAATATTTTGATTAAGATATTATCAAATTAATTGAATATGGTTTTTGAAAGAACTTGATGAATTTTAAGACTAAGTGGATTTAGGTCAACTATATGAGGATTTGAACCTCATTTATCCTTCTGAAGAAGCATTGATTGATCTATTGGGAGATACACCCGTGACCCTTCACGGGCACACAGGGAAGTACGACACTAAAGACTCAACCAACACTGTTGGGAAAACCTCGAATCATGATAAGTCAGATGACTACTGTGAACTACTCAAGGGAACTATATAAGTTCCTGTAAGTTCTAGATATGATGGATGAGACATAATGCCCTTTCACGCCCTCCTTGGCTCTACGGGCTCAACTCTTGTCTTTCCTCTTAGGAACCTTACACTCACACCACACACCTACCCTTTTCGAACCAACATAGTCATACAACAAGGAAAATTTCCCCGTTAAAATCCTAGTTTCATAGCGGAATTGATTGGAACAGTCATAGATTGGCTTAGACTTTCTGATACACAAGGCTTTCTATTTATAAAGAATATTGGTCAACCTAATATGGGTATAAGTCAATTAAACCATTAAGTGAAAAAAGTTTCAAAATGTTGAACTTATATGTTACTAAGAGATTGGTCAACTGATGCATAGGTATAAGTAGACTGAACCCATCTCCAAAGTTATATAATGTTGTAATTTTTATTAAAGGGTATATATTGATCAAACCTTTGAAAGATAAGTTACATAATGTTTGAAGAGTGATTTGAAGGGATGGATAGACTGAA
>JANZXR010000171.1:23442604-23455860 GCA_027575705.1 Erythroxylum echinodendron
TTTTTGAAATATATAATATATTTTAAAAATATTTTTAAATTTAATTATATTTATTAATAATTATTAAATTAATTTTAATAATTAAGTTAAGATATTTGTAATTTTAATTGTACTTAGTTGTTTCCTTGTTACAAACTCTTGTTGTAAATTATAATAATTTGAGAGTTAAGGATATTTATTATTCTTTTTATTAGATATTTTCATGTAATTATTATTTATTATATAATGAAAATTAAAACTGTAATATTTTAAATATTGTATATTGTTCTTAATTTTATATTTTTAATAATGAATGTCTTTTTTCATTTAAATTGTGGTTATAATTTATATGTAAAATATCTGAAAGTTATTATTATTTCATATTAATTGTGATTATTATTTATTATTTTGATTTTTAGAGACTAGGTTAAAAATATATAGTACAACTGTATAATATGACAATGGACTATTTTGCAATTTTTAAAAAAATTCAAGGATTATTTTATAAATTTAAAAAATTACCCAAAGCGGTATCCGGTATTGACCTGTACCGGTACAGTACTGTACCAGAACTCAATCCGGTACGGTATTCATAACATTGATATCACCTCAAAATCCTGGAGATTTAGAGGATTAAGATCTGCCTCTAACACAGCATCACCGATCTTTACCTCACATGCCGTATATGCTTCATCAAGGGCCACTTGCTCTCCAAAAGGAGTGACTATAATGAGAGGGGTATTTAACAACTTTAGCACTGTGTTCTTTTAGCTCAGATCGCAAAAGTCTAACCTTGCGATGTCTTGCCCTTTCTCATCCAACCATACTATCAGTATAAAATCAAAGAAAAAGATGTTATTTAATAAAATAAATTGGACTAAGCCTAGCTTATCTGATGTCCTTTACACCCCAAGGAATGTCGAAAAGTACTCTCACTGAGGTCGAAATCATTCGACTATTAAGGACATCAAATTAACGTTCCAAGACTCAACTTCTTGACCAAAGATTGTCGACACCTAGACTTAACTCCTAAGGCTCATGAATCTTTTGAAAACAGTATTAACACTTTTGAAAACATAAAAATCTTGCTTTAATACTGATTTAATTGTCATGACCCGGAACCACATCAGGCACGTGACAACCGCCGACCGCAAACCCAGGTTAAGGATACTCATGGTCCCTTAACCTGACTATGCAAGGCTAACTGAATATCTTTAAAAACATTTGGATAACCCAAAAGGTTTACACATAAGGTCATTTACAAACCATAAGATAGTAAAGAGTTAATTTACAAAATTATAAAGCATATCAACATAATCATGTGCTACTATACAACAAAAGTACCAAACATAGACTACCACATGTGGTAATGTCTCGAAAATGTCAAAAGACCTCATGAACCACATAGAGCTTCAAGCTTACCAAATTAACCTGCATGGTTGGGAAACGGAGGGGGGTCAGTATACTATGTACTTTAGTGAGCAGGAAAAGACATATATCGCAAACAGAACCTGGTACACACCAAAACGATCTAAATAACCAAAGGAAAATTTTACAAATCTAACATGCACATAACCACCTATGAAGTGAATATTCATGACATAGAAACACATAGACATGGTCTATGACTCATGTCATAATGGTTAGGAACCACATAAACCTAGCCTATTAATCACTAATTCAGTGCACATAGGTTCTAGTTCTTGTACAAATGAGCAGAAAAGCATCACATGTAAAAATCAAATCTTGTCAGAAAGTTGAATCTCAGAATAAGCCAAAATAATTATGTGTGTCACCACTAGTCAGCCAAACTAGTATGCACACCCACTGATTCCACTGTTGGCTCGACTTTCATCAGTGGTGAGTCCAAACTATGGTGGATAAAGCGTCATGACCCTAGGTAATGACCTCGTCGGTGACCAGACCTCTAGGAATGTAATCACCCGCGAGTCTTGTAGAATAGTGCCATTAAGGACTCAGACTTTTATGTACTAGCGGCAAGGGTATAGGGCTCACTTAATCCGTTATGCCCAACACACGATTGGCTAATCGTTTCCTCACCAATCACAAAAAAACCATATGCAAATATTAAGTACAAAAAATCAAGTAAGGTACCATGCCTTTATTTATCGATCTAACTGATAAAATGAAACCTTTTCATTGCTCTAAGTCAAAAGAGAACACATACATGTAACATACATGAATTGGTTATTTATATGTAAGTTCCAAAATATTATTTCATGCTGTAAAAGTCATCTTTTGCACTCCAAGTGCAAAGTTGTTCAGAAATGTAGTTTCAAAAAATAATATATTTTCCTTTGCACTTCAAGTGCAGGTTTGTTGAAAATAATATCATTCCTCAGCATACATAATAAAAACATCAGTTTCACTTTAAGTGTAAAAAGTTATTCAAAACAATGTTGTTTATTAATATATAAGTATACTAGCGTCTATTTGAGATTCAATTCTACTATGCATTACCTAGGTTCAAAATTCATGTACAAGTCATTATGCATGTCTTAGGCTGTCTTAGTCCCATTTGAGAGATATGTTTTCCCTAACTCACCTTAAAAGAAGGTGTACACTCCTTTGAATTTAACAATCCTCGGTACGAGCTCTTTGATTCACAGCTCTCGAGCCTTTATACATACAAATGCAATGTATTTACTACTCAACATATATCTCATATTTATAAACCATCATATAAGTGTATAAAACACAATATCACAATTTGTAAGCTATAGGATTCGACTATGAAGCTTCTCACATAGTTACTTCCCTTATTATTCACATAAGCTTCCTTTTGCATTTTGTAAGGCATTTAATGCCTTTGATCCAATACTTACACATTTCAAGCATAATTAAGCATCTAAGCACATTAGGCCACTACTCATCAATCTAAGCAAAAATTCAAGTTTACTCTATGTAAACATGAAAGCCTCTTTCCAATGCACACCATCAAAATCCTTAAATCCTAAGCCAAGTTCACCTAGGCATTTTATCAAACACCTAAAGGCGTAAGATTGAAATTCTCCTTCTAATGTACTTCTTCCTCATTTTTCATCATCAATTCACATTATACATACACAACTACCACCTTGTAGTGATTTTATTTTATTTTATACATTTTTTAGTTTCATCTAAATTCCATTATGTGTTCTTAATTGTTCTTGAATTAATATTATTATCATATTTGTTCATGTATAATTTCATGCATTAATTTAAGGAGTTTCATGCGAACCTAAAAATAGATCGCCATAAATCTTTTAGATTGGGGTCATACCTAATAGTGGTTAAGGATTTTGACAATATAGGAAAACTCAGGTATGTTGAAACCAACTTTACAAAACCTATTTATACTCCATTGGAGGTATTGGAAAAGGGGGCATTGAATTTTTTCAGAAAAGAGATTAGCCTTTCCCGTAGTGAATAGATGGGTGAATGTTGTATAAAGAAACATGAGATTGATCAGAGTAATGGTGAACAAAGATGAATTGTTCATTTTTAAGTTTAAATTCAAGGAGAAAATAGTTAAAGTTAGTCCCTAGCATATCTAGGGACATCCAATTTTGTTGAAAAGGTATCATCCTGAGATGAATTTGGATAGAAAGCACTTGGATACAGTCCCGTTTTAGGTGAATTTTCATAAGTCCCCCTGAAGTATTGGATAGTAAATGGCTTAAGCTATATTGCAAGCAAGGTAGGCAAGCCTTTAGGAATGGATGAGAATAAAACTTTAATGAGAAGAGTAGGATCTGCTAGAATCTGTATAAATGTGGATATCACTAAACAATTACCAAAAAATTAGATGATAATGAAACTAATAGAAGATAGGAAACTGATTGAGGACACTCTAAGAATTTCAAAAATGGAAAATTAAGAAGGAAATAGGATAAAGAGTTGAGGTTAAAAAGAAAAGGATGACTTGAATGAAACATAAGAGAAAGGGAGTTTACATATCAAGAGCAAGATAAGGAGAAGATGAAGAAGTAGATATGACAACAGAAAATATACAAAATATGGGAGTCACGAGGTAGCAAAGTGAAGTAAATCAAATGAGAAAGAAGAAGCAGATAATTGAAAAGGAGGTTTTGAATGAAACATAAAACAAATGGGAATGTGTAGAACAAAAGCAAGAACAATGTATCAGAACAACAATGTTGGAGAGAGGGGACATAGTAGAAACCCCACATGGGGATGGTAAGAAGTCTAGGAGGAGAAGATCAGGGAAAAAGAAGAAATGATAAAAGGAATCATATGGAATATTAGGGGTCTAAATAATATGAATAGGCAACTTGTTATAAAGGAATATATGAAAAATAACAAGGCAGATTTTGTGGGTCTGTTGGAGACCAAAATAAAGGAAGAGAACTTAGGGAAGTGTATATGGTTCCTTAGTGAGGAGTGGAAAATTTTAACAAATCACTCCAGGCATCTAAATGGGAGAGTGGCATTTTGCTACAATTATTTAAAGATTTGAAGCGACTAACTATAGTTGCACTAATAAGGTGTTACATACTGTGAGAATGACAATAGAAGTTTAACTATTTTAGTAGTCTATGTTGCCAATTTTCATTTCCAAAGAACACCCATGTGGGACGACATCCTCATAACCAGTAGAAATATAAAGGTACCTTGAGCTATAAAAGGAGATTTCAACTGCACTTTATACTCAAATGAAGTTTGGGGTGGAAAGAAATGGACTCAATAGAAAGAATAGAATTGCAAAAACTGATTATTGAAACCGGTTTGATAGATCTGAAGGAAACAGGGAACTTGTACATATGGAATAATAATTAGTCTAGGGAATGGTTTCTCTTGAAAAAAATTGATCAATGTTTGATGAGTGATAAGAGGTGATGAGTGACAAGAGGTTGCAGAATTACCTAATGAGTATGGTAAGTTATAAAGATACAATTGTGTCAGATCACATCTCAATACTAATCTAAATAGCAACTCAGGAAAGGGGTAGGAGGATTATTTTTAAGGTTTTTAATCACCTGATGAGGCATCCAAATTTCAGAACAATAGTGAGGGAGGGGATAAAAATAAGGGTAAATGGAACTAAGGCATACCAATTAATAATGAAGATAAAGGAAGTCAAGGAAAGGTTGAAAATCCTCAGTAAATAGAATTCAATAATAAACCAAAAGGAGATGCAAGGTGTCTTGAAGATGCTTCAGGAATGTTAGAAAAGAATAATAAAAAAATTAAAGGATCAGAGATTGAGACAAGAAGAGGCTGAATTGATTAGAAAATATAATGATGCATTGGATTAGGGATTAAGACAAGAAGAGGCTGAATTGATTAGAAAATATAATGATGCATTGGAAAACAAAGGACCAATGAGACAAAAGTCTAAGATGGTGTGGTTGAGAGATGGCGAGAGAGGCTCCATATACTACATGAATTCAATAAAAGCAAGGAAAAATAAAAAAAATTAAAGTGTTGTTGAATGGAAATGGAGAATAAGTCTTAAGGTCAGAAGGACCTCTAGGAATTCATTTATAAAGATTTTAATGAACAATTTAGTCAAAGTGGGAATTATAGAACAATTCTAAATGTAGTCTCAAAAAGGATCAAACAAATTTAATAGCAAGAAAAAGATGCAAATTTTCACAGCAAGAAAAAGATGAATTAACAAGGGAAGTGGAAGATGAAGAAATCAAGGAAGCTTTATTCTTAATGAACTTAGACAAAGAACTTGGACCATATGGTTTCAATGGGAGGTTTTACCAAGGATATTGTGAGGTATTAAAGGAAGAAGTGACTGAAGCAGTTAAAGATTTTTCTCAAAATGGTGGAATATTGAAAGAATGGAATAAAACCTATGTATTTCTTATACCCAAACTCACTAATTTAAGTAAGATGGAGGAGTATAGGCTTATAGCTTGTTGCAATATCTTGTACAAAGTAATCACAAAAATTATTGCAAATATGCTAAAGAAAAGCTTGAAGAACATCATCAACCCCTCTCAGAGTGCCTTTAGGAGGAAAGATAATTGGAAACAATATATATCTTCGCTAAGAACTATTAAAAGAATATAACAACAAGTAAAGTAGGAGGAATTGCACAATTAACGTGGATCTAGCCAAAGCCTATGACACTATTAATTATAGCTTCTTGATAAATACTGTACTATCCCGTTTTCCCAGACTAAGGGTTAAAACCCTAGATTTCCATACATGAGAAATAATATTGAGAAATTAGAAATGCATTTCATGCTTATGCATACCATTAGCATACACACACGTAAATATTGATTTTTACACATTGCAATGACTGTACATGCACTCAATTGACACATTTTAGGTATAAATGTTTTTAAAGTGATTATGATGTGAATAGTGAATTTTATGTCTTGAATTTTGATTTGGTGATTCATCATTATTAATTTAGATGTGAATAGTAAATTTTATGTATTGAATTTTGATTTGGTGATTCATAATTATTAATTTAGAACTTTTTGGTGAAAATTGGGAAATTTATGAAATTTTGGATATTTTTAGACTAGAAAAAATGCCAAGTGAAAAGACAAATTGATAAATGGTAGTAGAAATAAGTAACAAATAATAGTAGAAATAGTCAACAAAAGACATTAGGATTTAATAATAAGTGTCATAGAAAATTGGGAGACAAATGATTTAGAAATTGGAGGGAAAATGGACTAGTTATTAAAGGGCCAAGTAGGGACCATAAGAGGAGGACATGTGGCAAGTGACAAGTGTCAAGCCAATTGCCACACACCTTGCTCTGGATACATTCATTTGAAAGACTCTCTTTATTTTGTCTTTAATTTTGCTAAATACTCTCATCCTCTTCGTTATCTTCTTCTCTTCTTTTTCACTCACAATCTTCTCACCAACCTTCACAACGTTGAATCTTGCTATCATCCTTCACTTTGTTTCTTCAAGACCATGTTATTTTTCTCCATCTTGTTACTAGAAAACCTAATCTTCCCACCTTGGAATGATGATGATCGTGTGATGCTTTGGAGCTAGGGTTTCACACAATTTTTTGAAGAAGTTTTGAGTTAATCAAGTAAGTAGCAAATTAATCTTCATAGGTTGTTTAAGTATAAGCATATTCGATGATAGTTTAAAGGTGGAATAATCATGATAATAGAGTTGAATATATGTTGTAATGTTGATGTAGAAATAAATAATTTTATATTCTATTTTTGGTGTATTAATGATATTCATGGGTTGTTTAATAAAAAAGCATTTTTTATGATAGTTTAAGGGATGATTGATAGTGTAAATGGTGTATGAAAGTGTGCAAAAATGTTGATGAATGAAGAGATGTGCTTATAACCTATTTTTTGTGTAGATAGGATGAGTGCAAGAAATTGATGAATGAATGTATATGTGTGTTCTTATTTTGAGAATATTAAAACTAGGGATTATAGGCTATTATGTAGAGGAAATAGATTATGAATTAAGGGTCTAATAAAGTTGAAATTTATGCTTAAGAAAGGTGTTAAGTAATGTTCTTAAAATGAGAAAAGTAAGTATTTGGTATAATAGTGAATGATAGAGATTATGTTTTGTTTTTGTATGATGATAAACCATAGTTTATGAGTTTTTTTATGGATGATTTGGAGTTAGAAATGAGGTGAGAATGAAGAGGAGAATGAAGTAGAAATGATTAATTATGGAAGAGATGTCTTAAATATAGTATGGAAGGGATTAATTGAATAGATTTACGTGGACTTTAATGAAACTAACATGGTACCTAGATTAGCATGAAATGAAGTTGCATAAATGAACATGAATTATGGAAAAATGAGGGGTGTTAATGATGTTATTAAGTAGGTAAATTTTGTAGAGAATTGGGAAAGAAACAGGGCACAATCATGGCCTTCTGTGCACGATCGTGGCTTGGATTGTTTAGGTTCTGTCACGATCATGGTGGAGTCCCCACGATCGTGGCTAATTACACCAACCTCTGTCATAATCAGGGAAGGTCCACCACAATCGTGGCCAAAGCCTGAATGAGAAAGGTTGTCTTTTAAGTGATGTTTAAATAATTAAGAGTTGTGACTAAGGATATATATATCAGGACTAGTCAAATTGAACATGCATTTTACATGATGCATATAACACCTATGTGATTGTGCAAATTAGTAATGTGTATAAATGTCTGTATTACATGACACAGAAACACAAATCGAACCACCGTATCCAAACATTGTCAAGCATTAAAGCAATAGCTATCTGGAGCATACTGTGAGTAACCTAGATGTTCTCACTAAGATTGTTTGTATTTCTTAAATTTAAATTATTGAACTAATAATGATGTGAATGTGATAATTCTAAACATTTATGGTATAAGGAGTTTGATAATTGAGATCGTATTGGAAGTAATGAATTGAATGTGAATGAGAAAGAAATAAGTGCTCTCAATGAAACGTTGAATGCTTGAATATTATTCGATGAAAATGTGAAAAGTGAATATATACTGAATAAAAGTGATTGACTGCATATATGTGAATTGATGCTTCTCATTACATTGAAATGCATGATCAGATAAAGGTAGTTGTCACGAGAGTAGCCAGTGAAAAGGAGCTTAAAGCTTAGAATGTGTATAAGAGCCATAGGCTTAGTATGTAAAATGAGCCCAGTATCCACAACAGATATAGGACAGTTAAAAAAGCACTCGGTCACAACAAAGTAACAATGAAAGTGAGTCACATATACATTGCATATACTTTATGATATGAATGTTTTGAATAATTGAAATGATTTAGTTGAATTGTTCTGAATGAGAAATGTAAAATAAGTGAACAAAAATTGTATTTGATGTAATATGATGATTAGTGAAGTGAGGTTTATTATATGATGATATGATATGAATTTTCTATGAAATTTGGAATGTGAACTGTTTGTATGATTTGTTATGAGTGAGGGCATCGATGATATTTCACTCATTGAGTTCACAAAACTCATCAAAATTGCAACATTGATTTTTAAGTACGAGAGAGGAGACTTAGCTTTTAAGACAAATTAGAAGAAACCTAGTACCCTACTTTGGACTCAGAAATGGCTCAAAAGTCGGTCATCTGAGACTATGGAGTTTAGATCAAGTGTTTTTATATAGATCTAATGTCGTGTAGAACATGATGTAAAGTATAGTAAACACTCAAATGTTTTGGATATTGTATATGTGTGGATCATATAGTGAAAAGCTACATTGTAAACTATGTTTTTATTTATGAAATGAGGAATTGATCTTTTGGATATTATATATGATGCCATATAAGTGAATGAGACTGCTCTAGCATGCCCTTATTGAAGGGTATGTCTACGAATGTTTGATAGATGTTGGGATCTGCCCCGTGGCAGCGGGGTGCTATAGGTTTTAGTATTAAAGCATGGTTTGACATCTATAGAAACAAATATAAGCATATAGATGTGATATATCGTAATTAAGGTTATTGTTTATTATAGGTCATCCATCATAGGTGATCAAGTTAGAGAATCAGCTAGCCTAGAGTATGTAAGAGCCAATAAAGAGTCTCCCGTACCTCGATCTGACCGAATGCCTTTGAGAATCCTTAGAGAAAGGAAAGAAGGAATGATAAATTGAGAAAGTAGGGGTTTTAAACTTTTACAGAAGTACAGACCCTACTAAGGCTGAAGGATGGTTAGAGAGAACTGAGAGAATATTTGATTAAATGGATGACAAGAAGTTCGACTACGTAGTCTCATTATTGCAAGGTCCAGTATATCAGTGGTGGAAGACTATTTCAGGTAGTACCACCAGACCTTGTAGTGTAAAGTGGGAAGACTTCCTGAAGGTTCAAGGAGAATTATATGCCCAAGATTTATTTGGACAGAAAGATGAAAAAGTTTCTGGATCTGAAATAGGGCAATCTCATCTTAGTAGAGTATGAAATACGATTTTTTGAGCTGATGGGATATGCTAATGCATTGATTCCTACTGTGAAAGATAAGTTTAGGAGATTTGAATATGGATTGAAAATGGAGATAAGGACAAAGTAAGTTATAATGAATCTAAGTAGTTTCACTGAATTGAGAGCGGCCTCGATTTGAATTGAGCAATTGTTAAAAGATGAGTAAGGGGAATACAGATAAAAGACTATAATGAAGAGACCTAGTGAATCTCAGGTCAATTCTGGTAGAAGGTTTAGTAAACACCAGAATAGACCATTTTGATCACAGTTTAGATCGAGACAGTCAGGTTATAGACAGAGAGGTAGTTTTATACAGTCTGGTAGTGGTATAGGTCCAATATCTAGAGGTAGTACTACATTGATAGGAGAGGTGTGTAAAAGGTGCATAATTCGAGTCGATTAGGCAGAGTTAGAACCTGATTTGATTATATTTTAGTTAAGTGAGGTAGACCTGATTCTAAGCATGGATTGACTCACTGCTCATAGGGCTATAATAAGCTGTTACACTAAGGAGGTAATACTAAAATCTCCTAATCAGTTGAGAGAAATATTTTGAGGTGTTAATCAGGTAGTGCCAGTCAGACTGATCTCATTCATGAGTGCTTTGAGACTGATCTGAGGTGGATATGAAGCTTATCTAGCCTACGTAGTCGATACCTGTACTGAGCAGATGGTACAAGATATTCCTATTGTTAGGGATATCCTGGATGTGTTTCTCGCAGAATTATCTTGTTTGCCTCTAGATAGGGAATCAGAGTTCACTATCGATTTAGTTCCAGGTAATGCTCCTATCTATTCCTCCATATAGGATGACACCTTTAGAATTTAAAGAACTTAAAGCTTAGTTACAGGAGTTGTTGGATTAAGGTTTCATCAGACCCAGTGTGTCACCTTGGGGAGCTCCAGTATTGTTTGTGAAGAAGGAATATGGGACTCTAAGACTGTGTATTGATTATAGGCAATTGAATCGGGTGACAGTGAAGAATAAGTACTTGTTATCGAGAATTGATGACTTGTTTGATCAGTTACAAAAAGCTCAAGTGCTCTTTGAATTGAGATCAGGGTACTATCAGTTGAAGATAGCAGAGGCTTATCTACCAAAGAGTGCATTCAGCAGAAGATATAGACACTTTGAGTTTTTATTGATAACGTTTGGTTTGAGTTATGCTCCAGTTGCTTTTATAGCTTTGATGAATAAGGTATTTTAACCCTAGTTAGATCATTTCGTGATAGTGTTTATTGATGATATTTTGATATATTTGAAAAGTAGAGAGTAATATATCGAGCACTTAAAGTTAATTTTACAAATCATGAGAGAAAAACCATTGTATACCGAGTTCAGTAAGTGTGAATTTTGGATTGATCAAGTAATATTCTTGGGTCATATCGTAACTGGACAAGGCATATAGGTAGACCCAAAGAAGATAGAGGCAGTAATGAAGTGGGAAAGTCCAAGAAACGTGTCAAAGTTTTGGAGTTTTTTTAGATTAGTCGATTACTACAGAATGTTTGTCGAGGGTCTCACTAATCTCAGATCCTTTAACAAAACTGTTGAGAAAGAATATACCTTTCATATGGATGGATGAATGTTAGAAAAGTTTTAAGGAGATAAATCATCGATTAACTATAGTAATAGTGTTAACTCTTCCATCTGGATCTGGAGTTATATGGTATATAGTGATGCTTTACACCAGGGGTTAGGATGTGTTTTGATGCAGTATGGAAAAGTGATTACATATGCATCGAGACAGCTAAGGTCTCACGAGTTAATTATTCGATATATGATTTAGATATTGCTGCAGTGATATTTGAAGATTTGGAGACTCTAACAAATCTCTAAGAACACCCATTACATCTTAGAACATTACATCTATAAAAGAACACACACAACAATTGCAAGAATCTAAAGGGGGAGCGCTTACCTTTCGTGTTCTCTCCTCCTTGAGGTCTTAATGCCTTATCACCTACATCCTTCTCTATTTTCGAAGTTTAGTACTCGCGCGATGAAAGATTAGCCAAATCTCAAAACCTAAGGAAAACCCATAGAGTAGCCCTAATCAGAGAAGTTTGATTAAGGTCGAACGTGAAGAGGAAGAATCGAAGCTCAAACTAGAAATCAGTTACCTCCTTAATCGTCTAGAGAAAGAGTTGATGAAACTATCGAGCCTTTATTCAGAAATTGCTGTGGGTTTTTTAGCGGGGGAAGTTTTAAGGTAACTCTAAGAAGTTGTTTTGGGAAATTCCGAAAGGAGTTTCGCTTGATGCTGTTTGCTACACATGGAACATATGCTTCTAGATATGATGTCGTTTGGCCTGTTTTTGTTATCTTTGTAGAAGGATAATTGTCGTACTAAATCCTTTTCCTTATTAAATCATTTTAATTTTTCAAAAAAACATGTTCTTCTATAATCCATACATAATATTATTTTGATATCATTTCTTTATGAATTCATAATGCCTAAATATTATTTAACTATACACAATTCACACAACCATCTCCAACTTTCAAGCTTAAATTGTTTAATTTATATTTTTTAAACCATTCACAATACACACACGATACAACCAAAATACAATGCAATTGCAATCTAGAGCAAAAACAAGCAACTTAAAACTTGTAAAAAATCGGACAAATTACAAGTTTGCAGCCAAGTTAATTCAGCTCAGGTCTAGTTATGATAGGTCGAGTTAAGTCGGGTTAGGTCAGTTAAATTTCAACCAAATGCAGATGAATCTAGAATTCTAAATTCTAGATTCTACAAGCAGCGATGGTGGAGACAAGCAATAACCAACAAGCAGTAGAGATTGGAGATGAGTGATAAGCAGTGATGGTTTAGTCCAGTCCCGACGAGCAACGACAGCAAATGAGTGAGGAGTCAGAGACAATCCCGCATTGGAGGAAGCATGAAGACAAGGAGTGGAAGCGAAAGACATGCATGGGTCAATGGTGGGTGATTGGGAGTGGAAGTGGGGGGCAATGATGTTGAGTCACTATGAAGAAGAGTAAGGACTCTTAAGGTTTAGTTTTTTTTCTGGACCAAAACTTTTTTAAAATTTGTTGTTTAGTCCCTAAAAATTTTAGTATTTTGAGCACCAATCAGTATCAAATGGTACTAGTGTTGGTCCCCGACATATTTTGTCGAATTAAGCATGATAGTTATAGAATAAGCATGGAAGTTGAATTTTTGCCTTAGAATGAATTATAAGGTCATGATAGAATTATTATTGGATTTAATATTTCAATGTTGATTTTATTTTATTAGTTAGTGAAATTAATGTCTTAAGAAGGAATAAGGGCAATTTTGGTATGTCACTATGTTAAGAAAGTCAAGAAGCATTAAAGGAAGGGTAGGAATGACT
>JANZXR010000171.1:23475774-23497473 GCA_027575705.1 Erythroxylum echinodendron
CATTTTAATATAAGGGGTATAATAGTCATTTATTATACATTACATTCCATTCCATCTATCATCCAAACAACATTTCATTACATTACATTATGAACACTTCCATCCTTCCCAAACAACGTATCACTATATTACATTCCATTCCATTATAAACCATTCCTTTCCGTTCCATTCCGTTCCCTTCCATTCCATTAATTAACATCCAACCAAACAGGCCCTAAGGATATGGAGGTGGTGATGGTGTAGTAGGTAGTAATTGGATACCATGTGCTTCGAAATACAGATGAAGTCGGCAAATCTCACAGCTTTGGCATCTTTGTGTACTCACCACTTCTTGTAGTGTTATGTTGTTTTCGGATAGTTTATTCAAAACCTTGGTCCAGCGTTGGTCCTTTTCTTCCTCTTCTTATGATTCCTCGCTTTTTGAGTCCTTTGCCTGTCGAGGTGGAGCGGAACTCGAGCTTGCCTAAGCCGTCTTGGTCCACATATATGTCTTTTCATTGATTTCCCGCATACACATATTGGTGGAGTGAATGATCTCTACCCGATATAGATGCTCAGGGTTGAGGAATTCAGGTAGATGCACTGTTAATCCCCTCTGATCCATACAAAAATACTCTGCAATGGTAGATGCCAGGTACCCCATTCCTAGATGGTTGCTCTACTTTTGCGAAACTGTATTAAGAGCATTTAACATATGCATGGATGTGCATGTCAGAATACTGTGATCCATGCACCACAATAGAACAGTTCCTTAATGGAACACTTATTGGTCTCTGATTTGTCAAAGCTCAATTGACACATAAATTTGTACAGAAACAAGTGTTCATGGGAGTGTGTGATGATGTTATGAGCGTTTTTGACATAAAAATGCTCCATGCCAGTAAGCTCGTGCTAGTATTGGGAGGCACAGAAGTCATCATATTGGTCGACAACAGTGGATTCAGGGAATCTGCATATGTCACACATAATCTCTATCGTTAGCTCACACACTCACCCTCTCAATCAGAAACATAATTCTTTGGTGTTCTTGGGTCAATGGTCAGGGATGTGAAAAATTCTAGGGTCAGCTCCTCATAAAAGGGGAATTGGAACTTGATGAATCGACCCCACTGGATCCTCTATACTAAATTTTCTATTCGCTCCCGCACCTTTATCCTATCTAGTTTATCAAAATCAAAATATTTAGGCACAACTATATGCCTAGAGTGAAGGGAACGAAAACGAGTACCTTCCTTCTCGGAGTAGATGGGAAATAAAGCTCCAAAATCTGATGCTTGGTTTTGCCTCCCCCATCCCACGACTTGTTGTGCTCATGAGGCTCTCGTCAGGTGGTTTGCTTAATACGAGGCATGATTGGGTTAAATTTGGGAAATTGTCGATAGAAAATTTCTATAGAGATGCTAGAGCATTTGGAAGTTGAAATTCTAGAGAGATAAAGTAAAAATGAAAGTTAAGGTGAAAGTTAAGTAAGAATTGAATAAATAGGTGGTAAAAAGTGTAGAATGGTAAAGTTATTACTTAAAATTTACGTCCTTCCCTTTTTGTTCATTGTTGCAGGTCAAGATCGTGGCCTGTGGCATACCATCGAAGGACTTTCTAAGTTGCAAGCTACGATCGTGACCTGATGGATCATAGTTATAGCCAGTGCCTATAACTTAATTCCAGAACCTTCTTCTTCCAATCCTTTCCTTCTCTCAGTCAATAATTTTTCTTCACTTCTCTTAATACGCTTGCATACTCTTCCTGGTGACTCCAAAATCCTATTCCCCTTTTTGCTTTTATTCATGCAATCTAAAATAAATCTAACTACGAATTTCAACTAATCTAACTAAAGTCAACATGAACTAATCTTTCTATAGCTTGCCTCCCATGCAACATTTCTTTAAATGTCGGTAGCTCGACGTTCCTTTTAAGTTTAGGGTAGTTGGAATGATTAGTTTGATGGTAGCATCGCTATTAATCTCAAAGTTTAAATTTTTGCTACCATATTGCGACTACCACCTTCTTTGGAATTTTCTTTACCTAGCTTTCTCCTTTGCGAGCGCTTCTTTCGGAAGAATGTTGCAAGATTCTCAATGTCTTCCCATTCTCCTCGAGATTCAGGTTTGTTGCGAACCACTGGAGTTGAAAGAGCTCCGTACTCTCTATTAGTCACTTTAAAGGTCAGTTACTCCTTCCTTACTTGTAGAGTTAGTTTGTCCCCGTCTGCATCGATAATTGAGCACTCAATGGCCAAGAACGGTCGTCCAAGAATCATCAAAGTATCCTCATATTCATCAATATCCAAAATGTAGAAATCCATAGGAAAGATAAAATTACCGACCTTGACCGACACATCGTGTATAATCTCATCTGTCTCAGTGAAGTTCTATCAACTGTCTTAACTAAAAACTTTATGGGCACTAGCTCTCGTAACCCCAATTTATGACTAAGAGCGTAGGGCATCGCATTTATACTTGTGCCTAAGTCTACGAATGCCTTATCTATGATAATCTTGTTGATACTGCAGGGGATGAAAAAGTCCCTTGGATCACCCTTCTTAATTATGTTGGGCACGGTTTCTAGCATTTGCACCTCCTCTCTCTCTGTGATAGATTTTTGTAATTTTAAATTGGCATTTATCCATTCTGTCACCTCCTCGATTTTGTTTGGTTTGATTTCTTATAACATTTCTGCTTCCTCCTTTCTAGCATATAATTCCCTTTTAGCAAAGAATTGATGCGGAAATGTTCGCCAAGTTAATTGTACCAATTTTCTAACAATCTCACTTAGAAGGTTGTCTTTAATTACTTGGCTTTCTTCCATGTCTACATTTTCCAGCTCCTTGTCTTGATTCTGACTTATAACCATGATATGCTCCTTTGGGTTCGATTCGGTGTTGTTTGGAAGAGTTCCAGCATTCTGAGTTGACATTTCTTCCGTAAGCTGCCCTATTTGGACTTCTAAGTTATGGATAGATGAAGCGTGATTGTTTGTGACTTGGTCAAATTTACTCTCGAGTCTTCTGTGTGCTTCCTCCATTCTTCCTATCTAATCCAAAATTCTATCTAACTTCGAATCCATCGAGCTTATTTTGTCTTGTTGGAAGCTCGATTGTCTTTGGGGTCTGAACTGCCCTCTGTTGTTGTTGTTTTACTAGGATAAGTTTAGTTGATTCTTCCACCCAGGGTTATAGGTGTTGGAATAGGGATTGTCACCCCCTCTGCATCCAAATTGTTCCCCTATGTAATGTACCTACTCCAATTTATCATTTCTCATTAGATAGCATCCACCGTATCATGATCCATTTGGTCGCATAGCTCACATTTCAATTACACGACCTTCACTAGAGCTGAGGATGACGCCTTTGTGTTACTGAGTTGTCGTGTCAAATTATCGATCTTAGCTTGCATTTCTGTAATTTGGTTGACAACAACAACTTCCTTATGTTCTCTAAAATTAGTAGGTTGCCTACTATGTTCACTAGCCTATAAACAGTTATTGCTAGCCATCTCCTCTATTAGCTCTTCTGCTTCATCGACCATCTTTCTCATTAATGATCCTCTCAATGCTGCAATAATGGTGCCACGAGTATGTGGGTTCACTCTGTTGTAAAATATCTACAGCAGGAACTATTTGGGTAGATTATGATGTGGGCATCTCCTCTACAGATCCTTGCAACGCTCCCACGCTTCATATATAGTCTTCTCGTCACCTTGATGGAAGTTTGTGATCCCCTTAATAATTTTGATGGTCTTCGTTAATAGGAAGTATTTATCTAAGAAGGCTCGCACTAGTTGTTCCTATGTTGTAATGTTTGTGGGACTTAATGAATGATACAAAGCCTTCACTCTATCCCTAAGTGTAAAAGGAAACAGCCTAATCCTCATTGCATCTTTCTACATCTGGTGATACCAAAAAGTATCACAAATCTCGAGAAAACTCACTATATGTGTGTTCAGATCTTTATTTACAAGTCCGTAGAATTGGATGTTATGCTGAAGCATGTCCAAGAGGACTAGCTTGATTTCAAAGGAGACTGCTTGAATAGGCGGTCTAGCCACTCCTTGGTTCGCAGGATTGAATCCTGACCTCATAAAATCCATGAGGGCCCTCTGTTGTTGCCTGCCAGGGTTAACTTCTTAATTCATGTTTCTTTGGAATTCTTCGGCCATTTTATTTTTTTTATTTCTTCTTCTTCTTCTCACCGGGTTTTCCTAAGGTATCTTTCTAAATGTGTTATGTCTAAATTAGATGTCTCAGTTGCGCGACGCGGACCCCTTATGACTCTTGTGTTCATACAAGAGTAGAAATCCTAAGTAAAATGAATGAAAGAAAATAACAAACCTAATGCCTTAAATTATAGAACTAAATTCCCTTCCTCAGCAACGGCGCCAAAAACTTGTCCGCTCAAGGTTACGCGCTCTAAGTTTCAATATTTTTAACCTTGATAATTACCACAAGCGCATGGGTCATTCGCGTAGTACCTAAGATGTCGATCCCAAGAGGAAGGAAACTAGTCCTAAGTCTAATGGCAGCTAAGTCACAAACCTAACAACTACTGCAGAAAAGTAAATCAATTGATAATCACATAAGAGAATTGAAAGTGCTAAAAGCAACAGAAAAGCAAACACACAACCAAATCCAAAATCAACCTAGAAATCACCAAGTTTGAGATAGGTGATTTTAATTTGAAATTAAAGAAACTCAACCAACTATGCAATTATTGATTTAGTAGGCCTAGACGGTCCTAGGGTGAATTACTCTCTCTCGAGTTATAATTCTTAACCCTAATTCAATTTATGGGAATTCCGATCTCTCAATTTGCAATTGACCCAAAAACTAAATTAGATCTAAAGTTGTATACTAACCTACCAGGAACCTATGTTCAATCTCTCGTTACACAATTCTACCGGTTTGATTTAATCCTTTACCTATTAATTC
The DNA here is from genome assembly GCA_027575705.1 of Erythroxylum echinodendron. NCBI lineage: Eukaryota > Viridiplantae > Streptophyta > Magnoliopsida > Malpighiales > Erythroxylaceae > Erythroxylum > Erythroxylum echinodendron. Next base: position 23,480,698 of record JANZXR010000171.1, read on the forward strand.
ACCAAACCCTCGTTAGCCCAAATTGATTATTTTCACTGAGCTCACCCTCTCGATCTATCTCCATGTTATTAAGAACAGGACTTAAATCACAATCCAATCGATAAAAACATAATCGAATAGACTTCATTAATCTCAAGAATCAAATCCAAAGGTGAGCTTAGACATCAACTCAATATTCAACCAAAAAAATCTCAACACTTATTTTATAATTCTATACATGAATAAAATTGAAATAATGAAAACACTGTAAGGAACGAAATTCAAGAAAGTGATAGCGAGAAACCTCCTGTTCTGGGAAGTACTTCGCATTAAGCTCTTCACTGTGTCTCTATTCCTTTGTCTCCTTCCTTAATCTCTCGGTGTCACCCTAGGTTTTCTCTCAGAATTGGCGAAATGGAAATTTTTTCGTTAAACTCTTGGCTCTCTCCTTTTTAGACTTATGCTGGCTGTCACATCATATTCTATTTATATCTTCGAGGCTCTAGGTCAAATCTAGGGTCTAAACGGTCTAAAAATTTGTTCGAAACTTGAGTTTTTCTGTCAGCCTAACATCGTGCACGATTGTTGCCCTGCCTTCCACGATCGTAGCCTATATTGATGCTCTCTGTCACAATCGTGGCCTATATGCATGATCGTGGCTTGGCTACTTTTAGTTCTTCCTCTTTTGTCACGATCATGGCCTCTACTTTTTGGCTAGAAAACTCTTTAACTCTTCCCGTTCTTCGCCGTTTATCCTAAAACACTAGCACACACATCAAGGTACCTCAAAAATATAAAATTTATGCTCATAGATTCAAATTAACCCGTAAAAACATTTAAATACAAAAACTAACCTAATTAAATCCTAAATGCATACTAAACACTTGAAATAACATTAAAATACTTATCAAATCTAATCCTAAAACACAATACAAATCACAACTATCAGTGAAAAGGAGAAGAGTAGGGGAGAGCATGAAGGCAAGGTGGACTCACCCAAGCATGGCAAACATGTCGAGTATAAGAAGGGAAAAGCACCAATGATGGAGACCAAGGTGAGAAAAAGTTCACACTTAAATATTGGTTTTGTGATAAATCACATAGGGCTAGGGATTGCCTGAAGAAAAGTAAGATCTCGGCCTTATTAGAGGAGTGGTAAGGAAGTGAACCAAAGAAGTGACGATAGGCTCACTTGAACTCTTCAATGCAGTTAAGAAGATGGAGGTGCCTAAATTCGATAAGAAGGGCTGCTTGTTCTTTGAACCTAATATTGGTGGCCAAGTGGTTAAAGCATTGGTGGATACCGGTGCTACCAACAACTTCATTCGATTGGAAGAAGCCAAGTGGTTAGGCATCAAGTATACCGGGGATGAAGGGTGGATTAAGGCCATGAACTCAAAGGCAATAGCCATATATGGAAGTGCTTGAGGAGTTACTGTATGCCTTGGTGATTGGTATGGTGAAATTAACCTTTAGTTGTTTCTTTGGATGATTATCCTTTAGTGCTTAGGATGGAGTTCTTTGACAACGTCAAGGTGATGCCAATCCCATTTGCCAACGCAATGTGCATCATGTAGGAAGGCAAGACGTGTATGGTGTGGCTTTCAAGGGAAACAAGACTTTTAGCCAAGCGCATTTTGGCCATCCAACTCTTGGAAGAAGAGACACTATTGAGTTGCCAAAAGCCCAAACACCTAGGAAAGAGGTGGATCAGGTGAGTAAGAAGGTGCAAGGCATGGTAACTCCTAAGTTTGATAGAGCCAGTAGGCAACCGACGGAGTCGATGGGTGAAGACTCCAAGTTTGTGAAGAAGGCAACTTTATATTATGGAGCCATTTCTTCAACCGTCCGAAGACCATATGGAAGCAAGTAAGTTGGTTAGCTTTTGTGGAAAGTTGTGACTTTGTGATGAAGCCAAAGCCGAGAGGAGCAACCTTGGAGGTGGATACTCAAAGTACAAAGGCAAGTTTTGGGAGCCATCATAAGTCCAAGAGTTCCTTTGGTAGATTGCTTCGAGGAGAAGAAGCAAAGCCCATAAGCCATAAGTTCGAGAGAATTGGCAAGTCAAGCAAGGACCTGTTGATTCAGGAATAAAGATGGGATGTCGAATACCAAAGGCAAGTGAACATTCGAGCCAAGGAGGCAAAGGTTGAGGAAGAAGAATATAGAACAACATCAGAAGTATGCAAGACCGAAGTAATGAGGACGTTGCCAGGTTAAGTGGGGGAGAATGTCACGCAGTGAAAGGTTTCCCCACCTAAGAGCCTATGTTCATTAGTTGACCCCACAGTCATCTAGAAGATTCTCCATAAGTCTAGAGAGGATGGAAGACTCTAGATAGCATAATTAGGTCCTTGATTGGTGGAGTGAATAGTGGGATATTTGTAAAGATGATTCTAGAGACTCTTTGTATACTGTTGGATTGTATCGATCCTAACCATTTATTGAGGGATGGGGGATTATAAATAGGCTAGGTATCTCACTTATATACCTATGCCATTCTTTGTAGTGTTCTTTGAGTAATAAGAGCATTCTCCGTATTCTCCAAGATATCTTATATTCCTTCCATCTTTCATATTTCAAAGTCGTTTCCGCCAAGTGTTCGATCTAAGTACCCTTAAGAAGTGCTTGTGAGAAGGCTAAGCTAGCATTCTAGCCAAGGAAGGTGTTCCCAAATCGAGGAGTTTGCTAGTGCCGCACGGTTCGCATGGTTGTAAAATCTGAGCCCGTGACAACACACACCATTACTCTATCTTGCAGCGATCCAACTATTACTCTTTCTTATAGCAACCCAAGTGAATGTGTGTTTGTGGCTGATACTTCTCATAGTTTCAATTTATGCTGTTTAATGCTTATCATATCAAAACGGCACCTAGTTTTTTATTTGAAAATTTTAGTCAAAATATCTTCATTACCTCATTTTACTTGCAAAACTAGGCATAAGTATTAGATATATGTTAAATATATCTACTTTATTTTATTTTGGAATATTTTTAAATTGGCATAATTTTTATCATCTTGAATTCAAACACTAGTTAGATAATGTTATAGATAGAATAGAATTCTATCTTGTATAAAAGTTGATTTGGTGAAGGATTATGTGTCATAAGAGCTTAAGGGTATCATTGTATTTTCAGTGGGTACATGAAAGGTTTTCTGCTAGAAAATACGTGGTTGCTGTTTTGTGAAAGTCACACACATTAGACATACGGTATAGGAAGTGCAGTGTGTGTATTGTGTGCAGTATGTGTTTTTGTTCCAGTGGATATTAGTGAAAATATATACATACGGTAGATTAGGTGTAGCTATGTGTGGAACCTACGGTTGTTGTCTAAGAGAGTGGTGTGAGTGCTATGAGTGGTTGGTGGGTTTTATGTAAAAGAGAAATAAACTTACGGCTGATTATTTTGGTAGGTATGTGTTGGGGGTTTTATGTAAAAGAGAAATAAACTTACGACTGATTATTTTGGTGGGTATGTGTTGGGGGTTTTATGTAAAAGAGAAATAAACTTACGGCTGATTATTTTGGTGGGTGTGTGCGTGAGTATCTTTGGTAGGTGTGTGTAAAATGACCGACGGCTGTGAAGTTTGAGGTATGAGTGTGAAATATGCATGACTTACGACTGTGAAGTGAGTGTGTGTGAGTGCTTTAGTGAAGTGCGTGTCTTGTTCTTGGTTTTCATTTTGATATTCAATGTTGGAATAACACACTGCTAGAAGGATCTTTATTTATGCGTATATATGGGTGTGATTTCTGTCTTGGAAGAGTCACGCTTCTGCAGTAATTATTTTGGGAATCACTTGAACTGAACCTTCATCCACTGGAGGGGTTTTTGACTGGGAGGATTTGGCACTACGTATATGTTCTACTGGGTGTTACTTATTAACTGAGCAGTAGTAGTTTGATTCTAAAGCTGGCGTAGGTTATTCAGATATATTTGGGGAAGCTGATAATAGGGAAGGCTCTTTTATCTCAAATATATTATTGTTCTTTTCGTAGTTGATTAATCATTTGACTTATTTTTATTAATTTTCGTTCATTAAGTTGTTTAAAAAATCCTTTGATGAGGTTAACACGAGTCGGACATGTTATTGGGTGTCAAATATTTCATGACTAGTGAGGACGAGGGATAGTGTCAAGGGGTGAATGATGTCGGCTCAATAAAGACTTGGGTAAGTCTATTGTATTTCGGTGAAAGAATTAAGCTGGGTGAGGGCCTCGCAGATGTAGGCAAGGAGTGCCAAACTGTATTACCAAATTTCTAATGTCATCTGTTATTTTTCTTTTGATTGATTTTTCTTTTATTTGTGCCAGAGACGATCACGTAAAATCGGACATTTTGTGAAACTACTACCCCTACAGTTTTTCAATTGGTATCAGAGCAGGTTACCATTTCAGAACTTTGTAACAAGTTGGTGCAGATCTTAGTTTCACAAACATAGCTATAAGAGAAAGAGTATCAATTATCAGGCCATCGTTGTTGGACGATTCCAATTATCCTGCATGGAAATCACGGATGAAGGTCTTTATTTAGGCACAGGAAATAAGAGCATGGAACTCAATGTTATATGGCTGGACACATTCGATGATTACTGACGATAAAGGAGAGATAGTTCTAAAAGATCTATCTGAAAGAGCCAAAGAAGAGGACTCTTCAAAACTCACAAGCAATGCATGCGATTTTTAGTGCTATTGATGAAGGATGTTTCTCAATGATATTAGCCTTTGAATCGGCTAAAGAAGCATGGGATGTCTTGCAGACTATTCAGGAAGGATCCAAATCGACGATAGCATCAAAATTACAGATGTTAGCTATGAGGTTTGAAGAACTGAAGATGGATGAGAATGAGACCATTTGGGACTTTCATGAAAGATTGTGAGATATAGGAAATCAGGTACATCAACTCGGAAAGAAATATTCCAATCTAAAACTTGCCAAGAATACGCTGAGATCACTGCCTCTAGGATTTATTCCAAAAATTGCAGCAATAGAGGAGGCCCACAACATCAATGATTTGTCATTAAAGAAGGTAATTGGAATTCTTACAAATTTTGAAATGAATCTTTTAAGGGATAAACAAGAAAGAAACAAAAGATTGGCACTACAGGTTGAAATTGGAAAAGGTGTGAATGATATAGAAGATGAATCCGATGAGAATGAAGATACGGAGCTATTAACACGAGAGTTCAGTAAGTGGTTGAAAAGAATGAAAAAGGACAGACCTTAACTTAGACAACATGGTGGGAGTTCATCGAGTATCAACTTAAAGCAACAAGCCAAAGCTCAAAAGGGTAAAAGGAAGGCGAAGAGAATCCAATGTCATGAGTGTCATGGCTTTGGGCACGTTTAAGGCGAATGTGCTAACACTTTGAAGAAGAGGAAAGGGAAATCTTATAGAAGCACTTAGAGCGAGAATGAATCCGGAAGTAAGTATGGTAGTGAAGAAGAAATCACTAATGGTGCTACGTTAGTTGCTTTACATAGCAAAAGTCCAGTTACTTACTTAATAGTAACTAATAAGGAAGTAACTGAAGACGTAAAAGTGGGGAAAAAGAAAAAATTCCAGAAAAATGCAAACAATTTAGCTTAAGAACCAATATCAGATTATGAAAGTGATGAAAGTGGCCTAGATTGTTGGGCCCCATTTTCGGAGTCCAACTCCTACTTGCTCTGATACCATAAATGTTAGACCCCATTTTCATAGTCTAACTATCCATACATAAATCATAATTGTCCACTCGAATTTATTCATACATAAAAATCATAATTCATTAACATCAAATATAAGAGTTTTCACAAAGCCATAAAGGCGTTTCAAACCACAATACATCCATATCTCAAAATCCCAAGATACGTAAGATACTTAATCTATAAATACTCAAAATGAATCTAGAATCCTCATTAGTACAAAATCTAGCTTAAAATCACATTACAAAAAAATTTGAGATCTCAATACACAAAGGTTACATGAACTACAAAGTCTTCAAAGTGATTAAAGCCTTGTGTCTTCCAAAAATTATCTCAAATTACAACCTAAGCAAGCTTGAAATGATGCCTTGACTCTTTTTCACTTCATCTCTTACTCATCAGGTTCATCCAATTCAGCCTAGATCAATCCAAATTTTCCTTTTAAGTACAAAGGCGAATTTTACACACTCAGTGAACATTTTCCAAATCACTACCACTTTTTTTTTTAAATCTTTGCTTATCATAACTCATACCAAAATCATCTTCTCTACTTCATTTTCAACTCCATATCATCTATAAAGATATTATAGTCCATGATTAATCATGAACACTAATAATAGAACACGCTTACACATATATAGATATACGTGTTCTTCATCACTTTCACCCTAATTCTGCCCATTTCATAGTCTCTCACTACCATAATCACCAAAACAAAACATGAACCTAACCACACTTCTCATGCACTTCTCGAAATGTTCTAAGAAAAGTTTCGGGGTCCAACGTAGATGATAGAAAGGAGAATATTTATGAGGCTTACAAAACTATGTATAAAAAATGGGTGAATATATGTAGAAAGAATGAAAGATTGAAAGAAGAAAATCTCTCCATAAAGAACATTATCCAAGGGTTAGAAAAGAATTTCAAGTTAGCATTAGATGAGCTTGTTGAAGCTAGAATGAAATTAGTAAATACCGAAAAGGAAATAAGAATGTTGAATAGAGGCACAGAAAAACTAGAAAAGTTAATGAAAATTGGTAAGGTTAAAAGGGATCTTCAAGGCATTCGCTATAAGGTTGAGTGCCCTAACATAAATGATGAGAAAATTGATATACCCATATTTTCCCAAGAAGAAGCAACAAGGAAGAATCGAAGATTTGTTCCCACATGTCATTTTTGCGAAGTTATCGGGCTCATAAGGCCATAATGCTATAAGTTATTGCAGATGTTATTTCAAAGAAGTCAAAACTGAAGGGCACTGTATCCCTTATATAAATTTCAGAACCAACCTTCAGTATCGAAATCCAGTTGGGTTAGAAAGGGTCAAGGACAAGCATAAAGACGTAGTGAAGGAAAAACAAGAAAGTATCCAGATTCACAGTTAGTTACTGCTTTTGAAGAAACTGTTTAGATTGACGATAAGTCAGTTACATCAGATGAAGAAAATAATCAGACAGTTGATGATCGAGATAATGTGACGAGGAATAAGCCCAGGTTTGAATTTCTTCAAGAGGCACGGGGATTATGTGCTTTACATTTTTGAAGTATAGTTTGATGTTATTTGTAATAAAAAGGAAAACGAAAGGTTAAAAAATTTGTCTTCTTTAGTTCTTCCTTAGTTTTTATGTTGTCATTATCGTCTCATCTTTCTAGTAGTTTGCATTGTGACTTCTATTTGGCTCCATCGAAGACTTTTCAGCTCTCTTATCAGTATGGGTCTCTCTCTCGGGTATCTCTCTCTCTTTCAGGCATATCTCTCGGTGTTTTGAATGGTGGTAAATTGTCATCTTGACGTGCGTATGAATCTTCTGCTACACATACTATTGATTTTTATATTTCTTTTTTCGTTGAGATTGATTGTGTTAAAGGCATTATTTATTTTGACACTGTTGTCTCAAATAGGGGTTATTAGATTGTTTTTGGTGATTGTTCCGTTCAAAGGGTGAATTCAAGGTACATGTGTGACTATTTGTCTTACTTTTTGATATCTTTTATCCCAAGGAGGAGAAATTTAGATATGCATGTGTTACTATAGATCTTATTTGGAACTTGATATTACATTAAGGGGGAGTTCTTGGATTATGGTTTGAATTTCTATACGCTTAATTATGTGATTTAGGGGGAGCTTCGGATTTGTGACAAAGATGCCAAAAAGGGGGAGATTGTTAGATATATGTTAAATATATTTCCTTATTTTGGCATATTTTTAAATTTTCCTAATGTTTATCATCTTGAATTCTATCTTGTATAGAAGTTGATTTGGTTGAGGATTATGTGTCTTAAGTGGATGAAGAGCTTAAGGGTATCACTGTATTTTCACTAGGTACATGAAGGGTTTTCTGCTAAAAAATATGTGGTTGCTATTTTGTGAAAGACACACACATTGGACTTAAGGTATAGGAAGTGAAGTGTGTGAATTGTGTGTAGTATGTGTTTTTGGTGCAGTGGATATTAGTGAAAACATATATATACGGTAGATTGGGTGTAACTGTGTGTGGAAACTAAGGTTGATGTGCAAGAGAGTGGTGTGAGTGTTTTGAGTGGTTAGTAGGTTTTATATACAAGAGAAATAAACTTACGGCTGATTATTTTGGTGTGTTGGGTGTTGTTTGGTTTTATGTCAAAGAGAAATAAACCTATGGCTGATTTTTTTGGTGGGTGTGTGCATGAGTATCCTTAGTGGGTCTGTGTAAAATGACCTACGACTGTGAAGTTTGGGGTGTGTGTGTCAAATATACATGACCTACGACTGTGAAGTTTGAGGTGTGTGTGTCAAATGTACATGACTTACGACTGTGAAATGAGCGTGTGTGTGAGTGCCTTAGTGAAGTACATGTCTTGTTAGTTTTCATTTTGATATTAAATGTTGGAATAACACACGGCTAGAAGGATCTTTATTCATTCGTATATGTGGGTGCGATTTCTGTCTTGGAAGAGTCACGCTTCTGTAGTAATTATTTTGGGAATCACTTGGACTGAACCTTCATCTATAGGAGGGGTTTTTGACTGGGAGGATTTGGCACTGCATAGATGTTCTGTTGGGTGTTACTTATTAATTGAGCAATCGTAGTTTGATTCTGAAGCTAGCACAGGTTATTCAGATATATTTTGGAAAGCTGATAATAAGGAAGGCTCTTTTATCTCAAGTGTATTGTTGTTCTTTTCTTAGTTGATTAATCACTTGAGTTATTTTTTTATTAATTTTTGTTCATTAAGTTGTTTAGAAAAGTCCTCTAACAAGGTTAACACAAGTCGGTCATGTTATTAGGTGTGAAAATCTTTCACGGGTAGTGAAGATGAGGGATAATGTCAAGGGGTGAGTAGTGTTGGCTCAATAAAGCCTTGGGTAAATCTATTGTACTTCGGTGAAAGAATTAAGTTGGGTGGGGCCTCGCAAATATAGGCAAGGAGTGTTAAACTGCGTTACCAAATTCCTAGCGTCATATGCTATTTTTCTTTTGATTGATTTTTGCTTTTATTTGTGACGAAGATGATACATAAAATCAGACAGTTTGTGAAACTACTACCCCTACGAATTTTCAATAAGAAATCAATTAGGAAATCTATGTTTATGTTTTCCACTGCTTGGAAAAAGAATACGTGATCATGTACAACAAACTTAATATGCTATAATTTTCATCTAACTTCTTACAATATGTTGAGTATTTTATCTTTTCTCATTGGTTAGAGACTTCAAACTTATAATTAAGGATGATCATTATTCTCCTTTAATTAAATGTGAAGTTTAAACATAAAAATTATTTAAAAAATAAACTCAAGCTGAACTTACATGTAGGACATGTTATTGTAAACTAGCAAGCTATTACCTGATTCAATAATTGAGTACTTAAAAAAATGGTACACAAAAAGCAAGACTTTAGAGCTTGGCAATTTCTTGGAAAAATACACAACAGAGTTGCTTACTTTAAAATTGTTGCTATTCTTCTAATAATTCGAGAATTCTCTTTGGCATTCAATAAACGATCTTACTTGTGAGCTTTATGGAGTTTTAAACCCTTCTTGCTATGACTTTCCCAATAAACTTATTTAATATCAACTTGAGGTTTTCTTTTGTGGGACAAATTCTTCTTTTATTTTCAAAATGGAATTGCATGCTTGTTTTTAGAATATATTTGAAATTAAATGTCTTATGATGATTTGCCTAATTTGTATGTAAACGTATTTTTACATTATCATCTATATTTATATAATGAATTGATTTGTAAACATGAAAACTGTAAGTTGTGATTGTTATATGGTTATACATAAACATTATTTGGTTAACTTGCACATAGATTAAAAAGTACTTCATCATATACATAAATATGAATTGATAGGTACAAAGGGAAATCATTTATTGTTATTGTTGTATGTATATGCGTTGACATGATCTCTTCAATTAGCTAATCAATAATTTGTACACTACTTGAATTATTGGTCTAGAGAATAAGCTCTTTCATGCATTAATAGATTGTTTAACAAAAAAATTATTCTAAAAGTAATTCTCTTTGGTTATTTGCTTTGCTTATTGTCATTTTTTCTCATTTTTGTTCTCATTACCTAGTTAAGCTTGTTCTCCAAGTTATGAAATGATTATGATTGTCTTATTTAATTATTTCAAATATAGGAGCATAATCCTTAAATAATACAATACAATATAATAAAAAGTTCCAATCCGGTTGTTAATAAGGTTGAGTGTGAGTATTGCCATAAGATGTTGATTAGGGGTTCTAAAGATGGAATATCTCATTTAAAAAGAAACATTGACTCTTAAAATAGAAAGAAGATAGTATTAAGAGGTCAAACTTTTTGTACCACTAACCTATTAAAAAGAAAGAGTGAAATGACTACCATAAGTTATAATTTTCATAGATCCAAACATTTGCTAGTGAAGATGATTGTAGAGAATGAATGTTTGCTTTCTATTGTCAATAACTAAAACTTTAAAATGATTGTCACCTCACTTCAACCGACTTTCAAGATTCTCACTTGTAATACTATGAAGAAAGATATCTTTAAGATTTATGAAGAATGAAAGAACTTGACATTGAAGACATTAATAATGAGTTGTTGTCACATCAAATATGTGGGCAATTGATAACTAAAAGAAGGGTTATATGACAGTGACAACATATTACATTAACAACGACTAGACTTTATGCAATTTATTCCTTAGGTAAATAAATTTTTTAATTTTTATTATCATTGTTCATTGATTATGTTATAATTGATATTTATTCATAAATTTTTAAATGGTAGATTTATTTATATTCCAACATCGAATATAAGTGTAAGATTAATAATTATATTGATCAAGTGTTTCATGGATTAAAAAATCAACAGAAGCTCTCAACCATAATTTTGGATAATTGTAACACAAATGATGTTATGATAAAAAAACTGAAGACCAAGTTGTGCATTAGAGCTTGTTGATGGATAAGAGATGATTCCAAGTACAATCTTTTACATATATTATAAATTTGATAGTGAAGGATGAGTTGGAGATTATAAAGGAAATGACAGAGGCAATCTAGAATAATGTAATATATTAGAGTGCAGCACTCAAATGAGTTAAAAAATTGAAGAAACTACATGATAAATACACATTCCATGCACAAAGATGTTATTTTGGATTATCTAACCAAATGAAAATCAACATTTAAGATGCTAGAGTTAGCAACTAAGTAAAGTACAACACCCAAATGAGTTAAAATTTTTGAAGAAACTACATGATAACTACACATTCCATTTGCAAAGATGTTATTTTGGATTATCTAACAAAATGGAATTCAACATTTAAGATGCTAGAGACAACAACTAAGTATATTAAGTTGTTTATTAGGTTAAGACAACATTATTCTCAATATACTTGTTTGCTAATAGAATAGCAATAGGAATTAGTTAAAGTAATTTGTGTGGAGTTAGTGATATTTCATTCGTTTACTAAGTTCTTAAGAATAAAATATACAACTTTACACATTTATTTTGCTAGCATATGTGAGATTACATTGGCATTATCTAAGTAGATTTTTTATTTTATTAAAGTGATCCAAACAATGGTGGAGTAGATGATAGAGAAATTTAATATTTATTTGTCCATGGTTGGTAATATTGTGATAGCAATTTCTATAGAGACTTGAGGTATAAGATGGAAGGGCTTTAATTCTTTATCAAAAGTTGTATGGTGATTAGATTATGGGACATATTGATATTATTATACACTTTTGGTATGGTTTGTTTGTTGATTAAGAATATCAAAAGAGTTGGGTCACTGTAACTCAATATTAGTTTAATCTTTTATTGATACATCATTATCAATCACAGTTAAATGTTTGAGTTTTTATTTTAAGGAATTCATCAAGAAAAAGGGTTATGACTTCTTATAGTGAGATGAAGTTAGTAAATATTTGAAAGTAGGTATTATGGCAGCCATTGATAATGAGAATTTTGATATGCTATTGTGGTAGAAGTCAAATGGAGTTCAATACTCAATTAAGTAACTACACAAGACTTTTTAACAATTCTAGTATATATAGTTGCTTTTGAGATCGATATTGAGTTTTCAACTAAGTCAACTTCATCTTAAAGTTGTGGATGCCTTGATGTACTACCTAAAGTTAGTTACGTGTTGAAAATTTTTAAGGTAAACTATATACTTTATAATAACTTAGTTATTTACTCTTATAAATTTAATGGTTGGTTATCATATTATTTTATATTTTCTTTTTTATTTTGTGAGAGATACAAAAAATATTTATCCAACGGAAATTCTTTTTAAAGAAATATATGATGACAAAAGTGTATTTATTTGTTAATTACCATTCATTCATTTACAAAAATTGTTGCATAATTGGTTAATTATTTACATACCAATTATATAGACATAGTGCGAACTTTCAGCAATCTCGACTGTAACGATTAGTTAAGATCATTTTCTTCTACAGTTAGTTTGTGTTCTCCAATTATTACTTTTTGATTTATTTTTCTTTTTTTGCATATAAATGATTTGATTTTTTTTCCCAAATGATGTACATAGTTGAACTTTCATATACTTATGTGATTTTTTGTGCAAATCAACAAAGAAAACAACAAATGATTGCCTCTACCCTCTACTATGATGCATGTAGATAAGTTCTACTCCAACTTCTCTAAATTTAGTAATCATCCATCGTTATGTGTGGAACAAGTAAAAGACTCCATACAGCAAAGAAAGACACAAGTTCAGTTTTGTACTACACTTTTTCATTCATGAACCCTGAAATATTAAATTCACAGTTTAGATTTCCATATTGTTTCTCTAATTTATGCTTATAAGAATTGGATTGAACTAAACTTACGAATAAACAATTAGTCGACAAGAAATCAGATATTTAAAAAAACTATTTAGTATCATAACTTGAACAAATATGTGGTTATTAGTTGGTTTTGATTAGTTTGTTATTACAGTGATTATTATGTAGTGTCTCTGGGACACTATCTCTGGCATAGAAATGGGAACTGCTTTGTTTCGATGTGCTTGCATAAGCTGTCATAATTATTATTTTTACCTGTGAGTCTTTCTTTGCTTTTTTTTTTTTTTTGGTTTGTTAACTTTATCTCTGAAGATTATCATGTGCTCCATCCGATAGATTAGTTGTCAGAATTGTTTTCTTCCTGTGCTTCTCTTTTTTTTATTTTCTTTATTTTTAATTGCAGATGGAGGTGCGATATTGGATGATGGTAATGTATTGGTGCACGGAGAGGTTGAGAAAAGGTGCTTGATTATTGACTGTTAAGTTTGTTCTTTTTACTTAGTGATTTGATTATTGACTGTTAAGTTTGTTCTTTTTACTTGTGATTTAATGCACAGTTTGAGAAGGGTTATCCTATATCTATTCCTTTAAATGTGACTTCTTTCTTTTGCTTTTTTATTACGACCCCTTAGATATTCATTCATCCAAATTTACGGATAATGAGTGATTATGACCACATGCTCCCACCATACATGTCTTATATTATGTTTCTTCCTGTACTGTTCTATGTAGAAGCAATATGCCTGAATTTTATGTTGCATAAGCGCTTTAAATCATATTTTTGAATTACAATTTTTACGTGGTTGTTTTTAAGATTGGATTCTGTTGCTCGTTATATTTGCATTTTCGTAAATGTGTTGATAACATTTTGGGTTTTAGGGCACCCAAAATCAACAAAAGTATCAGCTCCCGCCAAGTCTGATGTGCAAACATAGTACCACCAATTAAAGTGCCTGCGTTGTCTTTGGATGAACTCAAACTGATAATTTTTGTTCCAGGGCACTGAGTTGGGGAAGGATCTTTTTGATTCCAAAGCTTGATGTTGCAACAGAGCAAGAGTCAAATAATAACTTTTTGAGCCAGGTGTGTTAATAGTCGACGGAGGAAAGCAGAATCTGGTTCCTTGACTTCCAACTCACTTGTTTGATTACAATTTTCCCCAAAAAAATGCGATTAATAACAGAAGAAATTTGGCTATTTCCAATTAATGTATTTTTCTTACTCTGAACTGTTTCCGGGGCCAAAACTTCGGGCCTGGGCAATGGGCTTGGACTGTAACTTTGAGCCCAATCTTGCTTTGATTTGGGCACAAGTTCTAAACCCAATCAAGCCGAGCCTAGATCGATATTCAAATTTTTGGGCTGGGACAGCCCGAGTCTAATTCACCCTGTTGTCAAGCCTAATTACATCTTCATACCCTCTCATCCTTTTCACCTGGAAAACCAAGCCTTTCAAGTTTTTTATATAACCAAATTTGATCAGTATACTGAAAGTAAATAGTAAGTAAAAGATAAACAGAAGGTCCATTAGTCTTGAATGTTCATGGTCTAATATAACATTGTTCAAAAGCCTATATGAACTAAACATAAGAGCAAAAAACAAGACCACGAACAATATCCTCAAACAGCAGCAACTTCCTTCACAGATTCACGCCACGCATATTCCCTGGCTCCATCTTTGTCTACTATTTTGATCACAAAGTTCGGCGGTGCGATGACCAGTCTAGACCGAATCTCCATGATGCATTTGTCAACCAAATCAGTTGCTTCTTTAAGTGACATACCATTATGGTAGTGTCTGTCCATCATGGCGAGAGAAAAATAAGATCCGTAACCAAATGCTCCCTTGTCAACCTTGTGAAGCGTGGCAATGTAGTCAACATAATAGAGGGATGGACCAATATTTTTGTCATAACCAGCTAGAAGGATGTTCACAAAATAGGGGTTCTGAAACATCAAAGATCACAATCAAGTGATATAGAACATTAAATTGTCTTCATGAGTCATAAATCAGGAACCACAAGTACAGAACCTAGTCCAGTTTAATGCATCAACACATTGCAATACAGTTGTGTTGGCATGCTAACCACTGCAGGGATCAACAGACAAGATGCTCTACAAATGAAACGAGATCAGAAACATCTTACACACAGAAATAAAGTCATGCTACACAATTAGTTGACCTAGCAGACTGTCAAATGTCCACTGTAAACAGAATAGGTGGTGCAAAAACCAAAAGATAAATGAATATGTCAAACCCCTTGCACATGTTTAAACATTTAAGGTAGCTCAGATTTTGACAATGTTTCAGTTCTAGTTATGTGATCTGCAGTAATTAACGTAAATGAAGTATCTCACTATAGTGCACCTTAGTCCAGTAATGAAGTCTCTAAGTCATCACCTGCTACATTTAGTAGCTTGTAAGGAGACCACCAAGAAATGATTTGAATGCAAAAGAATTTAAAGACTACAGAAGAAATAAGAGAGAAAAAAATTGGTCAACCACAAGTCTTAATTTGGTGAGAAGAGGATTGAAAATTAAATTGACAATAAAGATAGGGGCCTAATTTTAAATTATATCAGGATTTCTTATTAGATTAGTAGTAGTAAGCTAAATATGTTCTATTTTAAATATCTTATTCTAGTTGTTTTGGACTTAAATTTATAAAATTTTTATTAGAATAAGATTTAAATTTATTAGGAACCCTTTCTTAATAGAATAAGGTCTATACAAAAGAGCCCTCTTAAAATAGTCTCGGGAGTTCAATCAAAGAAACCTATTGATTTGATTCCTTTACCGCAAACAACGAGTTAATGTTAACGTTGCAAGTTTGCAAGACATACAAGAGATATTATTTTTGAGTTACGATGAAAGATTACCACCAACAACTTGACTTATAAAGAATACGATAATTAACATTGTCGATGTCGATTGGTGGAATTCAATGAAGGGAATATGCAGTTGATAAGGATTCGTTCAGAGCGTTTTCTAAAAGGAAATACAAAAAACTTCATTCATGAAGTACTGGACCTTATAAGATGTAGAGAATCTCGTAATAATGGATAGTCCCTTAATCAAGGGATTATCTAATCAAGGGATTATCCTTATAGATTATCCTTAGCTGTAATATCTAGCTATATTAGGGTTATTTCCAAATAAGGAGTTTTCCTAATTAGGAAGACTCCCATAACTATGTACCCTAGCTCTATATAAGAGTAGCATCTGATGTACTTCTATCATCTGAAAAAATAGAGAAGTTTTACATGGTATCAGAGCCTCACGCTCCTCCATGAATTACAAGGCAGCAATGGTGGGATCTCGATCTTCATCCCTCGAGACCACCAACACCTCTACCCCTCTCTCTGGATCAGAAAATTAACCTAATTCAGGTAGCATATAACCAGAAAATTCCTTACATATTTCAATCCAGAAGCTAAATGGAAGAAACTACCTAGAATGGTCCCAATCAGCCCGTCTAGTAATCACTGGAAAAGGGAAAATAAGGTACATAACAAGAGCAGTCCAAACTCCAAGACCAGATGACCCTAATTTTGACCAGTGGAGCTTGGAGAATGCCACGATTACAGCCTGGCTTATCAACTCCATGGAACCAAGGGCTGGAAGGCCCTTTATTTTTCTCCTAATAGCCAAAGATGTATGGGAAGCAGTCAAAGAAACATATTCAGACCTCGAAAACTATGCCCAACTGTTTGAACTCAACTAAAAAATGTGGAAGATGCAACAAGGTGAGCAAGATGTGACTGCTTATTATAATGAGCTGACTATAATATGGCAAGAGTTGGATCTATTTGAGG
>JANZXR010000171.1:23521528-23536100 GCA_027575705.1 Erythroxylum echinodendron
ACAAACAGGGGGGGGGGGGCCGCAGGCTGGGGCAACCATGGTCGACTGGTGGCTCGGCCTGGGTGAACCAGCCGAAATTGCCATTCCTACAAAAATATGACCTAGAAAACTAATTTTATTCTAACCATCATACTTTAGCATACTAATTCAAATCAATATTTAACAAGGACATATAGTATATATGGACATATTTCAATCAACTAAAGATATTATTAATAAAATTTATAATCAACATTATAATAAGCTTGAAGAAATATTTGATTCTTTAAACTCGTCCCCACATTTAAAGTTGTACATTGTCCCCTAACTGGCATATTGTAACGCTAGTCAAAATAATATAACTAAACTACTATTGTAGCAGTAGTGAGTCTAGGTCGATCCCATAGGGGGTGTTCCAATAGCTTATGAAATGAAATTAATTGATGTTTGGGTAAAGGAGGAAGGAGGTTTGGATTTAATAAGAAAATAAACTAATATAAACCTAATGAAAACAAAATAAAGAAAACATGCAAAAAATGATAAAATTAGAGAATTTAGTAGGGATCTGGTTCTTTGGTTTAATCTCAGCCTACACCCTAATTAAGCACAATTTGTTGATTTGTTTTTCTTTTATCTCTTTTAGCAATTATCGGTCATAGATTAATAACAAACTCTGTTAATCCCGATTTTTCTTTAGATCCTAGTTAATCATGAAATGCTCGTTAATTAACCTTAGCTATCGAGAAACCTAGAATAAGCTCTCTAAGTTTATCTGAACAATTGCCTTCCGAATAAGAAAAATTGACCAATCTAGGTAATAATCACACAAGCTTGGATTAATTAACCTATGTTTTGCTATCTCTAATGATTCAGAACCATTCATTGCTACACATGAATTGGGAATACAATGATTATATATTACATTCGATTCTAGCAATAGGTTTTCATGAAAAACGATTCAATAGAGCATTAAAATCATCATCATTCAAATACCCAATCAATATACACAAGATAACATAATCCATTGATAATAAGAGAAAGAAATAACAAAATAATAAAAAATGCTTAACCTGGGTTGTTTGCGTCCATGTCACCTCCAAACTAATGTCGGGACATTACTCTTCCATGGATCTCTCCCAAAAATGTATTTCAGCCACCATTGATAACCCTACCGAAACCCCTAAGTTATTTCTTCACTGTCGCAAGCTTCTCTTCCTCACTGTGCTTCCATATTCACCTATGTGACAATTAAAGATGGTGGTCTATCTACACTATTCACGCAACTTTTTTTCCTATAGCTCTCTTTGCTTTTCTCTCACGCCACTCCTTGTTCTCTTCTTTTGTTTCTATTGCAAGCCCCTGTCTACTATTTGGTGATGTGACGAATTAATTCAATGGACAATGCTATTGTTCATGTAGCTTTGAAATCCCTCATATAGTGTTAAATGCTAGCTTAAATGCATGCAACGCTAGCGCTTAAAGCCATGCGTTAAATTCATGCAATGCTAGCGTTGGCTTTTAACGCTAGTGTTAAGAAAGAAAAAAAAAAGTGTGGCTATTGGGATTGAAAGACAAAATGCTCTTCATGGTGTGGCTGCTGGGATTTGAAAGACAAAATGCTCTTGCGATAGCGATTTGTCTTTCAAATCCCAGCAGCCACACTGTTTTTTTCTTTCTTGTCTTTTAATTTTCTTCTTCTTGCTCCATGAGACAAGCGGAAATTAATCTTTAGAAAACAACCCAAATGTAGTGCTTTTGACTCACTTTAATTTATTTGCTTCCAAATTGTACCTAAAATCATATATAAATTAAAGTGAGTATCTTAAACATTTTCGTATCATTAATTGCTAAGTGTAAATGATTAAATGTATTAAAAATTAAACATATATCATCCCCAATATACACAATGTAAGCATTTATGAAAAAGTGAGGTTTGGGATATGTTTGGTATGATGGTTAGTAATGGAATGTAATATTATTATTCCATCGTTTGGGAGGAGGGTTTATAATGAAATGGAATGGAATATAATGGAAGGGGAGGGTTTTACATTATATTCTATTTCATCCTAAACAGTAAAAATGAGATACCTTTGATTTGGAGGATTTATGATGAAATGTAAAATGATAAATATGTACTACCTAATATACCCTCAATAATTTTGTAATACCAATTATAACCCTCAACCTTAATAAGAAGCAGCAAGATAGTACATCTCATTATTCTATCAAAGGTAGAATAGTCATTCATTATTGTTATACATACATTTTATTCCATTGCATCCATCCATCTTTTAAACAGCATTTCACTATATTACATTATGAACCTTTTTATCCTTCCCAAATAATAATTTTCTAATACTACATCCATTTGTATTCCATTCAATCCATTTTCTAAACAAAATTTCACTATATTATATTATGAACCCTTTCATTCCTCCCAAATAACAATTTTCTCATATTACATCCATTTACATTCCATTCCATTATAAACGATTTCATTCCATTCAATCCTATTTCATTCCATTAAAAACCTTGCGTCTAACCAAACATAATCTTAGTGGTACTCTCTTGATTATGACAATTTTTTTTATTTGGATCCATCTAATGTGAGACTAACATCTTTGCAAAATATAAAAGAAAAGGATAAAAAGAAATAAAAGAAATAACATAACAGGAAATAAAATCCTATACTAAGATGAAGAAAAACAAAAGATAATATCAAATTTGAAATAAAATTAAAACTAACTCATGAGATGCCTGCCATGTAAAGTAGCTCGATATAACCTTTAAGCTCAACTTCATCCTGGATGAATAATCAATAACTTGCTTCCATCCTTTTTTCCATAAAGTGGTTTCATAGCCTATAAACATGCCACCTATTGTAAGATAATAACAAGGACATAATTTATCAAATTAATAAATCCAATTTCAAGTAATAATGCCCTTTTTAACGACAAATTGTTAATAAAATGGGGGATAATGAAACTCCCTGAACATTGGTTAGCTCTAACAGCTTGTCTTCGAGGAAGTGAGAACCCTCCATACTTAAGGTCACTACTAACATCTCATTAATAATTCCTTCCTTGATTCCTCTGCCAATTCTTCCTCCACCACCTCTATCTGCTCTCTTCTTCTTCTTCTTGGATAGAGGTTTTTGACTCATCTTCTTCAATTACCTTCTATCGCTCCTTTACTTTCTCTTCTTGGTTTGAGGTTTCTTCGTCATCTTCTTCAGGAAGCTCTTCTTTATTAATAAGTGTGATTGCCTCTTGGTCGATAGTATTAGTTTTAGTAGAACTAGACAAACTCCCATACATCTTGTCAGATAATATATCCATTAGTTGATTGATTTGATTCACCATATTCTATATACGATCATCTTTTCCTGATGCCTCATGTTTGTTTTTTGAATAGATTCAATCATCATATCTCTTAGAACAACAGTTACCTCCTCACCTTCTTGAAATGTATCTTCATTTATGAAATCGACTATTTTCTCTTCTTCACTTTGAGATGGTTGAAAACTCAAATTATACTTATCATATGTTGTTGAAGAAAATCTGTCATTGAATTCACATTGACTAGCTACTCTCACAACAAGGAATTCCATTAGTTTATCTATAATGCTTTCTTTTTCTTCTGTAAGCTCTTTTTAAATTGTCCCCCCATTTATAAAGCTAAACCTTATCTTTTCTTCACTCTCGAATTTTTGTCAGTTAGCTTTCATTTTAGAAAAGGATCTCGATTAATTTATTTTCCATAATTGGATCGTTAACTAGAGGTGTTTGGTATTGTAAGCATTTAGCTAGAGCATGATTATTCCATCCATAGGCATAATAATTGCTCTCCATTCTAAATTATAGTTTTTCTCATATAATGCACCATGAGGTTGATAACAAATGTTTGGTCTCCCATATAGTGATGTCATACTTTATGAAGATATATTATGGCTCCCATAAAATATTGTCCACTCCATCCTTCCATTGTGAGTTATGGCTATGACTATGAATCATAATTTCTATAATAAACCACAAATTAAAGATCAAGTATAAAAATTCAAAAGATAATTAAAATGATAAACCAAAAATACAATAAGATATAATGAAAGAAAATAAATATAAAAGCAAAATTAAATTAAACAAAATGAAAACAAAGATAAAACAAAATAAAATGAAAAATGGATAGAGTAATAGATTCAGGCTTTCCTAATATCAAAGTCCCCGACAATGGTGCTAAAAACTTGATTGACCTATTTCGTATTGGTCAATATTGTAATAAATCGTCAGTGCACGATGTAGCTATAGCTAGTACTAGTAAGTACAAGTTGATCCCACGAAGGTTATCTAGCCTAAGTATTTATTTTAGATTGTTAATGAAAAGAAACTAAAACTAAGGCAAGTAAAATAAAATAGGAAATGAAATTGAATAACGAATTAAGGAAGTACTAGGAAATTATCGATATCGAGTAATTAGTATCTAGATTTCAAATCCCCTTAACCCTTAACTAATTGATCATTTGTAATGCAACTGTGTTGTTGATTAGTTGGACCATGGAGATGCCTAAAGTATGCCAATAGTTGACCTTGAGTCTACTAACAACTAATCCTAAGGTCTCTAACCTAATTACCCAGGTTAAATTTTATAGGATTACGTTACCGTTTTATGAATCCCTTTATTAGTTTTGACACTAATTTGGAAGATTTATGTCATCCTATCTTTAGGGTTGCAATAAACTCTTTCCAATGATTATTGATCTATTCAAACTAGGATTTCTTAATCACTATGTTGAAATTAGATTATGGTCTAATATTTCGGATTACTAGAGCATAAATAAAAACAGATAATTGGATCCTAACAATCAATTAATCAATTGCATTAACAAAATAATCAACATATGTAAAGTATCCAAATAGGGTTCATCCAATCTAGATACTAATGAAACAATTAGTTACACATTGTTGAATACGAAATCAAATGCACATATACAGAAACTTAAATTGAAAAAAATAGTGTCATAATTTTAAATCTCCCTGATTGTTTTCTATGGAGTATTTTGATGATGTAGATGTCTAATCTAGTATTATAGTGGATCTATTGATAAAATCTTTGCATCTCCCATCTTGTAGCTCAAAATCACCTCTAAAATCATCTTTGGAACTTTTAAAACAATGCCTAGCACCTACTTTTTTTATTTGTTTCCATACACATGAACATGCATAATTGGAAACTGCCAGATATCCCGAAAGTGCACGGGCATGCAAAAGTTCACGACCATACACTTCTTCTATATTATTGATTTTATATTTAACATCGTGTTTTTGTCTAAATTCTTCTCCTTTATTACTAAAAGGGGCACACCTAAAGCAATTATTACTAAAAGGGGCAGTCATTTTTTCATGCACAATTTGAAAAGGTGCTTAAAAATTGTAGAATCACTCATAGGATTGCCTCCCCATATCGCTCTCAAACTAGTAGCCAAATTGAGGTAGCTAATATCGAATTGAAATGAATTTCGAAAAAGATTGTAAAGGGCCAAATAAAAGACTAGTTAACTAAGTTGGATGGTGCTTTATGGGCTTACAAAATGACATATAAAACACTAACTAACACTACACACTAAAAGTTGGTCTATAGAAAAGCATGTCATCTACCTTATAATTAGAGGCATATTAGGCATTTAAACTCATGAATTTTGAATAATGTTGATTGATGGCTTATGAAAATTCCAAAATTTACTAGCAGAGAGCCAAAAATTATCATGATTAGATGATCAAGCAGTCAAGGCAATTTAAGGAGGGAGATCAAGTTCTTTTACGCAATTCCTGCCAAAGATTGTTTCCTAGTGAGCTTAAATCAAGATGGTCTAGACCCTTCATTATGGAAAAAATACTCGCATGCGACATAATAGGGGTAAGTCATTTGCATAAAGGTAACTTTAAAGTAAATGGCATTATTTGAAGTTATATCTTTGAGGTGAACTTGATGGTTGTATAGAGAATATTAATTTAACCAAGTCACCTCGACAATGAAAAGTACGTTGACCTAACATCATTAAACAAGCACTACTTGGGAGGCAACCTAAGAATTAGGATATGTTTCATTCTTATTTCATTTTGTTTCCACTTTTTTTTGTGTTAGTATACGACTTTATTGATTTTTTATGGATGCCCTTTGGTTTTTATTTTTTCTCTTATTGTTTGTGTATTTTCTTATTTTCTTTGTTCTTTTATTTTATGTTATATTATTTTGATTTTCGTGTTCTTTATTTATCTTCTTTATTATTATTTTCTTTTATCTTTTTGACCTTATTATTTATATTTTCCTATGATGTCTGTGTCTAATATAGGACGTTTCTTCCATCAATTTGAAACTTTGCAAATCTTTTTAATCAAGGCAATATCAATACAAACCTTTCTTTTTTTTGTGTTTCATGTTTATTTTATTTTTATATGCTTCAATTGTTTACATTAGGGACACTATACAATTTTAAATGTGAGGAAAGGATTTCTTAATTTTATTATAATTTTTATTAAATCTTATTAACTAATATCTAAAGTTAGTTAAAATCTGTCCATAATACTTTAGATTATTATTGATTATTGAATTGAATTAGTATGCAAAAGGATGAAAGTTAAAATAAACTCATTTTTGTAATTTATATGATAATGAATTTGAATGAAAATTGCATAATATTAAAACAAAAGACCATTTTTTTTAGTTTTTGAGAAAATACGTCTAATTTACTGCAATTAAGTCAATAATAAATTTATCGCAAGTGACGATGTAAATATAGCTAGTATAGGCAAGTATGAGTTGATCTTGTAAAGACGGTGATTACTAGTAGTTACCTTTTCTTTCTATTATCTAACCTAAGGACTAGATTTTGGATTTTAATTAAAAATTAAACTAAAAAAACTAATAACCAAATTAATTTTGAATGCAAAGCAAAAAGAAAATACTTAAAAAATCAATATTAAATAATGTGTTTAAATAATGAATCCCCCTAAGAATCATTAGATATTAACCCTTCATCATTCAATTTTATTATTAATTATTGGACATGGAAATTTCTATCTTATGTTAATATCTTTCTCAAGACTATTAACAACTAATCCATCAGTTGATTAACATAACTCTTTCTAGTTAAAACCTCTAGGATTGCATTATCAAATCATGAATTCTGATATTAGGTTTGACCCTAATCTAGAGGATTTATGTGGGGCTATCTATAGGTTTACATGCAACTCCTTTCAATCATAGTATATCTAGTCATATAAGAGGATTTCTCAATCTCAATATTATAGAATCAAATCATACACTAATATTTCGGATCTAGTACAACAAGAATAAAATGCATAATTGAATTGCAATAAATCAATCAATATAATTCCATGAATAAAAGATCAAAATATATTGTTATCACAAACAAGGTTTCATCCCACTTAGACATTAAAAACGTTTAGTTACAACTCATAAAAAACAAAATCGAAGATAAATATGTAGAAAAACTAATAGAAAATAAAGAAACCATAATTTAAATATCCCTTTTTCTTCTATTAGATCTTTATGCAAAGCTAGATTTTATATTGTTTTTGAACAAATCTCGTGATGTATTCTTCATGTTTTCCTCATCCTTTAATCAGAACTATCACCTTTGAGTGTGTCTTATTACTTAAAATATCTTAAAAACTTACTCTCTTTTTTTTTCCGCTGCTCACATCCTTTTATAGTAAAAGTTAAGGTTTCTGGGGCATATACAATCTCTTACACAACCTTATAAGTGATTGTGTAGCTCTAAAAACACCTAAAATTGTGACTACACTTTCACGAAGGCTTGTACAGGAATATACAAGGTCGTGTAAGTCTAAGTTACTTCAAATATTTGCTTTATGCCACGATTTTATTTGAATTCTGTTCCTTTTGATTTGAGAAGTCAATTATGACCTAAAGATGATATGGGTGTATAATTATAGTCAAATAAGCATCTATCAAATATCCTCATTTTTAAGCTTTTATTTTTCCACAAGCAAATCATAATCTCAATTATCAACTTTACAAACTTCTATCCCTCTTTAACTTTAACTTGTCCATTCATAATATAAATCATCAATTTATATTGATCTAATTAACATACAATTAGAGTCAAGTTGTCCTAAAACTAAATTAATAATTCAATATCAATAATAATCAAATCAACTATCTTTTTGAAATCAAAAACATAATTCTTTGCAACCTCACCAATGTTTCACTCATTGCACTCAATTGTTTAGGGTGAAAAGTATCAAACTCTCAAATCAATGCATAATAAAACTATTAATCAAAAGCTTTTAATATTGTCATATCTTCACCACTTACATGTAAACTAGAAACAAAAATCAAATGGTCTTGACAAGGGTTTAATAGGGCTTAGGTAAGGTATGATTGGGAAATTGAAAATATGATGATTTTGAAGGAAATTTACAAAAAAAGCATTATAAAAGACTTATCACTTCACAATA
The DNA here is from genome assembly GCA_027575705.1 of Erythroxylum echinodendron. NCBI lineage: Eukaryota > Viridiplantae > Streptophyta > Magnoliopsida > Malpighiales > Erythroxylaceae > Erythroxylum > Erythroxylum echinodendron. The sequence goes on from JANZXR010000171.1 coordinate 23,530,006, forward strand.
TATAAGTCCTTGCATTATAAATCCATTAGTACTCTACATTTTTTCCTATTCTTGCAACATACTTTTGTTTCATATTTTCGATCATGCATCATGTACCACAATTAAAGAAATATTGTACGTTTCAAAATTTTAAGTTTTAAACAATCAAGTAATGTAAATAATTTCAAGGTTTTAATTAGTAAAAAAGGCTCTAAGAAAAAAAAGATAAAGGTTAATAATGGAGTTATAATCAATGAAAAAGGATAAAGCTCAAAATTGGTTACTCCTGAGGATAAAATATGGTAGGGTAATTATCAAAGAAATAAACTTAAACAACTATTGAATCTAAGTGCCTTTATCACTTTAATACTTCTAATTTAACAAAATATGGTCTCAATTTGCATAATAAAAGCAAGTTTTAGAATCATCCAACTATGCATGATAATACACATGAAAGAATGAAAGAGCTTGAAAATTTATATATTTTACTCTTAGGCTCGAAAACTCACACAAAAAATGGTTATATGAGTGTAAACAATATGCAATTTTCATGCAAATTAAATTTCTTATTCACTACTAAAAATATGACTTATAAAAGTAAGTTTGTTGTAACTATCATCCTTTTGCATACTAATTCAAATTAATAGTCAATAATAAAAAAAGTATTTATGGACAAATTTCAACTAATTTAGAATATCAGTTAATAAAATTTAATAACTATGATTATAATAAGCTTAAGAAAATTATTATCCCCTTCCTCACATTTAAAATTGTATATTGTCTCAAATGTACACAATATAAGCATATATGAATAAAAAGTGAGAAAGTGGAGTTTGGTATGTCCCTGAGTAATAAAATTTTGAAATTTTAATTTTGATAAATTTGGGACTATCCATCTGATACTAGATGCAAACATCCTTACAGATATAAATGAAAAGGAATAAAAAGATAATAATATAACAATAAATTAGATAAATAAAAAATAAAAAATGAAAATAATGTTAAAGCTCTATACTAACACAAAATAAAAACAAAAAGAAAGAGAATTAAAAAAACAAAACTTGTCATAAATCTTAGGTTACCTTCCAAGTAGAGTTTGTTTAACGTTGTTAGCTCAACGTACCATTCATGCTTATCATTAACTAGGGTCTATAATCGGTGGCTGACTTCCACTCATTTCTCCACATGGTAGTTTAGTAGCCTTTAAATAAGCCACTTGTTGCAAGATAATAACAAAAGTATAATTTATCAAATTAATAAATCCTATAGACTACATTAATTCCTTTTTTAATGAAAAATGAATAAAATAAGGGATAACAAAACTTTTTGAGTATTTGGTTGACACAAATAACTTGTCTTGGAGGACTTGGGAATCATCTGTACTTAAGGTGACTACTAATGATTCTCTCCTCCATTTGTTCTTCCTTAACCATCTTTGTCCACTCTTCTTCTTTCTCTTCCTAGACAAAAGCTGCTGTCTCTTCTTCTTCTTCAATTATCTTTTGCTACTTCTCTCCTTCCTATTCTTGGATAAAGGCTTCCTTTTCTTCTTCATCTTATTCTACTTCCTCTATCATCTGTTTGTTGTTTTCTTCCAAAACACCTCCTTACCTTCCTGAGATGCAATGTCATTTATGAAATCAACCTTCATTTCTTCTTCACTCTAAGGAGTTAATATGCTTAAATAGTATGCTATATTATGCTCAATATACAGGTGAAGAAAATCTTTTTTTGAATTCATATTGGCTTGCTACACTTTTGGAAATGTATTCCATTATTTTATTTGTAATACTTTCTTCTTGCTGCTATTGATGTAAATATTCAATTGAAGCATAATTATTCCATCCATAAGCTTAAGGATTGCCCCACTATGAATAATAAGTATCCTCTTTGTATTTATTTGTGTATTTGTTTATACTCCCAATCGTGACTTATGTTTATTTTATTTCATTTTTATTTTACTATTATTTTCCAAAATTCCCTAATTTTGGCGCTTAGTTGTCACGAAATAAGAACTGAGACTCATGGATAACATCTTTGGTATCAAAGCCCATGGTTTCTAAGGATTCCTAGGGTTAGAATATATTATAATATGAAATATATAATGTGCTATAAAATGTTTGTATTGCTAAATTGTTAAATTACTTGTTTTCACTGTCAAGTTTATTGATTGCATTGAGTGATAGACACATCATGCATACATGTAGAAAATAATATCAAAATAAAAGTAAGTTAAAGGATAATGTTTAGATTAAAGGACCAAATGCTACCTCATGGAAGAATACAAGAAGTTTTACAAGGATCTGCTACATCTGATTCCCCACCGTTAGGGACGGGTACTGATGAGTATAGAATCCAAATAATTGCAACTGCATGAGTCATACGTATGAACTTTTGGTAAGAGTTTGAGCTGTTAGAAACAATGAGAAGAATGGTGATTTGTCAGAGTGTAATGAAAGTTTGTGGATATCTAGAAATAAGAAATACTACGTAGTTTGATATGTTAGACATAGATTCAATATTTGTGGTTATGTCAGCAAATATGGTGGTGGAATTTTGTTATGGATATGCATTTGAATTGATATGGATGTGATTATATTTTGATGAATTGACTGAGAAGGAAATAGAGACATAAGTACAAATGACAAGATTTAAAGTGTACAAGCAAAGTGGAATCGAAAGGTTGAACTTGGAATTTAAAATGATTATTTAATTAATGTGATAAGAGTTATGATTTAGTATAAGATTGTGTTAGTGGATTATCAAAATTTCAAGATGGTTATATGTCTATAATTATGAATTGATTAAGAACGTATGTATGGAAGATGAAATAAATGATAGTGACATATGTTAAAGTTCTCAAGGTTATGTCGACTAGTTATTATGAGTACATATTTGATAATGTAGTTACATTGGTGACTAATGTGATTGATCACATATGAAATCTATATTTGGATATGATATAGGAGGTAATCTATAATCCCTATCGTTAAAATCGTGAGATGAATCAGAGTAACACAATGGAAGTATGAGATTAGGTGGTTATGTTAAAAAGGTAACTAACATGGAGAAGTAACTTTTGAATAGTCGTAGAATATTCAGAGGTTGTTCAGAACCAATTACAATTGAAGTATCATTAGCATGAGATAATAATTGGTGACCTGTTGAAAATGCCTTTCTATTATTCTGATAATGTAAAGTGTGATAGGAATTGATTTTATTGAAATATCATAAACAATTGAAATTGATCTTATTGAGGTATTAAGAATGGCTGAAACAGAAATGATAAATACAATTGATTGATAAAGATATGGAAACAGTGTAGATGATTGAGTTGAGAAACTTTCTTGTGATAGAGATATTTTATCGAATCATATCGCGTAAATTAAATGTTCCATTTCTAGGAATAAATGACTATTAAACAAACCAGACGTGACTATTGGAGTCAGTTAGAAATAAGACTCAAGCATAAGAAGTTGAATATGCTATAGAGAGTGCATGAATGTTGTTTAATGTAAAGTAGCCTACCTATATTATTCATTCCATAAAATTGAGGTGATGTGGCTGATATTATTAAAGGAATTTAGGTTTGATAAAATTGAAATATGAAAGCAACTGTATATGATAAATGCAAGTGAATGATTACATATGAAGTGAAAATTGATCTGTAGTAGAATTTGCACGACTCAAGAAAAATAGAAGAGTTAAGTGGATCAACGCTGAAGAGATATGGAATAGCAAGTAGAAGATAAAAAGTGTTTTGAGAGTATCGTATCGCTTTGATAAGGTATGTTGAAGTTCGGTCAAAAGGGTAGTGAAATTGTGAGAAACCTGAGATATATTGAGGAACCATTTTAGATAGTAGGGTATTTGAATAAGCAACTAAATCGATCCATTCCATTGGATATAGAAGTTTGGAAGAAATCATTCGAGTCAAGAAGCTATTTGTTTGATCAATCAGGTAAGAATTTTGAGGACGAAATTCTTTAAGGGGGGATTTTTGGACCCTAAACTTTTCTTAGAACTTAGAATTATTAAATAAGAAATTGTTGGCATTTAGTTATGAGTAAAAATCAGAATTCTTGAATTAGAAATTTATGGAGTTTATTTATGAATATTTTTAATTACATATGGTTGCATGGATTAAATGGAAGTGTTAGATTCAAGTTAAGAAGTTAGCAGGTATTAAAGTCAATATAGAAGGGTAAGTTTAGAAGATTAAAGTTTGTTTTAGATTAATAAGAGAAGAACAAATGAAGGGTGTGTGAATGAAGAAAGAACGAGACGTGTTCGTGAGTTTAAGAAAGAAAGAAAAAAAGAACTTAGAAGAAACTAAAGAAACAGGAAGAGAGTCGTGAAAGGGACAGATATGTTTGAGAAGCTAGGGAAAAAGAGAGAGTCATGTAAAATAAGAAAGAAAGAGAGAAGAAAGTTGTAGAAAGAAGTAGAAGAAGAGAAGTAGAAACCGAACCAGAAAAGAAGAAGAAGGAAAGAAAGATAAAGGAGATAAGAAGAGGAAGAAGAATATTCAGCTGAGTTTTAGGTAACCCTTTATCTATTTTCTTGTTTTGATAGAAGAAGAAAGTAGAGGCACTAGGTTTTTATACGCTAAAAATGAAGAGAGAAAGAAGAGGAACAAGAGATTTATATTTTTAGATTTTTATAAACTTTTAACTAGATCTTAGTTCTTCTAGCTTAGATAAACTAAGAGTAGATTAAGTCTAAGTTCATTTTTGGATAGTAGAGCTTTATGGAATTTCTATTCGTATATGTTGTTTAATGAAAAATATGTTTGTTTGAAGGGAATCAAGAATATTGAAGGTAAGAGAAAGAGGAAGAATGAACTTAAGTTTGAAGTTACAAGTAAATAGGTGGGTAATACATTTATAGTCATTATGTTGATGAGCTAAATTATTTTCTTGTATATGTACTCAAATGATTGCCTTTTTATCATTGTGAATGAGGGAAAAATCATCTATGATTGATATCATGTTTGCTTTGAAAGACTTTACTGCTTTTGGAGTTAATAAGAAGAAGAAAACCTTCAAGAAGCATGAAAATATGATTATGATATGAAATATGTAAGCATTGAAAATTTGCTTAAGTGGGTAAGAGAGATACCATTTTGTTCGTCACATGCACGTTAACCTAAAGTCTTGTCCCTGCTACCCGTTTATGGCACATGAGCTTCGAAAAATGAACTTATTCTGTTCATGGTATAAACTTCGGTTTCGCTATTCTATTTTATGAGATTCTCTCAAGCTATATTATTGTGTACTCTTTTGTGATTTACTGAGCATGATTTATAATTGAATGCTTTGTTTGATGATTATAAATGTTTGCTCAAGGTACACGCTCTAAGTTTCAATATTTTTAACCTTGGTAATTACCGCAAGTGCACGGGTTGTTCATGTAGTACCTAAGGTGTCGATCCCATGAGGAAGGGAACTAGTCCTAAGTCTAATAACAGCTAAGTCACAAACCTAACAACTACTACAGAAAAGTAAATCAATTGATAATCGGATATGATAATTGAAAGTGCTAAAAGAAACAGAAAAGCAATCATACAACCAAGTCCAAAATCAACCTAGAAATCACCAAATGAGAGAAAGGGGATTTTAATCGAAATTAAAGAAACTCAACCAGCTATGCAATTATTGACTAAACAAGCCTAGACAGTCCTAAGGTGAATTACTCTCTCTCAAGTTATAATTCTTAACCCTAATTTAATTTATGGGAATTATGATATCTTGATTCGTAATCGACCCAAAAACTATATTAGATCTAAAGTTGCCTACTAACCTACCAGGATCCTATGCTCAATCTCTTGTTACACGATTCTACCTGTTTTATTTAATCCTTTTACCTATCAATTCACCCAACTCTTGTTAGCCCAAATTGATTATTTTCACTTAGCTAACCCTCTCAGTCTATTGTCAAGTTATTAAGAACAGGACTTAGGTCACAATCCAATCAATAAAAACACAATCGAATAAACTTCATTAATCTCAAGAATTAAATCCAAAGGTGAGTTTAGATATCAACTTAACATTCAACCAAACAAATCTCAACACCTATTTCAATTCTATACATGAATAAAATTGAAATAATGGAAA
>JANZXR010000171.1:23566119-23582856 GCA_027575705.1 Erythroxylum echinodendron
AATTAAACTCCGATTAAAAAAATGATTTAACCATAAGATCGCCAAATTCATTCAATTCATGCTTACTAAAAAAAATTCGGGGTCCAACATTTTTCCCCCTCTAAAAAAAATTTCGTCCTCGAAATTATTACGTGAGTCATCGAAAAGATGTGGATACTTCTCCTTCACTGCTTCTAAGGGCTCCTATGTGGCCTCTTCCACTGAATGGTTTCTCCATAGGACTTTGACTAGTAGAACCGTCTTGTTCCTGAGAACTTTCTCCTTGGTATCCAAAATCTCCACTGGAATCTCCTTATAACTGAGATCATCCCTCAATTGAACCTCATTGGTCTCAATGATGTGAGAAGGATCTGACCTATACCTCCTCAGTATGGAAACCTGAAAGACATCATGAATTTGAGACAACTTTGGGAGCAATGCCAACCTATAGGCTAATGGCCCAATTCTCTCAAAAATTTCATAAGGACCCACATATCTTGGACTTAACTTGCCTTTCTTGCCAAATCTCATGACTATTTTCCATGGAGATGTCTTGAGAAACACTTTCTTACCGACTTCATACTTCATTTCCTTTCGGTGTGCATCGGCATAACTCTTCATTCTATCATGTGCAGCTTTAAGCTATTGCTTAGCCAAATTGACCTTGTCAACAGTCATTTGAACCAACTCTAGCTCTATCAGTTTCCTTTCTCCTTCATCCTAACATATCGGAGTTCTACATCTTCTTCCATACAGTGCTTCATAAGGAGCCATCTGAATGCTCGAATGGTACGAATTATTGTAAGCAAATTCGACCAGTGGCGAATGCTCATCCTAAGCTCCTTTGAAGTCCATCACATATGCCTTGAGCATTCCCTCAAGTGACCGAATGGTCCTCTCAGATTGACCATCTGTCTGAGGATGAAAAGCTGTACTAAAACTCAACTTGGTTCCCGTAGCCTCTTGTAAACTTCCCCAGAATCTCGAAGTAAATTGAGGATCCCTATCAGAAACAATAGAATCGGGAATCCTATGCAATCTTACTATCTCATCAACATACTTCTTAGCTAGTACATGCAGAGGATCAGTCTGTTTAATTGCTAAAAAATGGGTTGACTTCGTCAAACGATCTACAACAACCCATATGGCATCATACTTCCTATTAGTCTTAGGCAAACCCATCAAAAAGTCCATAGTCACTCTTTGCCACTTCCACTCAGGAATGGACAATGGTTTTAACTTGCCTGAAGATGCCTCGTGTTCAGCCTTGACTTGCTGACACACTAGATACTTACTCACATATTTTGCTACATCTTTCTTCATGCCTTTCCACCAGAAATGTTCCTTTAGATCTCTGTACATCCTGGTGCTACCTGGGTGCATAGCATAAGGCGCATTGTGTGCCTCATCGAGTATTTCATCCTTTTCCTCCTTGACACTTGGAATACAAAGTCTATTTCCAACAGTCATAAGTCTATCATCCCTCATTACCACTTCAGATGTCTTACCATTTTTAACTTCTTCTCGAAGCTTGCTTAGTTCTGCATCCTGTGTCTGTAACTCCCTGTCTTACTCTGAAGTTAGCAACAATACCACTTGGTTCCTCTTGTTTCAAGCTTATCTTAAGCTTAGCCATTTCTTCCAATAAAGGCAAATAAACTGTCTAAACATGAGCCATTGAGGACTTCCTACTCAAAGCATCTGCCACTACATTCACTTACTCAATCATCAAATCATAATCCTTAAGCAGCTCAATCCACCTTCTTTGTCTCAAATTTAGTTCTTTCTGACGTAACAGATACTTTATGATCTGTAAAGATCCGCATCTGAACCCCATACAAATAGTGTCTCCAAATCTTTAAGGCAAAAATCATAGCTGCCAATTCCAAATGATGGGTCGGATAATTCAATTCATGAAGCTTTAGTTTCCTTGAAGCATACGCTATCACTTTGTCTCCCTGCATCAATATACAACCCAAACCCTTCTTTGAGGCATCACTGTACATAGTATAGCCCTCATTTCCAGTAGGCAATATAAAAACTAGAGTACTAGTTAATCTTCTCTTGAGCTCTTCAAAGCTTTTCTGACATTCCTCACCCTAGATAAATTTATGATTCTTCCTCAATAGCTTGGTCATCGGAGCAGCAATCATAGAAAATCCTTCTACAAACGTTCTATAATAACCTACCAGACCCAGAAAACTCCTCACCTCTGTTATCGACTTGGGTGCCTGCCAATTCACTACTGCTTCAACCTTTCTTGGATCCATATGAACCCCATTCTATGAAATTACATGTCCAAGGAATATCACCTTATGAAGCCAAAACTCACACTTGCTAAACTTAGCATAAAGCTCCTTCTCTCTCAGTGTCTGTAACACTCTCTTGAGATGATTCTCATATTCCCTTTCACTCTTGGAATAAACCAGAATGTCATCAATAAACACACTGACAAACTGATCCAGATACTCCCTGAAGATACTATTCATAAGATCCATGAAAGCAGCTAGAGCATCGGTCAGACCAAATGGCATAACTAGGAACTCGTAATGCCCATAACGAGCCTTAAAGGCTGTCTTGCTTACATCAGACTCCTTAATTCTGAGCTAATAATAGCCTGACCTGAGATCGATCTTAGAAAAGACCCTTGCTCTTTGTAGCTGGTCAAACAGATCGTCAATCCTGGGCAGGGGATACTTGTTCTTAACAGTCACTTTGTTGAGTCTCCGGTAATCGATGCACATATTCCATGTCCTATCCTTCTTTCTAACAAACAGAACCGTCACTCCCCATGGTGATAAACTCAACCTTATGTATCCCTTCCTTAACAGTTCCTCCAACTGTTCTTTAAGCTCCTGCAGTTCCGCTAGAGCCATTCTATATGGTGCTATAGAAATGGGTGCAGTCCCAGGAATCAAGTCGATGGCAAACTTGATTTCTCTTATCGGTGGCAAGCCAGGTAAGTCCTCTGGGAACACATCTAGAAAATCCCTTACAACCGAAAAATTCACTAACCTCCCTTCATTCCCCTCAGTATCCACGATGTGTGCCAAGAAGGCTTCACACCCTTTTCTATCATCCTGTTAACTATCAAACCGAAATGAGTCTGGCAATGCTATTCTTCTGTCTCCTCGGAAAGTCACCTTCTCTCCATTTCCTAATTCAAATTCTACCACCTTGAGGCTGCAATCCAACTTCGCATTATACTTCTCTAAGGCATCCATTCCCAATATCACCTCTAGACCCTTTAACTCCAACGGTAGCAAATCCACTACTAGTTGAGCACCCCCAGTAAAAAGCTTACAATTCCTATACACTTGACTTATTATCACCTTGCTCCCTAAAGGAGTACTAACAATCAAGGGACTATCCATTGGCATCAAATTAACATCATGAAAGATCATGCTTGTAGAAACAAATGAATGTGTGGAGCCAGAATCAATCAACAAATATACTGCAAAATTGAATAACTGAGCCTTACCCGTGACAACTTTAGGTGCAGCTGCAACTTCCTTCCTTATCATGGCAAACACCCTTGCTTATGCCTGAACCAGACCCTTTGGCCTTCCTAGAGGAATAGTCTTCCTTGTAGCTCCAGAACTGCCCAACTCTATGATTGTCTTGGTTCCCACTGTTCCTGCTTTCCTTGGGGCTTGAAACTGTGACCCCTCTTGCCTTGGTACTTGGGGACAATCTTTGATCATGTGTCCCTTCTCTCCATATCGAAAACATGCTCCAAGTAACTTGAAGCACTCTCCCTTATAGAATTTCCCACAATATTCACACAGAGGGTTTGTGGGTCTACTTCTCTCCATCCTACTATTGCCTCCTACTGTTGAGGCTTGCACTGACACTGCCCTTGCTGGCTTGTCCTTACCTGAAGCACTACTTCCCACCTTACTCTGTGTATGGAAGCTTTTCCCACTTCTCTCCGGCATTGGAGTACTCATCCCCTTCTTGGAAAATGGCTCCCTGTTCTTCCTCTTCCTACTCATTTCATTCTTTATGTTCTCAAGCTTCTCAGCCTGGAGTGAAGAATCTACCAACTGTTAGTAGTCACAGAAATTATGGATCAAGACTTTCTCTTTGATCCCCAAATGAAGACCTCCCTCAAACTTGCGGCACTTGTCTTCTTCATTCACCACAATGTTTGCTGCATAGCGTGAAAGCTGTGTGAACTTCAGTTCATATTCACTCACACTTTAGAAACTCCCTAGCTTTCTCTTGTACATAAACCCTCAAGAGGTACTTCTTCCTGAACACCTCCACAAAGTCTCTCTATGTCAACACTGGAGGTATAACCTGACTGTGGGGCAATGATTCCCACCAGTGGAATGCATCCCCCTGCAGCAAATTGACTACATAGTCTAACTTCTCCTCATCCGAACACTTCATCTGAATTAGGACCCTTTCGGTCCCTCAGCCATGCTTCAGCTTCTTCAGGATTTGTAGTCCTATTGAAGTCTACCGACCATACTTGCGAAGCTTATCATATTGTCCAGTCCGCTCCACTGGAGCTTGTGTCAGAACTTGAGACCTTTGGCCCATGGCATATGAGAAAGCCTGAGCAAAAGCTTGAAAGAACCTTTGATCTAAAGAATTAACTTGAGGCATAGGAGGAGGCGGTGGAGGCTCCTCATGCTACAAACTAGGTGCCTCAGAATCAATAACAGGATGTGTCCCCGCATCTTGTGGGATAAAAGACTCATTCGTGCTCCCTTGGCGAGGGCTGGACCGAGTCAAAGCTCCTCGAATTCTCTTTCGAGGCGGTATAATCACTACTGATATATAAAACCAAAGAAAATCTTCAATTCTTGCACAAAGGTTTTCAAAGGGGTGTAAAACAATTCAAGTCATACAGAACAATTTCAATTCATAACCACGATTCAAAACATTGCAAGTAATTCACTTAAAATCCATCCATATACACTGCATATCTCCACCTTCCCAATTTATCCTTCGGATACTTTTAAACTTGGTCTTTAACCCGGACTTTAACCTAATCGCTCTGATACCATAAGTGTTGAGCCCCCACCTCCTGTGGGACACATGGCCGACGTCCTAAGTGACATCTGGACGTGCATCACATAAGGGTGGAGTGCCCTCACCAGGACAAACCTTAATCTGAAACTTCATCTTGATCACTTCTTATCATCTTGTCCCACAACTTGTACTTGGCCTTAGTCTTTAATTGATTCTTGATACTTTATTTTTGTGAAGTCTGTGTTTAAATTCCAAGTAAGTGATGGTTCAATAATACTGGCTTAACTCCTTCTTTATATCGTCTGTGGTTAGCCCATCGTTTGTGTTTACTTATGGCCGAAGTTCTATCTTCTAGGTTTCATTGTCTATAATTAACTTTCATTGTCTGGGTTAACCCCTCTCCTATCGTCTATCTTTTTACCGTTTGTCTTTCTATCGTCTGTCTTATGACGTGTCTTCACAGACAATTCCTTACGTCTGTGTTATGACGTGTCGTCTGTATTTCTTGCGTCTGTGTGTGACGTCAGTACAGACAATCCCTTACGTTTGTGTTTCATATGTCTGTCTTCCTTTGCATCTGTGTGTGGCGTCAGCACAGACGATACCCTTCCTCTATATCTTCCTTTGCATTTGTGTTGTGATGTCAGCATAGACGATTCCTTTCATCTGTGGTCTTCTTTTCTGTATGCCTTATTGAATGTAAACTTAACTCCTTCTAGACACCCTCATTCATCCAAATCCAAAGTCAGAAATACACAAACCTAAACCTCAACTGCTTCTCAATGCCTCGAATTCTTTGGATCAACTCGTGCAATGTGGAAACTTAACAGTTATCATAATCATACACAGAACATACATATATTTCATTTATTCTTGAACAAATATTGGTTTTACAAAGATTTAATAGCCTTACAACCCATAATACATCAATACACTTGAATCAGTAAATCTTGAAAGGTTGCTAAAGCCTTAAGTTCTCCAAAATTTAACTTAAGAGTACAAAGAATATGTACAAAATGGAGTGCTGCCTTGACTCTTGACTATTCACTCTCTTATTCTTCACCTGAATGGGATAGAATTGGGAGGGGGTGAGTTTAAAGATCGTGGTTAGCAGGATTATCATCAAGAAATAAGCAGGTACTTTTTCAAAACTCATTGAAATATACAATTTAAAAGACTACTTGGAAGATCAGAACTTTGTTGTTTCTCAAAAACCATATTCAGACAAACAAATCATGGTCAGCTTTAAGTTATGTATGCATCAAAATTAATAACTCATAATCACATCGAAATGGTCTGGAATGGTCCATAAACAGAACAAACTAACACAGTCCATATAATGATCCTGTGAAGTCGTAAATAGAACGAACTAGCACAATTCCCACTTAGTGGTTTTGTGCAGTCGTAAACATGAGGGAGTCTATGAAGGAACTCTATGCCACTAGTGGGCAGGCGGGAGAAGCCTTTAGTCTAAGTACACTTGACATCAGAATGGACCATACTAAACCCACATAACATGTATTTCATGATCTTGAATACTTGTTGCCCAAAATGGCAATTCTTGAAAACTTGCTTTTCATATCCGAAAACATGTTTTCATAAACTCGTAATTTTTCAAAATAAACATTTCTGAATCATGCAGTAACATATAACACCTTTACAACTCAACCAAAAACAAACAAATGCACATATTTGAAGTAAACAAAATCTTTCATGTTTCTTGTAAAAGAAAACAATTTAATAGCCTATTGCTTAATCATAAAATTGTAACCCACCTGAAATCCTTGCTTGCTTAGGTATTGGATCTACAGAAGTCTTTCCTCTTGTTCCTCTTGTCTCTCTCGAACCCCTCCTTATTTTCCTTCATAAAAGACATAACTCCCATTCAATAGAAATTCGGACTTGAATAAACCCATAAGGTACATTCACTAAAATAGATCCTACAACACTTAAATCCATATATTTCTTAAGCTTTTTAAACTAAAAACCCTTCAAAATTGCAAAAGATTTAACATCCACATACCTTGAGTCTTCAACAAACAATGAGATTCTTAGCTCTACAAAAAGCTCTTCTCTTCCTCTTTCTTTTTCCCTTCTTGAGCAAGCTCAGATTCTCTCTTTAAGACTAAGAGAAATAATGACCTAGTTTAAAGCTCTATTCTTTTAACTCCCCCGAAATTTTTCTTCTTCTTTTTCTCTCTTCTTCGTGTTTTTGTCTTCTTATTTACAAGACATTATTTTTCCTCTTCCCATTCTACCCTCAAGGAGTGTTAAAAATCCAATTTGCCCTTCTAAGGCTTCTAACCTTAGCAATCTACCTGAAATTTCCTTATGCATTCTTAATTCTTCAATTTAACTCTTCTAATTTCCATCAATACATGAAAGAAGTCCTCCTGGACTTGATTTAATAATTACACTCTGATTAAAAAAAATTATTTAACCATAAGATCGCCAAATTCATTCAATTCATGCTTACTAAAAAAAAATTTTGGGGTTCAACAACAGCATACAAAAAGACTTTTGATTTTTGTTTCTAGTTTATACATAAGTCATGGAGACGTGATTTTATTGCAATCATATGGTACGAATTCTACTATGCATGGATTGAGACTTTGATACTTTTCACCCTAAATACTTTAGGACATTGAGAGAAATCTTGTTGAGGGTCTAAAGAGAAATGTTTTTTATTTCAACGCGATTGATGATGCGATTATTATTAATATTTCTTATGAACTTAATTTTAGGATAACGTGACTTTAATTATATGTTAATTTGATTCAATAGGATATGATGATGTATAGTATACGTGGATAGATTGAGATTTATGATGGATTGATGTTGTAAATTTATAATTTTGATTATTTTTTTTCTTGAGGATAAGAAAAAACTTAAGTGTGGGAATATTTAATAGATGGATATTTTACTATATTTTACTACCTATAGTTGATGTATTTTGCTTGATATTTTATACTTTTATTGTATATTTGGTACTTACTTAGCTCCAAGTATGTATATAGATGATAATTGCCTTCGTGGACTAAAAGGTGAAGAATTCGAACGAGATCAAGGTAGAAATTGAATGATTTGAAGTGCAGAAAGGATGCACGGTAGTGCACAAAACTGTGCACTTCCTCGAGCTGGTACATTGTCATGATTCTTGTAATTTTTGATTATGCACGACTGTGCAAGAGACCATGCATCTCCCCATTGTAACACCCACATACCCCCTAGGAGGATATGTCGATGCTATACAAAACACAACCAAAATAATCCAAAACATACTAAAGCATTTCCAGAAACTCAATGTACATACATTTCATTCATTAATGGTTGGGTCATATTCAGAGCATAACATACACATGGTACTTATTACATACAAGTCTTAAATCCAAATCCAAACTATTTTAAGGTTATTAAAAAACATTAAGCAATACATAAAATAAAACATGCCTCATTACCTTGACAAATAATTCAAAAAAAAAATGAACACTCTAGAATAAAACACAATCTTCTTGGCTACTGTGGTTGTCTTTGTCCCAATCTCAAGACTTCTTATCAGAACCTACACAAAGGAAAAACCATCATGTCAAGCATATAGCTTAGTGAGGAATAATTAAACAAGATATAAACTGGCGACCCTCTTTAACAGTCGTCTAGCATTCACATGTACAGAATCAGATCATATCACCAGCAATCTTTAATTGTCCATATTATGGAGCAAACCAAACATTGCATGTCTCATAACAAAATATAATTCATCATTACAAAACAAGACATATAAATATCATAATAGAATGTAATTGCTTCAAAACAGAACACACAAGTGATCAAACTTATAAATCCTATGATTATGGGATGAGTGAACCCAAGGTTCACTCACCCACAACCTCTAATTTGTTTCTAGATTTTCTCAAGACAGGTTTCAAGTCAGTTTTTTATGGCCATTTTGACATAAAAACTGAGGTTTTTAGGCAATATGTTCTTCTAAAAAAATGTTCCTCTATGTCTTAAGTTTCTAATGAACTAATGTTGATACAATGTGGTTCATTACTTATAGTGTTATATCCAAAATACTATAGATTGTTCTCAGACAGTGACATAATCCAAAACCCAAATTCAAGCCAAATTAAAAAACCCTTAAAAACAAAAATAAAATTCTATTCCTTCATGAAAATTGTAGAAATATGTATTTAGTTTAATCTAAATTTAAAATCACCCCATTTGGATATCTATAGGACAAGTTATGGATAAAATATCGATTTCTATTTAGTGGAACCACGACAATTAACTCACGTCTTACTCCTTCGATGCCCCTTCAAAGTTCGTCAATTCCACTTCAATTCCACCTTATTCATACCTCAATTACACATCAATTTCATGTTAGAACCAATTCAAAAGTCATTCATTAAATAACCTACAAATCAATATCTTCCACACACCAAAACCAAACCAAAAATTATCATACAAGGCTTATTTTTCCAGCATTCAATTATCAACATCATAACACATATTTCATGCCAATTCAATTATAATAAAAATTGTATTAATTTATGCTATCAAGTTTAGAATTCCCTTACGTTATTAACTTCAAAAAGCAACTCCAAAGAAGCAAGCTAACTAGTCTTCCAAGCAACCAACATTGCTCAAAGATGTTAAGTTATGATGCTTGAAATTGTAGCAAAAGTCCAGAAGTTTATGAAAGAGTAGGAGAGTTTCGGTTGAGCGGAGCAAAGGATAGAGAGAAGGCTGTAGAAACACCAAATGAGCTAGAATGAATCTGCACTTGCCTAAACCTTGTGATGCAAGATGTCCTCATTTTGAAAGGGCACATGTCACCAATGCATCTATCCCATTTGTCCACCATATAAGCTACCAAATGTCGTAACTTTATTAGGCCATTTGTCACTCACCAATGCTATCAAATTCCATTCAATTATACTGCCATTTATCCCTTATTTATCTAGTCATCCGAATTTCTATGTACCAACTTATCTTGCCACTTGACAATTTTTCTAGTCCAAATATGCAATTTAATACCTTAATTCTCTAATGGTAACAATTAATTCCAACTCACTAAGTATGATCCATTAAACCAAAATTCAAGTCAAATGTAATTTACAATCATATTATAATTTTTAACGCCTATCATACATGTACTTTCATAAACATGTAACATTCTAACTAGGGTATAGTTTGGGGCCTTAGACCCAAAACCCTAAATTTTGTTATAAATAGACATTTTGGGAGGTGAAAGAGGAGGCAATCAGTAGGAATCGAAGAGAAAACTTAGGGAGGCGATTCTAGATGTGGAAATCATTCTCTAGGTGCAATTTTGTCCAGAGAAGTGAAAAGTATAAAGAAATCATCGAAAGATCCATCAAAATATAAGATCAAGCCTCTAGTTGCAAGAACATTTGATAGAAGACAATCAAGGAGATTTAGAATTATGAACCCATCGTTTTCAATTTGTATTTTTGTTTATGTATGTTTGATTTCTTATTTAATCATGTGTAACTAAACATCTAGTTAGTATTTAGGTTAGATTAACCTTCTGTTAGTAATTTGATATGATTTGATTCTTTTATTAATAAAATTGGTTGTTTGAGGTATTATAATCTAATTGTGCATTTTATTTATATTCTAACAACTCGAGAATATTATATCATAATTTAATTTCATAATTAGAGAATGAGAAATCCTAGTGTGAATAGATCTACCTTGATTAGGAGGAGTTGATTGCAACCTTAGAGATAGGATGACATAGATCTTCTGGATTAGGGTCAAACATAATAAAGGAACTCATAAATCAGTAACGCAATCCTATAAGATTTAACCTAAACGATTAGCTGTTAATAGACTTAAGTTCAGCTATTAGTGTGCTATAGGAGTCTCCATGGTCCAATACATCAACAAAACAATTGCATCATAAAAGACCAATCAGTTAAGGTTTAAGAGGATTCAAACTAGATACTAATTTCTGATAACGATAGTTTTTTAAGTGAATTCCACTGTCTTTGCGTTCATTATCATTTCCTATTTCTTTAATAGTTTTAGTTTTTATTTTCTTTTTATTAAAAATATATAATCAATATGTAGGCTAGATAATAGAGGAAGGGTATAGTATTCGTCGTCTTCATGAGATCGACTCATACTTGCAGGTACTAGCTACAGCTACGTTGTACACTTACAGTTATTACATAATTGACCAACTTAAGAAATAGGTCAATCAATTCTACTCGAAAAACAAACTTTATGGGATTTAACTTCAATTTATGCATTTTTATCTTATAAAAAACTTATCGTAAATCATGTATATGACCCGTACTCTTTTTTATTTCCAATAATGTCATTTATTTAAACTTTTAAAGTGCATTATATCAAATCATGGAAGATAACGTTCATAGCCCATTGATAAGTGGCTCCTACGTTCTTTAAACTAAAAGGCATTACGACCCACTTGAATATCCCTATTGACCTTCAAAATCTGAAAGTTGTTATAGAAATATCAATTTTTGCTATAAATGTTTAATTATGACTATAAAAATACTCCATAAAAGAAAATAAAGAATGCCCAACCATTACAGATTTATATTAAAAAATCTGTAGTCGGCATTATGTATACATGATTAGGAGTAATTGCATTTAAATCCCTAAAGTCAAAACAAAATTTTATTTTTCCATCTTAACTATAAGCATAATGTTAGCTAACCACTAAGATATCTAACTGGTCTAATGAAACTAGCCTTATATAATTTTTCAACTTCTTCTTTAATCTGCAGTTCAACTTCTTTAGATCACCACATAGGAAGTTGACTATGAAGGAAAAATTATGGATTCATTAAAGTCTATGTTCCACCAACCTTTTATCAACTCTCACATTTCAATATAGTCCCCAAAAAAATAGTCATCAAATTCTTTCAAGAGTTTCACTAGTTCTAACTTTATCTTTGAATCTAAGTTTTTGCTAATAAAGAATCCGCATAATTTTACTGATTCACTTCTTCTAATTATTCTTATATTTGGCTCCCATATTCAAATCAAACTTTTCAGCAACAAATTTGAACTCTTGGACACAATCATCCCTTATTTATGGTTCCTCTTCTTATTCAAAAACTAGTTCTACATTATCACATCTAGTTATTTCTTTAGAATTCTCTAAGATTTTTTGTGTTTAATATTTGATCTCAATGGGTTCAGTTGCTGCTCCTTCTTTTTGTGAAAATTCATACATTAAGTTCCTCTATAATGGGAACCTTCATCAGTCTAGGAGCAAGTATGATGGTAGTTATTTTTATGAATCTTTCTAACTTTATTTTCATCTTTTCTTTCCTTCTATTACATTAAGACAATTTCTAAATTTGAACTAACTTTACATTATCTCTATAGCATTTAGCATCCATAGCATAAAAAATGGTTATGAATAAGCCAAATGATTTCTATTTCATCTCCTTTCCATAAACGTAAAAGTTGACAAAGAGATGATAGCTACAATAGTTGGAGCAGATCCAATCTTACCCCAACAACACTTAGTCTGTGGCATAACTGTCAATAACCAAGAAAGCAGTTAATGAAGTCTTTCCTCCTACCATAATATTTATAGGTAGAATTCCTTATGCTATAGTAGTTTCACTATTAAGTTTAACAATGTATACTTAAGCTGGGGTCAAGTATTAATTGTCTTTTCCCAAATATAACATCATTTTCATCAGTCTAATGTTTATAATAGGCCCATTATCAATTAAAACTCTTGAAGTTAGCCTTCTATTAATATAATTTTTAATATATAGAGGTCTTATATGTTGTGTCATAACATCAACTAGCTTTTCCAACACCACCTTTTTTAGAATTCTCTATCCTATTACTAATAATGACATCCTAGATTCTCCTTACCCAAGAAGGGATTTTGCTTTCTTTGCAAAAGATTTTCCAAATGAAGAAGGTAGTTTTATGGAAGTAATGGTATATGATAACTGAATTGGAATTTCTCCAATCATAATGGATTCATTGGAATCCTTATTGTGGCTCTTAAAATAGGCCAACTACTTATGAAACCTAGAGTTCTCTTTTATGTTGCCTAACTTTTCACTAATGACTTCTACATATCCTTTTTTATTATTAGGATCTATAGTTCTTTCCTCAAAGAAGATAAGTCTTACAAAGGATGATTTTTTTAAGTTGGGGGTTCTAACAATAATGGATTAATTTTCTTAATCTTAGGAATGGACCTATGTTGCTGAATCTTTCTTTTTTTAGTTCAACTTAAGGGCACTAGATTTTTTGGGTGTCTTACTCACTGTCATTTCCAGGATGGTGGCATTATAAATCTAGGTTTTCTGTACTAAAATTTAAGATTTTGTGGTTTATATATTTTGCCTACAAACTTGAGTGAATTTTGTTGGTGATTTTTGTCTAAAATTTTTACCTTCTGTTAGGTTCTAGGAATTCATTGACCTTCATTCCCAAAGTTAGAATTATAGTTAGGAATAAAAACATATTTTCCTGAATTTGATGTTGATGCTAAATCATCTTCCATAATTTTCAACTTCTTTTTGACACCTAATAATAGATGTAAGCTGAATTCGGCGGCATTAACAATTACCATTAGCAAGAATTTTTCAATATAGTTTGGTTAACTTTAATGAACAATATAATTTCCTTATTGATTTTGTCTCGGGGACCAAATTCTTTAACTCCTACTATAAATTTATCTAATGGCTCTAGGTATTGTGATATTTCTAGTACTCTCTACCTCTTATCTCTTCTTTTATAGAAATTATATGCTTTAGTGGTAAGGTGATGAATTTTTCTTACGGCAAATAATTAAAGATATCCTATGTTTTGGGGGTGTCAAAATCTATTTGATGGAGTCTATATTTTTCCTTTGCCTTTCAAGAACTTGCTCTTCAAAGAGGGATAAACACGAGTTCTATAGATGTTGACTTTGACTATTATTGAATCGTAAGAATTCACCTCTCTAACATAAGTGCCTGCTAAATTCTTCTTTTGGTGTCCTTCTTCCCTAAGAATATCTTCGTATATTTGCCACCAGTTCATAGAAATCATGAAGTTTTATGCCTTGTAATTTCTTCCATAATTTAATGTCTAGACTTCTTTGAGCTAACTTCATATATTCAGTTTATGGGAGTATAATCTAGCATTAACTTATCATTTTCATGAAATGAGTGATGAACATGTAAACATTTTCACAACTCTTCTAAGTGAACCCTTGACAACTTAGCTATACTAACTTCAGGCTTAATCTTAAAAAACTAAGTATGAAATGATCTTTTTATTTTACCCCTAGGAATGATAGAATTCTTAGGCAACAAAGCATACCAAAAGAAAGATGTACCTGTTAATGAATTTAGGAATAGCTTCAGCTTAAAGTTGTTGAATTTTTCATAGTTGGTTAATTCTCCACATTGTATAGTGAATCTAGTGATGTGCTCAATGATCAATTGACCATCTTCACCAAAAATAAGTCGAATGTATTAATTTTATAACTATGAGGATAGGATTCTTATGATAAATTTGTTCCATACAAGGCTTATGAAATTTTGGGTGGCCAAGCTATCTTAAACTAATCCCTTCCTGAATAACTTCTTTGATGGCTTCCATAATGACTTGTAATCTCATTTATAGTGGGAGAATAATATGATTGCGGTTTATAACTACAATTTTCACCCATCCCCTCAAATTTGTATTATGGTTCATTAGCTTCAGCCTCCACACTAAATACTTGTCCACCAAACAATTTAGGATTTGACTGCTTATAGGATTAATTGTAATACCCCATGTTAGGGGTTAGAAAATTTAGGAATTTCCAGTACATCATATGTTGGCCCCGGGTCCCCATACGAATTTTAATAAATAAATTCTCACGTTTAAATAAATTAATACTAGGTAGGGAAAATTCGTGGTGGGATCATAGAATAATTATGGGCATAAAATTTAAATTATTCAAAAACAAAAATGATTTAATAAAAAAATTAACTATTAATAAAATTATTAAGGGATAATATCAAATAAAAGAAATAGATAGGAATTATATTAACTAAATAAAATTCATAGGAAAAGTAAAAATAATACTCAAAAATTTAATTTAGAATTTTCCAGAGGAAAAATAAACAAATAACAAAGGTTTAGGTGTTTTCTAAAAAAATAATTAATAACATGTTACAGGTGTGAAAGGGAAACAGAGGAAGGATGAGTGTCGCGATCGTACTGTGTTACGATCGCAACTTTTTGGACAACAGGGAGTCTCGCGGTCTCAACCTGGTTGCGGTCACGAATTTGGCGAGTTTGGGCCGGTCGCGATCGCGCTGCGTCACAATCGCGATTTTTGTGCCAGTGTCGAGATCGCGCCTTAGTCGCGATTGCGAATTGTGAAAATCCACACTGTCGCGATCGCACCACCTCACGATCGTGATTTTTCCTAATCAGACATCCTTACTTCTAAGCAACATATCTTTCAATACAGATATCCAAAAATTTCAAACTATATATCGTTGGAAAGCTAAGATCAAGAACTATAACTTTTATGA
This sequence comes from Erythroxylum echinodendron, assembly GCA_027575705.1. Lineage (NCBI taxonomy): Eukaryota > Viridiplantae > Streptophyta > Magnoliopsida > Malpighiales > Erythroxylaceae > Erythroxylum > Erythroxylum echinodendron. The sequence continues at coordinate 23,581,626 of JANZXR010000171.1, forward strand.
AGATAATTGTATCTAATTCTACCTTTATCGATACAGTTTAATCATTCAAGAGAAATTCCCATTTCTGCTAAAAATTGACACTCCTATACAATTTCTGTTATCTTCTAAAAGCCATAACTTTCACATCTGAAGTCAAAAAATTCTGATCTTGATACCATTGGAAAGCTACAAGAATTATCTACAACTTTTATGAAGACTCCTTAGCATAATTCTGCCTATATCAATGCAGTTTAGTCTCCAAACGTTCAGATCATTGTTCCATTGATTTCCCTGTTAACACTCATCCGATTACTAACAATTCTACTGCTAATTTACAGGACCCAAACTAACATTAAAATTCCTACATATCAATAATCCTTTGCTACATAATTTAACTCAACAAGTCTAGCCAAAGATGCCACAACATTCAACACAAGCTAACTTAAAAATAGAAGAAAAATTCTGCATACATAACTTTACATACATATATCAGAAGAATTTCTGCATTTTTTGTCAACTTTCATTGTCCATTTTCACTGTTCATTTGCAACAACAAAATTGATACACATTTCATACTTCATTTCACACTGCCATGAGAGTATCATAGTTACAAATATATACAAAAATGCTGATGAAAATATGCTTCTAGAAATGCTCCATACTAACGTAATTACAAAAATCCGAATTTCTTGGAGGTTGCCAAACACTTTGCAAGTATCACTTATACTCTGCTGATTCTTCACCTGAGGAGTGAAAATTGATAGGGTGAGCTGAAAGCTCAATGGCTAATATGTTTATAGTCGTTGATAATGAACCATACACAACAAATATGAATATTCATAATCATAATACAACACACCATTATAAAGAACATATTGGCTGAAAAGTATCATCAAGCATAACACTCCAAAATTCATCATAGTTAACATATTCAAAAATGCAATGCACATCAAAATGGCTCGAGAGTTCCGTGGAACGAAACGACGAAGCCGAAGTTTACACCGTGAAACAAAACGAGCCTGATTTCTTAGGATCTCATGGCCACAAGTGGGCAACTGGGAGAAGGCTATAGGTCATCGTGCACGTGACAATCGAAACGGATTTCTCCCTCACCCACATAACAGATTTTACAATGCTCATACATTTCCGAATATGTTCATGCTTTCATGATTCTAAAAGTTTCTGTTTTTCATCCACACAAAGTAACAAACTCCTTTCAAAACAACATGATACACATTCACAGAGAATAAAA
>JANZXR010000171.1:23582956-23603715 GCA_027575705.1 Erythroxylum echinodendron
TTTGAATTAAGTTGATGTGTAATATGTTTTGTAATAACTCTGACAGTATTTTTAAAGTGGATACAATGAAATTTAATTCTTTCGTATGATTCTGTTACTTTAAAGATTTGGATAATGAAATGTTTATGTGCATGTTCTGTTTGATGAATTCGTCAATTTCTGTTAGTCTTAAAATAGCACGTCAGAGTTGGGAGGATCGCGAGTGAAAAACACAGACGAAAGGATTCGTCTGTGATGACATTACAACAAAGAGGCAAGGAGGAATAGAAAGGAGAAGTATCCTCTGTGCTGACATTAGTACACAGAAGAAAGGATGAATGAAGAGTAGAAGTATCCTCTGTGCTGACGTTAGAACACAAAGGAAAGGAGGAATAAATAGTAGAAGTATCGTCTGTGATGACGTCATAATACAGAGGACACGTCATCACATAAAGGATAGAATGTAGAGGAATGGATGAGTAGAGAATAGAAGTATTGTCTGTGATGACATCAGAACACAGAGGACACGTCATCACATAGAAGATAGAACATAGAAGAAAGGATGAGTAGAGCTTAGAAGTATCATTTGTGATGACGTTAGAATACAAAGAACACGTCATCACATAGAAGATAGAACATAGAGGAAAGGATAAATAGAGCTTAGAAGTATCATTTGTGATGATGTCAGAATACAGAGGACACGTCATCCCATAGAAGATAGAACATAGAGGAAAGAATGAGTAGAGAATAGAAGTATTCATCTGTGATGACGTTAGAACACAGAGGACACGTTATCACATAGAAGATAGAACATAAAGGAAAGGATGAGTAGAGAGTAGAAGTACGTCTGTGATGACGTTAAAACATAGAGGACACGTCATCACACAGAGGATAGAACACAGAGGATAGACCACAGATGATAAGTGGTCAACACAGAAAATAAAAGTCAAACACAGAGGATAGACCACAGACGATAAGGGGTCAACATAGAAGATAAAAGTCAACCACAGAGGATAGATCATAGGTCAAGGATTATAAGAAGGAGTTAAGAAGTAATATGAGTTGAAGAATATCCGCTGTATTACTGCTCACAGAGTATCTTTGTGTCACTGTTCACAGACTTCCTTTGTGTTACTATTCGCAGAGTATCGTCTGTGTTACTGTTCATAGACTTCGTCTGTGTTACTGTTCACGTTGTCGTCTAGGTTACTGTTTATGATTATCTTCTGTCCTATTTTTGACCATTCAGAAGTAAAAACTAGCCTTCGAGGTCTTCATGAAAGTTGCAGCTCTTGAAATCCTCTTTCAAACTATCTAAAGAAACATTAAATTGGATCTCTATAGCAAAAGTTATGCTAACAAACCCAAAGCACATATATATGTAAAGTGAGGACTCACCAATGCTGTTCCTTGAGGTATTCAGGTTGAAAGGGATAAATTGATAGTCGAAGAGCAGAGCTCAACTAAAAAGGGGTGTTTGAATGCAAGTATGGGTGATGACTATGTGTTATAAGTATGCGACATCTTGTGGTATAAGAGAGAAGCAAATAAACCGATAATGGTCAAGGTGTTCTCTATAGGAGATAAACTCACGTATTAAGCTATTCTGTATGAGAGTTGGACTTCAGAAACGGGGTCCGAAACAAATAGTGACATATGTAGCCTTACAATTGGTGACATGTGTAGCCTTACAAGTAGTGAAATATAGAGGCTTAAATGAGTGACATGCGGAGCCTAAAGTTAGTAACTCATTGACTAATAGAAGAATAACACATAAACCAATAGAAGCATAACACATGGACTAATGGAATGGTGACATATGGATTAGTTTGATTTTTTTTAACCTAATAGATGAAAAGGCAACATGAGGGAGAGTGAGGGTCTACGGTGAGGTTAGAAGATAGAGAAAAACAAAAAGAGAGAGAGAGAAGGGAAAAAAAGGGGGAAGAGAAGAGAAGAAGGAAAGAAGTTACCTAGGTAGGTCGAAATTCTGGTTTCATTTCATCTTCCCCTTTCGATCTATTTTACATATTTTTAGAGTATAACTAAGTTGTAGACATAAGTCCTAGCTTGACCTCTGTGAAATTTTCTTGATAAAATAATGACTAGATCTTGAGTTATGACTGTTTCCCTAATACTGGCCATGACAGACCCCTGGGCAGGAACCTTATATTATATCCTAATTTTTGAGGGCTTTAGAGCCCTAATTAGTGAAAGTATAAAATATGAAAAATGATTATTGATTTCTCATTAATTCTTCTAAGAAACTGTTTGGCTAGAAGCTGTCTTGATATTGATTTATTAGTTGCTAGCTTGTTTTTTTACCAGAAATAGGACAAAATTTGGATGGGGCTTGTATTTCTAAGGGAGATTTTGTTCGTGTATTTTTGCACATATTAAGACTAATGAAGTCTAGTTTTAGGGGGCATAAGAATCATGGTATTTGGATTTTTGTAAAGAGAGTTATGATTTTAAAAAAGGCAACTTGTTCGCAAAGGAACATTAGGAAGAAAAGGATATAAACAATGCACTTAAGGATTGCATATATATTCTCTCTATTCGTTATCAGTGACCGATGTTCATATGGATGTCTAATAGGCTCTCAAAGTTATTGTCAATAACCAGATATCGTTGGGATATCAAAGCAATAGCTAGTTGGAGTGTCTTGTGAGTTAACCTAGATGTTTCTCACTATAATTGATTTGTTTTTGGTTAAATTTTAGCTATTGAATTGTTACTTATGTGATTGTCGTAATTCCAAACATTATTGGTCTGAGGAGTTTGATACTCCAGACTATATATGGAAGTGTTTTCAAATTGAATGTCAATTGTTAATTATGTGATTATCCCTAAAATGCTTATTTGATTCAAATTGAATGTGAATTATGGAAAATCAGTTACACCAATAGAAGAAAATGATGTGTGAGATGATTCATATCATTGCATTTGACATTTATAATGAGTTAATAGGATTTGTCATCAAAATGACCAACATGCAGACATTCAGGGCGAAATGCTAGTAACTAGGGCCTAAAGCTCATAATGTGAAATTAGGGCTTAATGCTCGTAATAAGAACTCAGGGCTTAATGCTCACATAATGTGATCAGAACTATAATGCGAATTAAGCTGGCTAGCAGAAATTTATTTAAAACCCAGGACGTGAATTGGCATGTTTGATCACATCACAGGAAAAAAGAATGAAAGCATATTTGCATTTTCATATACAAGTTTGATTAAACTGAATTGTGATTTTTGAAATACAATTTGATATTTATTTATGTGATATGATTTTCTTAAGTTCTGCCTAAGTTGATGTGTGTTATTGAAATGTAACTTGATATTATTGGTTATATGGAATGTTGATTTGAACGGTTCTATGTGATATGGTTTGCTGAGTGTATCAATGATGGTTTACTTATTGAGTTCACAAAATTCATCAAAATTGCAATATTTTTTTAGGTTCAAGAGAGGTTTAGAGTTAGTTGGAGTATAACTCTTACGTTTTGGAAGTCATGGCTCAAAGGTCCGATCAGCTGAAATCTGCAAAGTCTAGTAATAGCTTTGTATCTCATATCACAACACATGGCTACATTGTATATAGTGTGTTATTAACTTTGTAACTGATATATGTAGCTTTGGTACGCTGTATTCCTATATACTAATGTTCAAGATATATATATTTGTGTTGAGACTAAATTATTACTTAATGGACGTGTTAGTACGTAATATAATGAAAAGTTCTACGAATTTATTTGTTATCAGATACTGGGAATGACTATGAATGTGAGAATTGATAAATGGGATAATAGAAATGTTTTGCTATACGTCTTTACTGAGATCATTAGAGGAAAGATGAGCTTCCTTGAAATGTTTTCACATATATTGAATGTGGGAAAGTTCTGAAATTTAGGTCAAACTTTGGCAATTTATTGATTAAAATGCCTCTGTGCTATATAATATTATGTGTAAAGTGGAAAATCTTTCAGAATTGTTTGCTCACATATCATGTCCATAGACTATATCCTGAATATCCTCTTATGCTTTCAGGAATATGCCCTATGGGTGTGGTATGTTATAATGAGATAGGATAACATTGTGATCTTAGCTTATAGAGTTCTATTACGATTCTAACTTATTCATCTAGATGTGCATATAAATAGCTCATCTGAGCCTTACTCTTCTCAAAGAAGGGAGGGTGAGAGAGACACTCTAAACGATGAGTGTGGGAGACACTTAGAGATTGAGAGAATATTCCTTTGTATACTTTAAGGGAAGTAATAAAGGTTGACATTTGTTGTATCTCTTTCTCGTGTTCTTATTGTTGCCATGATTATTTAGTGCTTTCGTAGTTTTCTTATAATACCTCCTTATCGTAGGATACGCACCGGGACGCCCGCAGGTCATTCCGGTACATATCCTAAGATAAGGGAGCACTACATTCGATCACTACAGTTACTCCACATGGCATCACATCAATTTGAGTAATAAAGCATTAATTGTAAACCACAATATTTTTAAAATCAAACTCTTCCTCATTTCATAAATCAAAATACCGAGAAATGTCATGAATGCATGTACAGTCATTTACATGTGCAAAATTCACTATTGTATGCATGAACATGTCAACACAATTTTAAACACTCCTAACCCGTTCCAAATGACTATTTTACCCTTCCCATAGGTGAGGGGATGTTACATTTCTTACAAGGGTGTGAAAGTGAAACACTACGAGGGTCGTGAGGTGTTCAAGAATGAGTAGGTTGGTCGACAATCATGGGACAAGGCTAAATCTTACTTTAACGAAGCTAAGTGAGATTGTCGTGCAAAGAAGTTGGTGTGTCTAATGGGACAAGTTTGTACTTGAAGGAAAACCTTTGTAATAACCAGTATCAAAGCCATAGTTCGAGATGGCAGGAGGCAGTAATTTAACGAAACATGTCAATCGAGTGGAGGCATTCATTGGGCTGATCCCTCAAGGGGAGGAGGAGGAGGTCACTTCTTACAGCACTCAATTGAAGATGTTAGAGGAGCGAATCCAATAGTTGCAGCATCAAATAGCAGAGTTAATGAAGGCACAAGAGGATTCTAAGTTTGAGGTGGTGATTCTAAGGCATGCGTTGCAACGTAGTATGTTGGACGAGCATAAAGCACTTTGGTGAAAGTACGAGAGCTATAAGTTTTCGACGACAAGTGGACTACCAAGGAGCTCGAAAATTTCTTATAGGATATGGAGCAATACTTTATAGCTGCAAAGGTGTTTGACTCAGAGAAGGTGTTGATCGCGGCTATGTATTTAGTGGAGGATGAAAAGCTGTGATGGATAACTAGTACCTACAATGACATCAGTGTGGGTAGACGTCCTATCAACACTTGGGAGAAGATGAAGAAGGAGCTAACAGAATAGTTCCTCCCCAATAACACTTCATGGCTTTATGAGGGAAACCTTGAGAGGTTAAAGAAAGACAACTTGATTCGGGAGTATGTGAGGAAATTCAAATATTTGATGTTGGACGTGCAGAGCACGTCAAAGGAGGACCAGTTGTTCAACTTTATAAGCAGCTTGCAAGGTTGGGTACAAATGGAGCTTCGGAGGCAGAACATGAAGGACCTCCCAAGTGTGGTAACAACTACAGATGCCTTGGTGGATTTCTAAATGCCACCACCAATTCGAACTAGTTTTGAGGGAAAGAAGAATGGTGGGACACAAATGACTCGGAGAAAGGCAAGGAGAAGGTGGGTGAATCTTCTCAAGGTAAGAAACAATCAAAATGGGATATTGCTTGTCTAATTTGTGAAGGGCCATATTTTGCTTAAGAATTCCCAAGACAAAAGAAGGGTAAGGAGTAAGTAAATACCATGGTCACGAAGGATCAAGGAGAGGGAGAGGATAACTTGACAGAAGAAGTCTACGTTAATAGTTATGTTATATTAGGCGTAATAGGCCTTGTGAAGGAGCATTAAAACAAAAGCAAGGAGATACTCGATGGAGCGGGAACATGGTAAGTAGGAGATGTGTCAATAGCTAAGGAGTCTTTGAGGAAACCACACTTGGAGGAGTGTCCACAGATTATTTCGACAAGGGTGTAGATTTCTTCTGGTGGGAATGGTTTGTTAAGCCCCTAAGTCTGAGATAGCGGAATCATGCAGGTATTGGTGAGCCTTAACCAATGTTCGATATGTGGAATAACAAAACAAGGCAAAGGACTTGGGAGGAGGTAAGGACGAAAAGGGGCACTGTCAAGCGTTGGCACACATTAGTGCAAATTGGCACATAATGGGAATATGCGATAGTTCCAAGGTGACTTAGCTAATAGGTCAAGCATAGTGTGAGTTTTGGGAGAGTTTCAAACCTTGTACTAGTTGACTTGGCTAAGACTGGATTCTTGAAGGACTAAGGACTTAATGTGTGCCCAAGTGGACAGAACATGGCTAATGGGTTAGCATAGGTAAGCATTGGATGAACTAGTGTGCTATTGGCTTAGACGACTTATAATCAACAGATAAAGATGAGGAGATCTTGGATGATGTGGTGGATAAGATCATAATGGATGAACATCAGCTCGAAGAGATAAATATCATATGGAGGGATCATCTAAAGATAAAGGAGATCTTCGTGGATATGGATAATCATTCCTAGATAGTGTAATCTTTTATCTTATTATTATGATGTAGCTTAATCCTATTAGATAGAGTCCTAATTGGATGGCGATGTCATCTAATGGTTAGTTTGATATAATATGATCAGAATAAGACAGGATAAGATTGTGATCTTAACTAGTAGAAATTTATTAGGATTCTAACTTAGTCATCTAGAGGTGCCTATAAATAGCTTATTTAAGCATTGCTCTTCTTAAAGAAGGTAGTGTGAGAGAGAGACTCTAAATGATTGGTGTGGAAGATATTTAGAGATTGAGAGAGTATTCTTTTGTATACTTTAAGGGAAGTAATAAAGGTTGGCATTTGTCGTATCTCTTTCTCGTGTTCTTATGGTTGCTATGATTATTTAGTTCTTTCATAGTTTTCTTGCAAGGGTGTGAGAGTGAAACATTGTGAGGGTCATGAGGTGTTCGAGAATGAGTAGGTTGGTCAATGATCACGAGACAAGGATGAATCTTGCTTTAACGGAGCTAAGTGAGATTGTTGTGCAACGGAGTTGACGCATCTTATGGGAAAGTTTGTGCTTGAAGGAAAACCTTTGTAACAATAGGCTTAGATCCTTATAGTACAAATTTTTAGTGTGCAAGTTGGATAAGATAATGGATGTGCTAAACCCTAAGTTTGACAAATTTGACAAGTTGGAAAGTGAGAGGAGGATTGAAGCCAAATTTGATCAATTTATAAAGAACCGCTCCTTTGCTCTTCAGTCGGAGGTTCATGATGGTCAACCTTCCAATGTATTATTAACAAGGAATATAGGCAATCTCCCAAGTAACATGAAAGCACAACTGAGATCAATCTTATGTTCTGACATTTATGGGGGTAACCACCACAATTTTCAATATCAAGCACTAGATTATATATAGGAGCATCCATATTGCTTGTGAAACTAGTCACAAAATACACCATATGAACATATTGATAACTTAAAATGGAGCAAATCTTAAGCTGGTCCATTTAAATATTACACTTCTCAGAATCTTTAATAGAAGATATTACCAATGGTGAAGCTAGCCACTATGTCTTCCAAGAAAGTGTTTATTAGGCTGAAGACACTAAGCCAAATACAACATGTTTTAGTTTTCCATTAATGCTTTATACTGATAAGTAGGAAAAGGTCAATGACATGAATGAAGTTACCATTCTAGACGACACAAAAATAGAAGATAGAGGTAATAGAGGTTGAAGAAGCTAAGGAAGCATTCAGGGAGTGCCATTATTCCTTATTTTATTGATAATTTGTTACTGAAAAGGGCATTACTGAACTTAATTTGGATATTTTAATTTGACCAATTATGTCCTTTATATTATCTTACAACATGTAGCTTATTTACAAGCTAAGAAGTAGGTGGAAGCAAACCACTTATTATAAACCCAAGTTGAGGGTAGAAGGTAAAGTATGTCAAGTTAATGACGTGAAAGAAGCGTTCCTTGGGATGTAACCCAAGAATTATGATAGGTTTTAATTTTTTTAATTTTCATTTTATTCAGTTGGTGTTTTTTATTTTTTATGTTATTTTGTAAGAGTAAATTGATGGATTTTTATGGAATAGAGTTTCTCTAAATTCCGTGACCACACCATCACAACCAAAGCACCATAAGTATTATTACTCTAAATTTTTCTTTGTTGTTATATATCTTTCTTTGTATTGTTTTATTTCTCACATTGAAGACAATGTGTTGTTTAAGTGTGGGGATGTATATACCATTGCATATCGACTGTGTATGAATTTTACATTTGTATTGTATTAGTTGTTATATTAGGTTGGCATTGTATGAACATTGCGTTGCATAATGTGTGCTTTGTGTGAATGTGTCAAATGGCATGAAGTTAATATAATTGGTTTAGCATTAAACATGGTCATTTAAATTGTAAAGGCATAGTAACTTGTTAATTTTGTGTTTTAAGTATTTATGGGACAAATATACATGTTAATTAGGATATGACACCTATTCTTTCACTTTAGGAAATTTGTTTGTATACATTTATAATTAAATTCAATTGAATTGGTTAGCATTATTAGTTCCCTTTCATGAGAATAATTGACTAAGAAGAAATGAGGTAGGCTATAAAGTTAAAAAAAGAAAAAAGAGAAGTGCTAAATTTCTATTCCACTGGCCCTTTAAAGAAAATTGAGTTAAAAATTAAGCTTGTAGCTAGTTGAGAGTTGAGATATAACTGAATAACTGGGGCCATTTATGGAAAATGTTTTTTATAAATAAAAAATGTGACTAGTTGAGTAACTAAGGGACATTCATGAAAAGTGTTTTCCTTCATATCAAAAGACTAGGTTATCATTGAAGAAAATTTAAAAAAAAATGATGTTATAATAAATTAAACCTATTGATCTTTTAAAAATAGCAAGAATTTTCATAAAAATTTACTTAATGACAGTTGCCTTTTTATGAATAGGGTGTTAATATTTTATTATGTATATTCAAATCAAAGCATTTAAATATGAAAGGAATAAGTTAGTATGTTAGTATATTTTAAGTAATTAATGTTTGGGGTTAAGTTAATTCCATAAGGATTGATGTCATTATACAATTATTGCTAGTTCCATGATTGTGTGAATATGTATTTACATGTTTTGTTTATTTATGTTTTTAGTTTTGCTTGAGGACAAGCAAAGGTTTAAGTGTGAAGATGTTGATAGTTGTGGATTATAGTACGTTTTTCTAGATGTTTAAGTGTGTTTTTAAGTGTTTTCCTAGAGGATTATCATGTGTATAGACTTAGAATTTTGTTATTGTTAGTGTTTGTATATTTTCTAAGTGTTTGTTTGGTTTAAAGCATGAATTTGATCTTAATTTTATTCTTCAAGAGGTGTTTGATGTGTTCATGTGTTTGGAAATAGGAAATTGAAGAGTAGAGAAGATGTTGGATGCATTGCGTGTTTATGCTTGGTGAAGCTTAATAACATTGGAGCCAACCAAGCTAGGCACGATCGTACATAAGTTTTTTTAAAAAAAATAAGTCTATTTTTAGAACCAAAAAAAGAAGGGACCCTAGACACAACCTTAGAACCCACCCTCAAGCACTATAAAAGAAAATGAAAAACAACAAAATAAGGCAGCAACCACTACATAAAGCAGATCAAAGAGAAGAGATCAAGGAAAGCTTTAGAGAATTTCTAGCATTCTAGATCAAAACTTCAATAAGTTTTTAATCTTTTTCCCTATATTTCATTCATAATCTTAAATGTGCATTTGGATTTCTGTGATGTGTAACATGGTTATGGGTTTCTAAATCCATAATTAGGTTTTGTTTTATGAACCTTATTTCTTTCTGAATGAAATAAATTAATGAATGTTTGTGATAATTGTCGTGCATATTCTTGGTGATAAATTGAGAGAGTAAATCAAGTCATTAATATTAAGGTGTGCAATAAGAGTTGGTAACTTAATAGACCTACAATTATCAATTAAAGAGAGATCTTAATTGTAAAATTAATTGTCCAATAAATTGCTTCATATCTAATTTAATAAGTTAGGTGTAGTTTTGTTAATCGAGACATTACAACTTTATAAATATCAAATTAAATTAGGATTACGTGATTAGATCATGAGAGAGAGTAACCAAAACCTTAGGAAATCTAGGATCAAACATAAATTGAATCTAGAAGATAAAGGGAAACAAAATAACGATATAATAGTTCCTAAGTCTTCTAATTTGATCAATCTTAATTTCATTGGTAGCTCAATTGTTTTTTTGCTTATTTGTTTCGTTTTATTAGTTGTTTCAATTTCAGTTATTTATTTAATTCACTTTAATTTTTAGTACCTTAGATAAAGTTTTTTCAAGTTGTTTAGGTGTCTAGTATTCCTCATAGGAATGATACCCTTTTTACTACAAGTTGCAATCCGTTTACCTGTAGTATTGAAAGTTTTCATTACAAAACTTTTCAACAAAGGGGTCAACAAAAGTGTACTATAGGTGCCTTTTTCATCTTAATGCCTCTAATCAAAAGATTTGATCTCAAGATACATAATAAAATCAAGTTTTAGAATCATCCAACTATGTGTGATATTCTCACAATAAAGGCAAATAGAGGACAATATAATGATAATAAATTTTTATAAGCTCAAAACATCATAATTTAGGCTCAAATGTAAAAATTCTAATTGCTTTCATCTAAATCGATAATAAAATCATTCATTCAATTAAAAAATCCATCTAATTATGCTTTCATGATTTGATATTTTGGCTTGCAATGATTCATAACATGTAAAAATGCTTCAAAATAAGAATTAACAAATTAGAGATATTTGTAAAGAAGAAACAATAAATGAGAAAATAAAATATGCTTGAATCACAATTAAATCCATATTAAAATCATAACACCCCTTCCCCACACATAAAGATGTACATTTTCTCTAATATACACAATAAAACATAGAAAAGAATAAAAAATAAATCAACACGAATTAAAGGTAGAGTGAATTGGTACTTCCTTGATTTATAATCTAGAAGTTTGCATTTATGGCATGAATTTCATACATTATCATCATCACAAACAAAAAATGAAACAAAATAAAACATTAAACATTATAAAGAAATAATGAAGGATAAGGATTCAGTACCATTACAAGAGTTATTTTTGGATGAGCAATTACTAACGCTTTAAGGTAAAGTTCCATAGTATGTTGATATTGTAAACTATCTAGTGAATCATGAAATACCTAATGATTTGAGTAAAGCTAGATGGAATAGAATAAGGAGTGATTCGAAATATTATATTAGGATAACCCTCAATTATGGAAGTGTTATTCTGACCAAGTAATTAGGAGATGTGTGTCTAAGTATGAATGTGAATATATTTTAAAATTTTGCCATTCGTATACTTGTGGTGGTCACTTTAGGCCTAAAAGAACTATTAGGAAAATATTTGAATGTAGTTTTTATTGGCCACATATATTTTGAGATTCCTATATCTTCTGTAAGGCATGTGAATAATGCCAAAAACAAGGTAGTTTATTCCATAGAGATCAAATGCCCTTATCTCCAATCCTCGTATGTGAAATTTTTTATATATGGGGCATTAACATTATAGGAACATTTCCTTCTTCTATTGGTTTTGTTTACATTTTATTGGTTATGGACTATATTTCTAAATGGGTGAAAGCCAAAGCCACCAAGACTAATGATTCTAAAGTTGTTGCAAAATTTGTCAAGTTTAACATTTTTGCTACGTATGGAATACCGCAAGCATTGATTAGCGATAGGGGCATTCATTTTTGCAATTGATTGGTAAGAAATCTTTTGAAGAAGTACTGTGTCACTCACAAGGTGTCTACAGCCTACCATCCATAGAAAAATGGGCAAGAAGAAGTGTCAAATAGAGAAAAATGGGCAAGAAGAAATGTCAAATAGAGAAATCAAGTCAATCATTGAGAAAATAGTGAGCCCAAATCATAAATATTAGAGCCAAAAAATTGATGATGTTATTTAGGCATATAGAACCATATACAAAACACCAATTGGCATGTCTTTATACTGATTGATTTATGGAAATCAATGTTAACTTTCAATAGAAATTAAGCACAAAGCTTTTAGGCAATCAAGCAATGTAATATGAAAATGGATGAAGTGGGCGAATAAAGGAAATTCTAACTACAAGAATTGGAAGAGCTTCAACTTAAGTCTTACGAGAATGTAGAAATTTATAAGATGATTGCTACAAAAATTTTCGTCATTGAACAAAAAGTTTTTCTTTATCATTCATAACTTAAGCTTTTCCTAGGTAAATTATGTTCCTATTGGATTAGACCTTTTATAGTCACTAATGTGTTTTCATAAGGTGCAGTTGAAATTAAAAGCCTACAGACGAATAAGCAGTTCAATGGTTATCAATTGAAACCCTTTTATGAAGGATTGCAAGTGAAAAATGTGAAAGTGATTATGAAGATTAACCGACATTTGCATCTAGTCAATAATATAAAACAAAGGCACTGTTTGGGATGCAACCCAAGGGAAGTTCATTTCTTTTCAATTACATTCTCGAATTTGTTATTTAGGTTAAATGCTCCATTTTAATGTTAAATTGGGGACAATGTAAGTGTTAAGTGTGGGGGTAGGGATCTTTATTTTCATACACATTTTTAAGCTTGTTTTTGCTTATGTGTGTTTCTTAGGTGTTTTCAAAATCAAATAAACAAATGAACATTTTCTCTTTTTCCATTGCTTTTCAAACTATATAGTTATAATTAGAGAGTGAATTGACTAGAAAAATTCATGGCAACTTAAGCATGTACTTTTACTCTTGTGATTGGTCAATATACATTATCTTTAGAAGAGTAGTGACTAGTGGTTGACGTAAGCCAGTGAGATTTTGAGCCTTTATAGACTAACATGTCCATATCAATCTCATTGTGTTTTGATCATGTGTGACCTTCATGGCATGTACATCCTAGCTTTGCTTTGATTTTCTATTCAAGACCACATTTTTATAACTTGCATTAACATGAAAATGATATAGGCATTCTTTGCTTCATAAGCTACATTAGCCAAATAACCCACTTATTGATCTACATTAGCCAAATAACCCACTTGTTGATATGAATTTTCCTTTTTATAAGCCCCCTTGAACTTTATTTGCCTTTTCTTTTTATTCTAACCACTTTACATGCCTTAAACCTATCTAATTATCCTACCCAAGTTTTAAAGCTAGAGGAGAAATTGTTGATTGCTGATGTTTGTGAATGTACAAAAGTGTAAGTGTCGGGGTATGCATATGTGTGGGTTGGTTATAACTGTTGGAATATGATTTTATATCTTATCAATGAGTTCCAATGTTGATGTAGCTTCTTTCAATTTTTGTTGAAAAAAAGAAAAAGAAAGAAAAAGAGAAAAGAAAAAGAAAAAAGAAAAAAGAAAAAAATATCTAAATAAAAGTATCAATTAGGAAATGCAATCGTTTTATAAAGTAATTCATAATAAGTTTCTCCTTCTAGAGTTGTATGGAATGGGTGAGCATATGAGGTTGATTTTGTTTCGAAGGATCACCACTTATGGTTATAATGTATTGTTTGTTATCAATAGTATGAGTGATTCCTTCTACTTGGTTTGCTTCACGTGGTTTGTGGTGTGAGAGCTTAAAGTTGAGCTATGAAACACAATTTTACATTCATAGTTTTAAGTGAATTTTGGTTTTTGTGCTTCATGTTATATAGATGTTTTTCTTGCTTCACTAGATTTAATGAATTTTAAGCTACATTATCCAAATACATCTTACCTGAACCTTGCCCACATTACAACCTTAAAAAGTCCTTTGATTCATGATTATATTTATGAATCCTAATGGTGGAGAAATGAAATGATATGCAAAGTTATGGAATGTTTGGATTATGAATGGTGTTTGAGTGTACCTATGGATCAATGTTATTTAAACACACTTATCCAAGTCTACCACTAGATTGCTTAGTTTCTAAAGGTGATGATCTTTGATTAATCATAAGTAGAGGAATTTAATGTTTCGTTATTGCTATGATTTTGAAATTTATTTCTCTTTACTTATAGCTATCTATTCTTAAGAAATATGGAAATCGTGAAAGTGCTTAGTTTGTGAATTTGATTTTGTTGTTTTGCTTGAGGACGGCCAAAAGCAAAGTGTGAGGGAGTTTGGTGTTTGCTTAATTGTTCATACATTCACTTCTTAACACTTAGTGATTATCATTTTGAAATACTTAAGATACCCATTTTAGTTCATATTTTGTATTAGGTACAAGTTTGAAGCACAAGAACTAAGATGGGGTAAAAGCACATTCCTTGAGACAACATTTTGATGTTCAAACTTAAAAACCCTTATGGAACAAAAAAGAGATGAATTAGGGTGAGGATTAGACAAGAAATAACAATAAAAACAATAATTCAACAAAACATGGGAGACAAATAGCCGTGTAAACATTCGAAGTCGAGGAGCGCATAAGAACAATAATTCAACAAAACATGGGAGACAAACGGCCGTGTAAACATTTGAAGTCGAGGAGCGCATCTAAGCATATTGTCGTTGTGTATCGTTGCTCTTACCCTCTTTAAGAATTGTTTAAGTTATTTTGTGTTTATTGAATTGGGTATTTAGTAAGAACCATCTGAATGCTCTATTGGATTGTTTTTATGTAAACATATTGCTAGAATCTTAAATGCTATACATAATCATTATGTTTGGATTCATTTGTGGTAATTAATGATATTGAATTATTAGAGATAACATAATATGGGCTAAATAATCTGAACTTATGTGATTATCGCTTATATTGATCTTTTTTTCTATTGTGACTAATTTTGTTGGACTTCGCAAGCCTTGATCTTTTGATTGTGGTTACAAATTCTAGTGTTCTAATCCAAATTTGAATGGATTTAGTGAAAATGGTCATGAATTTTGCATGAAAGAAATGGTAGTGACTAAGGTTAGTTACCGTCGTGACACCATGTCAAGAGCCCTCACACCGCATATTTTTCTTTAAATGGTTTAATATTACATGTCGTAGCTTTTGACCACGTAAAAACCTAAACCTAGATTGGGACTATAAATAGACAGAGTAAGAGAGGATGGAGGTGGACATATATTGGGAGAAAAAGATGAAGAAAAGAGACAACGAAGAAGGTTGGAGGCAGAGAACAGAGGAGAAAGAAATAGTTGGGTGAAGAAGAAAAACAACAGAGAGATGAAGTTACTGTGATCATCTTCTGGGCAAAAGTGAAAAGCGGTAGAAGGTGAGAGCCAACACCAGAGAGTGAGCAAATCGATAGGAGACCCACCGTCGACTCCCTCACCTAAGCAAACCATTTGTTTGCTCATCCTATCTTATACTTGCTACATTATTTAGTTTGTTACTCTTTTAGTTACTCTATTAGTTATTCAATGGCTCATTTCAGTTTATTCACTATTTTATTACTTTAATACTTCTCTATTGCTATTAACCATAGGATTGAAGTATTTGAAGATGATTAACGGTGTTTATTCCATGAAGGGCTAATGACTTGTTCTTGAGAATTAATGTAACTAATTTAGTTGATTATACATGATGAAGGGATTGTTTTATTGTCTTATTATTTGCTATAGTTTATGAGCTTATTGGATGTAATAGTGTGGCTAAACTTTGCATCATTTTAGTACTAAACGAAGGATCGAGAGAAGAAGTTTAATATAGAATGAGCAACTATAGACCCTTAAGTTATGAATTAGAAATATAATAACTTAAAACTTAAGTGGGTAAATATTAGTTAGGTTTAACAATTAATTTGGATGATAAACTTGTCGAATACGAAAGTTAAATTAGTTTGTTATTTGAATTGATTTTAAAATCCAACTGTTAATTTTGGTAAGACAATTATCCAATTATTTCACTTTAGTCATACATAGGAGATTAAATTAGTGAAATTAATTTTTAAGAGTTTTCCTTACTGATTGATCGAATTGTTTTTGCTTCTAGTTAAATTAGTTTAACTTTTTAGTGTAATTACTTTATTTTATTTAAACCCTTTTACTCAATAAGTCGGGTTAAAGTGTTTAGGATTGCATTTGTTTTTATTTTCATTCAAAGTTAATTTGAGTGGACTAATTTCACCTCCGTAGGAGACGATCCTAAGTAATCAACTATAACTACCCCACGTACTTACGAGTAGGATAGCCTAGGTATTTTTAGAACTTATTTTGGCACAATAGGTTTTTGGCACCGTTGTTGGGGAGGTGTTTAGCATTTAGACTTAAATTAATTTTGATCATTTTATCTGTTCGTGTTATTTCATTGAATTGTTTTAGCAGTTTTTGTTACTAATTTAGTGTTGTCTTTAATTTGTTTATATGAGGAAGGAGATCTTAGGAAGGTGAACTTACCCCTTTTATTGATAATGTGCATCGAATAAGACGACCTCAAAGAGACTTTGAAGACATTCTCGAGGAACCCAACCTAACGATCAAAATATTGGCGAAAGGAAGCCAATAATCAAGGAGTATGCTAGACCTATAATTGTTGCTACCACTTCGTGTATACGTTTGAGAGAGGCATCCAGAAACTATGAATTGAAGAGCATCTACTATAATATGATGTCATCTTTTTTAGGGTTCCCAATGAAGACCTTTTTAAACTTCATTTGGGAGTTCTATACCACTCTCTAGACATTTCCTTTAGATAGCTTGAACAAAGATCAACTCAGAATGAGATGCTTCTCATACACATTCAAAGATAGTGCTAAGGCATGGTTGATGACCCTTCTATCCGTTTCATTAACCATATGGGAGGAGGTGTAAAACAAATTCATGGGAAAATTTTATTCCCATCAAAATACTTTTGAGTTGCGGATGAAGATAGCTACCTTTACTCAGATGGAGGGAGAGTCATTTTATAAAACATGAAAACGCTTCAAACTCTTGTTAATACAGTGTCCACACCATCGTTTTCTACTTCACATATAGAACCATTTCTTCTATGATGGATTAACACAACAATGTCAGTACACAGTAGACAATGCAGCAGGAGGAGCTGTGGAAGAGAAGAATGCCGAAGAGACATATGAAATCTTTGAAATGTTGGGGGTCAATTCTCAACAAAAAAGTGTAAGGGGAGAAGAGCTGAAGTTTATGAAGTGAACTCAAACTAAGAAATGGCTATGCAAGTTATGGGTTAGAGAGAGAGACTCTCCCTTTTCTCTAGATTCAGCTTGCTCCACTCTCTTGTCTTCTCTCGAATCCCTTGTTATTTCACTGTCTCCCCTTTCGTCCGTTTTTGATCCTCTTCACTGTCTTCTTCTCCATCCTCCATCTTCATTCCAGTTTTTCTCTCTCTTTGGAACCTCTGGGCTTCCTTCCTTTCTTTTAAATTTTTTCCCACCTTTCCCTGTCCACATCATGCCTGACCCACCTCCCTACAAAGCTGAAGACTTTCCACCTTTATCACCCGACTAATCCCAATCCTCTCTAACTCTTTTGTGTGTTATACCTTTGGCTGCCTAGAAAACGTGGAAGCAGGTCGTCGGGGACTCCATTGCCTCTACTCTGTCGTACACCCCTCCTAGTGAAGTTAATGGGAAGCTTATAGTTTGTCCAGACCTACATACACTAAAAAAAGGAGCAAATTGTTGGAAACCCATAATAGTTGGTTTTTTTTTAGATCAAAGACCAAATTTTCCACTTATAGTGTGATGGGCTAATAGATTATGGAAGAATAGAGGCCTTATATATGTTCTGCTTTCCAAAGACAACCTTGTCCTCTTCTCCTTCTCCTCCACTTCAACAGCTAATAAAATGCTTAAGGAGGGTCCATGCACTTTGGGAGTTAACCAATATTTCTGCAAATCTGGCAGCCAGGTCTTAGACTAGAAACCATTAAGATACAGAGTCTTCCTATATAGGTTAATTTCCATAAAGTTTTGCTAGAGTATTGGACCTCACAGGGCCTCAGCAAATTGGCCAGCTTCATCGGTAAACTGTTATGTGTGGACGACAACACGGCTATAAAGAAAAGAATTGGTTGTACCTGTATCTGTGTTAGTATAGAAGTGTTAAAAGACCTTCCCAATAAAATGCCAATCATGAGACTAGGAGATGGGAATCAGTTATAGGAGGATAACATAGCTATCTCCTACCATTAGAGCCCCCTGCTAAGACTCATAACTTTATCTGGAGACCCACGGGTAAGGTATTCAAGACTGGAAGCTATCAAGAGTTGATGAATCAAAAAGAAGAATACCATTTGGATGAACTCTAGATCCCTAGGACATTGTCTGATCTTGTAAGTAATGTCTAAAATGAGGTAAATTCTCCTGTTGTAACTTATGTAGTTGAACCTTTGAATGAAAAGGATAGTCCTGCTCTAGCTCAGAAAATAAAGACATGTGGAAATACTGAAGTTGAGGAAACTGATTTGTCTATTAAGACATCCACTTGCATTCCAGATAGCTTACCTGTTTCTACTAACCCTCCACTTAAGGACAATATTTGTACAAGTGATCCCTCTCAAGCTAGTTTAGCAAGGGCAAAAGATACTTCTAATCCTTCCCCAGGTAATCCTACAGATGAGAACAGTGGGAACTCCCTATAAATATCAAGAAGAAAATAGCAACGGGGTAAGTGTAAAAGCCTCAAAAACACCTCTTCTTAAAATAACTATTTTGGCGTGGAATTTCAGAGGAATAAATTGTCCTTCGAAGTTATTAGCTTTAAAGGATTTTTTCTGGTAAGAAAAAACCGTATTGCTTAGTTTACATGAAATGAAAGTAAGGTTGGTAAGTCTGAATAAGCTGCATATTTTGGGTCCTTAATGGAGATTGTTATCAAATCACAGTCATCATGCCTATGACCAAGTAATAGTATGCTTCAATTTAGATGAGATTAAGGCTAAGCTACTTGAGGCTATTGAGCAGGCCATGCACCATTGAATCTTACTGTTGGAAGGTAATATTGATTTGAATGTCTCTTTTGTATATGCTAGCAACTTTGAGTTTTAACGAAGAGATTCATGGAACAACATAAGACAAGTTAGTGGCAATATTAATAAACCATGGCTCTTATGTGGGGATTTCAACATCACAGTTTACGCATTTGAGGCTCAGGGCAACATTAGCTTGAGAAACTACTCAGTTGATATGTTGGACTGTGTTGAGCAGGTTAAGTTAACTAATCTCAAATATTTTGGCCACTTGTTCACATGGTCAAATAAACAAAAAACAAGGTGGTTTATTCGAAAGAAACTAGACAAAGCCCTTGTAAATGATCTATGGCTTTAGAATTTCCCCAGCAGTTTAACTAATTTTATAGATCCTTTATTCTCAGACCATATCCCCATTCTTGTCTCAAACTTGTCTAAACTTGTGGCTATCCACCATCCCTTTCAGTTCAATAACTACTTATCAAAAGAACCTGGCTTTGATGAGGCTTGTAAGAAAGGAACTATGTACAATTGTATAGGAACAAAGCAATTCAGATGTATCCAGAAGTTGAAAGTTATTAAACAGGAACTAAAGCTCCTGAAGTCTTCTCAAGGATCAAATGTTGAAACAATCAACAACACTAGATTGGAGTTGACTAGGGTGCAGAATCTCTTATCTTCTAACCCAGAAAATCAAACTCTTATTGATAAGGAGAAGCTAGCTTTCACCAATTACCTTAAAGCAGTAAGTAACCACTCCTCCCTTTTGCAGCAGAGAGTCAGGATTAATTGGCTACAAGAAGGGAACAACTGCTCTCAATTTTTCTTCCATTCAATATTATCTAGAAAAAATAGAAACAAGATTTATTCCATTACTTCTTATAATGGAAATGTTATCCATAATCCAAAGGATATTCAAGGAGAAGCTTTCAAATTCTTCAGCTCCTTACTTGGCACTGAGGCAAGAACCAATGTTACTCTTCGGGATTTTCAACATCTCAACATTAAACAAGTATCTCCTTCTAATTTGGATCTGTTAACTAACCCAATAGAGGATAGTGAAATTGAGAAATGTGTTTTTGGAATCAATGGTAAGAAAGCTCCTAGGCCAGATAGTTTTAATGGCTACTTCTATCAACAATCTTGGACTATTATTGGTGGATTTGTCAAGGAAGCCATATACGAATTCGTTAGAAATGGGAAACTGCTAAAGGAGATTAATAGAACATTCTTGTGCCTGATTCCGAAAGGGGCTAATCCATCAATCTTTGCAGACTATCGTCCCATTTCTTGCACAAATTTCCTTTACAAAGTGATCTCTAAGATACTAGCAGCTAGACTGAAGAAAGTTTTGGCTCCTTCGGTTAGTGATAACCAAACTGCCTTCTTGGCTGATAGATATATTAGAGATAACATTCTTATTGTACAAGAGCTTTTGAAAGGCTACTCGACTTCTAATAGCCCCCTGAATTGTACTATGAAGATTTATTTCCACAAGGCTTTTGATAGTATCAGTTGGCAATTCTTGCGATCTATGTTGGAGGCTTTTGGATTTCCAGAACAATTTATCAAATGGGTCATGGAATGCATTACCTCAACTTCTTTTTCGGTCTTGATTAATTGATCCTCTTCACAATATTTCAAAGTCGCAAGAGGTATTAGACAGGTAGACCGTATTTGTAACACCCCATTACCCTAGAGTACGCATCGGGACGCCCGTAGGTCATTCCGACACATATCCTAAGATAAGGGA
>JANZXR010000171.1:23603815-23625652 GCA_027575705.1 Erythroxylum echinodendron
ATAAAACATCTAAGCATTCATGGAATTAATTACATAATAGGTTAAAGATACATTCAAGCCTTATATTTTATTAAGAAGGTCTTCCTTTGCTATTTATAGTAATAATATGAAGGTATTTTTGTCTAACAGCCTACGTGTTTTGTTTCTGTGACAGTTACAAGAAAGTTGTGCCAGCAACTAAACTCTGTTGGACATAAGATTTTTTTGTTTTGTTATCTATCTCTACCCACGGAGATATCAACCATACGCAGTGTTATTGTCGTCATGACTATTTGGTTTTTTTTGTAGTTTTCTTGCAAGGGCGTGAGAGTGAAATATTGCGAAAGCCGTGAGATGTTCGAGAATAAGTAGGTTGGTCGATGATCACGAGACAAGGTTGAATCTTACTTTAACGGAGCTAAGTGAGATTGTCGTGCAAAGGGGTTGGCGCATCTTGTGGGATAAGTTCGTGCTTAAAGGAAAACCTTTATACCAACTGGTATTAGACCAAATTTTTACATGGTGGGAGGTAGCAATTTGACGAAATGTGTCACCCAAGTGGACATACTCATAGATTCAATTCCTCAAAGGGAGGAAGAGGTAAAATCCTACTTATCTCGGTTCTAGATGTTGGAGGCACAATAGTTGCAACATCAAATAGAGGAGTTAATGAAGGCACAAAAGGAGTCTAGGTTCGAGGTGGCGATCCGAAAGCATTCCATTGCAACACAGGATGTTAGACAAGCAGAAAGCATTTTGGTAAGGGTGCAAAAGCCGCAAGTTTTTAACGGCAAGCGGAGTGCCAAGAAGCTCAAAAATTTCTTGTGGGACATAAAGCAGTACTTTACAGTGGTAAAGATAGTTGACTCAGAGAAGGTGTCGATCACGACTATATATATGGTGGAAGATGCAAAGTTGTGGTAGAGAACGAGAAACTACAACGACATCAGTACGAGTAGACCTCTCATTGATATTTGGGAGAAGATGAAGAAGGAGATAAAGGATCAGTTCCTCTCCAACAACACTTTATGACTCGCGTAGGAAGCTTTGAAGAGGTTGAAGCAAGACAACTCGATGTGAGAGCATGTGAGGAAATTTACATCTTTGATGTTGGACTTGTGGAATATATCGGAGGAGGACAAGTTGTTCAACTTCATAAGCTTTCGAACTTTTTACGAGGGTAAGAAGAATGACGGGATGTGGAATGGCTTGGAGAAAGGCAAAGAGAAAGTAGGTGAATCTTCTTAAGGTAAGAAATAATCAAATCAAAGTATTACTTGTTTCATTTGTGAAGGGCCACATTTTGCCCGAGAATGCTCAAGACAGAAAGCGAGTGAGGAGCAAGTAAGTTCCACGGTTACGAAGGATCAAGGAGAAGGAGAGGAGGACTCGACGAAAGAAGCCTACCTCAATAGTTATGCTGTGTTGGGTGCAATGGGCCGTGGAAAGGAGCGTTCGAACAAAAGCAAGGAGACACCCGATGGAGAGAGAATGTGGTATGTGGGAGATGTGTCAATGGCTAAGGGGTCTTTGAGGAAACTATAATTGGAGGAGTGTTCACAGACTATTTCGATGAGGGCGTCGATTTCTTCTAATAGGGGTAGTCTGTTAGCCTTGACCATTGTTCAACACACAGAACAATGAAACAAGGCAAAGACTTGCGAGCAGGCAAGGAAGAAAAGAGGAAATGTCAAGCGATGACATTTATTGGTGTACATTGACAGAAATCTTCAACGAGATGCTATAATTGAATGTGAGACTAAAAGAAGACTTGAGATGGTATCTGGTAGAAGGTTAGCTATATCACACGCATAATGGGAATATGTGAGAATTTCGAGGTGACTTAGTAAGTCGATCAAACATAATGCGAGTTTTTGGAGAGTTTTGAACCTCATACGAGCTGACTTGGCTAAGTCTAAGTTCTTTATAGACTAAGTGCTTAGTGTGTTCAAGTAAATGGACCATAGCTAATCGAGTTGGCATGGGTAAACATTGGACGGACTAGTATGCCATTGACTTGGATGATTCATCATTAACAAATAGAGATAAAGAGATATTAGATGATATGGCGGATAAGATCACAGTAGATAAACACCAGTTCTAAGAGATAAAGATTATGTAGAAGGACTATACGAAGGCAGAGGAGATCTTCGTGGATATGGATATAGTGTAATCTTTTATCTTGTTATTGTGACGTAGCTTAATCCTATTAGATAGAGTCTTAATTGGATGAGGGTGTCATCTATTGGTTAGTGTGATGTAATTTAGTAAGGATAAGATTGTGATTTTAACTAGTAGAGTTCTATTAGGATTCTACCTTAGTTATCTAGAGATGTCTATAAATAGCTCTTTTGAGTCTTACTCTTTTCAACAAGAAATAAGGATGAGTATGAGTGACACTTAGGAATTGAGAGAGCATTCCTTTATATATTTTGAGGGAAGTAACAAAAGTTGGCGTTTTCTGTATCTCTTTCTTATATTCTTATTATTGTTATAATTATTTTATTCTTTTGTAGTTTTCTTGTAAGAGTATGGGAATGAAACAATGTGAGAATTCTGAGGTATTCTCTAATAAGTAAATTGATCGATGATTACCAAATAAGGCTGAATATCACTTTGACCATAAAAAAGATTGACGTAACTTATAAAGCAAGTTCGTGGTTAAAGAAAAACTTTTGTAACAGTTCCAAAGGGAGATAAATTGGACAAGTAAGGCCGCACTTACCAGGCTTTACTTTTGCCCCGGGACTTAATCATTAAATAAATGAAACAAACACCAATACCATGCACCATTGGAAGTCCTCGCACATTCTTCGGTAACCGATTCCTAAGACAGGTTTCTACCACGTCACCGTATCAAATTGATTGACAGTCCAGTTCGGATCTTTCTATCTTTACCGCACAGGTTTGTAAAACAAATTTTTCTTTTCCTGAATTTCCGGCTCTTTCTCATCCGGGACTCTGTAGGTGGCATTTTCTCTCTTTACCTCTAATGCATCATAATTTATCATAGAGAGCTATAAAGTAATGGGTTTTCACCATTTCTAGGGTTGTTGTAAAACAATGATTTTGTAGATCAGTATGCACTATCCTCATTGACAAATGGTTGTGGGTTGCGCTTGTTTACTATGAATATTTCCAGTTCGTTGGGACTACGATTAGTAATATATAATGGGCTTTGTTATGGGATTTCATGTTGGAAGAGGGTATTATCATTTTATATGTAATGTTTGCATATGTTGTTTCTCTTTGCTGAGTGATTTATGTCCATTGTTGCTCAGGGATGGATTCAGTTGGTGAGAAAGAGGACGATGACTATTCTGTGATTGGAGATAAAGGAGAAATTTCTTTTATTGATTATGCGGATGACAGATCTGTTTGCAGCTACAATCCACTTGAAGAGGGGACTGTCGTAATTTCCGTGCCATTCCCCTTTGTGAGTGGGAATCCACAATCAGTCTCAATTGGAGAAACGGCTGCTCAAGAAATTACTCTCACCAACACTTCTTCTGAAGCTGTTGATTTGTGGACTAAAATTTTTGCTTCAACTCCAGAAAATTCGTTTTCTCTTTCTGTGATGAAACCTCCATCAGAGAATGATGAGGATGGCAGAAGGAATTTTGTTCAGTCTTTTGAACTGGAGGACAGAATGCTTCAGCCTGGTGAGACTTTAACTATTTGGCTTTCTTGCAAACCGCTAGAAATTGGCTTGTACACTTCAGTGGTGCATTTTGATGTGGGGAGTGACCGGATAGAGCGAGTAATTTTCCTCTTGGCCGAGGATAATATATCCCGGTCTTTGGCTCCAGGAAAGCCATATTCAAGATCTCAAAGAAAAAAACAATTAACTGCGGATAAATTTGTTGCTGGTTCGCGTCCATCAAGGGTGGTAGATAGAGTTTTCAAAAATAGGCTTCCTCGGTATGAAATTCCTAAGAATATTAGAGAATTGATTGAGAATAACCAAATTCCTGATGCTATCACTAGTGGTCTAACAAGAAGAAACTATGCTTCTTATTTCAAGACATTGTTGATCATGGAAGAGATACAACTGGAGGTAAACACTTTTTGGTTGTGACCACAACAACAATAACATCATGGAGATTTTGTTTCGAGCTTTATTGAAATTGGTGAATTGTTATTGCAGGAAGACATGAGGGCATATAATATGGAGTTTGTAAACATGAGAAAGAAGGGAAGCTTTCTAACTCTTTTGGTCCCAGGCCTTGCTGAGCGAAGGCCTTCACTTGTCCATGGAGACTTTATTTTTGTCAAGCCGACAGAAGCTGATGATGCTACTGCTTATCAGGTTTTGCTTGTGTATAAGCATGGCATACTCTAGATTAGGAAAAACCAACTGGTTTTGGCTTTAGCAGGATTAAACTAATAGGAAACAAATTTAGCAATTCATTAGCAATACACTATTTCTCTCTTTTTCTTAGGGTTAATTATAAAAAAAAAAATCCTAAACTTTATTCAGTTTTGCAACATTAGCTCAAAATTTAAAAAATGACACTAAAATGTTGAAACTTTCAATTTGTTACAGTTATATGCTGACGTTATGTTCTCTTAAGGTCCGATTTAGCTGGTAGGTGATACATCAAAAATTCAATCCTTAAGTGACTACGTTATTGTTTTCGAAAAGAGTGTTGGAAGAGTACATTTCAAACCACCAAAAAGAATTTCTTGTGTCTTCTCTAATATTAAATGACAAGAACTGTAGATTTCCTTCAATTTGTTTGTAGCGTTATTGTTGATCTCCAATAACAATCAAAGAAGTGTAAAGTTAGAAACATGAATATCTTGTTCGCTTGTACCATTTCCACCTGCATGTTTCAATGGAATGTGCAGTGTTCCCCCTAGTAAGATAACAATATGGCTAAATATTTTACAAGCTAATTTAATCTTTCATTACTTTCTGCTGCTAACCCCTTTAACTCTACTTGTGCCAATTTCTTTGAACATCTTACTATTGATTTTTTTAAAAATTAAATATTTCATTGGTTAAAGATAATTAGAGCTAGATACAAAAGGTCAAGGATAATTCAAAAAGTGTAGATTACAAAGAGTTGAGGTTCCTAGTAATTGTCTACATCTAATTATCTAAGGGGTGCTTTTGAGACCACATAAACTAGTATTACTCCAATCCCCATCGTCTCTTCATACTATTTGACAGATTTATAGCTATTCCTCTTGCTAACACAAAATGTCTTGGAAAAACATTTCAATGTTTCGGCTTTATTGTCTAAAAATTCTACAATTACGCTTATTCTAGATATAGTACACTAAAGCTGCCTAACTTAACTTAATTGCTTTAAGATCAGCTACATTATGCACTCTAAGATTTCCCAACCAAGTAATAGTTTCACTCCAAGAGTTTATTGGTTTGTCCAAGTTGAGAATAATCTGCATCTGCTCCCATACTTGCCTGGTATAACTGCATCTAATAATAATATGCTCCAGATTTTCCATTTCTATACTACATAATGTGGTTGAGATACGGTTTTATCACATAATATTGTGATTATCTTATTGTAATTAGATTATAGTAGATAAAAATTATCTTAGGATTATCTCCTATATTTGTATAGATACTCTATCCTATTCGGTATTTCTATTCATGTATATTTGTACTACAGTCTTTAAGAAATATTATATAGAGCAAAACAGTCTTATTCACATGGTATCAGAGCCATGTGAAAGTGATAGTGAAACCGAGGAGTCAATGCTGGCAAGTCAAGAAATTGTTTCCAATTTTGAGGGATCTTCCATGGCAAATCCAAACCAGACTGGAGGTTAGTCGTCAATGACCTCTGGCCTTGGAGGAGCTTCAGTTGTCATCATCTCTGACAAACTGAATGGAGCAAACTATCGAGAATGGGCTCAAGTTATGAAACTTGCCATTGGAGGACGCGGGAAGCTGAGCTTCATCTTCGTAGATGGAAACATTCCAGACCCAATGAACTCGCAAGCTGTGCGACAGTGGGAGATAGACAACTGCATGATCTCATCATGGCTTATCAACGCCATGATACCGTTGATCAAATGTACCTTCATGTTTCTACCAACAGCTCGAGAAATCTAGGAAGGGGTGCGACAATCATACTCTGACGGAGAGGATGTATTGCGAATCTACGAGATAAAAACAAAGTTGTGGCAAATGAAGCAAGGTGATAGAGAAGTTACAAAATATTGGGTCGAAATGGTAGCGTTATGACAAGAACTTGACCTTTTGTCGGATGAAGAGTGGACGTGCAAGGAAGATGCTATGATGTACAACTAAAAAATTGAAAAGGAAATTAACAAAATATATAATGATGTAAGAATAATAAGAAGAAGAATAACAACCAAAACTTGCATTCTTACATCAACAATATGAAATAAACAAGTGATAACATTTAACATCATGTAAGACCTGAAATTTAGAATGCAACATAAAAGTTTGTTATTGCACTCAAAGCATCAATCTTCAATAAAAAGGGCAGCAGAATAGCATCATCACTATCAATCCCTTAAGCACATATCAGAAATATGAAAATAATCGTTGCATTAACAAGCTTACTACGATATGTCAGTCCACCCTTAAAAAAGTTTGAAACATTTTGAAGGACCATCATCTATAAAAACATCCAAATTGCAAAGTAGAGTTCTGCCACTCACCATTAATGCTTCTAGAATACTTCACAAACTATAGAATTCAAAATCATATAGATTTTACATCTTCCACATTGAATCAACAGACAACTGAGTTCATTATTAATTACATAATCATTCCATCGTAAGTACCCCAATAATCTAATAGAAAAGCTAGTCTAATAGTTAACTCACAACAGATAAGGTGGACATATCTCACAACTGAATGAACAACACAGCTAATTAGTCTTCAAAAGAAAATTGCATAAACTAAATCCCAAAAATCAAAGAGCACACACAACCACATCAGTGAAACAACAAACACCTAAAATAAAAACGAGAAAAAGGTAATGTTTTTTTGGCTATTCCTTAATGTAAAGAATAGGTAATGTTTATGAATATTATTTCGTGGGTCATTTCTAAACCAAACACAGGAATAGTTAATAGTTAGAAATGGAAGGGTAATAGAATTCTTATTACCCTCAACCAAACATCACATAAAGAATCTCCAAAATGACAGCCATCAATAGAAGACAAGTACAGTTGCCAATACTACTATGAGAGGTAATATCATACAAGCTTTTTTATTTTTATGCGGTAGGAAGAAATGAATAGTTGATTCTGGAGCATCAGACCATATGACAGATGACTATAACCTGTTTCATTCATATTTTCCTTGCGTTGGGTATGTAAGGATCAAGGTAGCAAATGGTGATTCTTCTTCCGTTGCTGGAAAAGGAGATATCAAAGTAACAAATTCTACGAAATTAAACTCTGGTCTACATGCTCCAAAACTAGACTGCAACCTCCTCTGGGTTAGTAAATTGACAAAAGAAGCTAATTGTAGTGCTCATTTTTTCCTTACACATTGTGTTATATAGGACCTGTCATCGGGGAAGATGATTGGCAGTGTTAAAGAGGTAGATGGAGCGTACTACTTTGAAGATGAAGAAAGTCCTTCTACTCCTTATAGCTTGGGTAATAGTGTGATTATACCTAAGAATGATGAATTATTGATATGACATAAAAGGCTAGGTCATCCAAACTTCCAATACATGTCACGATTATTTCCAAATATTTCAATAAATAAAGATCTTTGTGTTTAATGTGATGGTTGTGAATTTGCTAAGCATCAAAGAATTTCTTTTACAAGGTCTAAATACAAACCCACAAAACCTTTTTCACTTATCCATAGTGATCTGTAGGGCCCATCTCATGTCACTAATAGAACCAATTCAAAGTGGTTCATTACATTTATCGATGATCATACTTGTTAGTGTTTGGTGTTTCTTTTGAAGGATAAAATTGAAGTCCCTATTGTGTTCATCAACTTTTACCAGATGATAAAAAATCAATTTCACACAACTATTCAAGTCCTTCATACTGATAATGGTACTGAATATTTTAATCAACATTTTCATATATTCTTTTAAAAACATGGAATTGTCCACAAAAGTACTTGTGTGAATAGTCCTCAACATAATGGGATTGCTGAGCGGAAAAATAGATACCTTTTTGAAGTAGCTAGGGCCTTAATGTTCACTAGCAACTTTCCAAAATTTTTTTGGGGGGATGCTATCCTTACTGCAACCTACCTTTTTAATCGAATGCCTAGTCATGTCCTTTCTTTCAAAACACCTCTTCAAAAATTTCAAGAAATCCATACTACTATCCATCTTGAAATTAACCTTCCTCTAAAGGTTTTCGAGTGTACAACCTTTATTCATAGTTATTCACATAACAAACTTGATCGAAGAGCCAAAAAATGTGTGTTTTTGGATTACTCTGCTACACAAAATGGGTATAAATGCTATGATCCTATATCAAAAAGGTTGTTTATTAGTTGTGATGTCACTTTTTTTGAGACAGATTCCTTCTATCCCAAGTCTTCGATTCAGGGGGAGTATTGGAGAGAGTTTGGTGATGAATCTCAGCCTGAACCTCCTTGTACATCTGTCCCTAAGCCTATCCTAACCTATGTTCAATGCATTTCCTATGGAGACAAATCTTGATACAGAAGAAGTAGCCATGCCTGACAATACACTCAAAGTGTACTCTCGGAAGAAGAAAACAAGTAGTGCACTCCCTATTCCTGAAGCTATACCAATCTCTGAACCAATGTAGGTTCCTACCGAAGAAGCTCAGAGTAGTAATACAAAGGAACAAGAAGACAATACAGATCTAGAACTGCCAATTGCTTTACGGAAGAAATCTAGATCATGTACCATGCACCCGATTGAGAGGTTTGTCTCTTATGATGGTCTGTCTTCTTAATATAAAGCATTTATTGCTAATCTGGACATAATTGACATTTCTAATAATATCCAAGAAGCTCTTAAAGTTCCAGAATGGAGAGAAGCAATTTTTGAAGAAATAAGAGCACTTGAAAAAAATATAACGTGGGAAGAAGTTGATCTGCCAAAAGAGAAGAAACTCATAGGTGGATATTTCCAGTCAAATACAAGGCTGGTAGTTCCATTGAGAGGTATAAAGTGAGATTAGTAGCAAAGGGCTATACTCAAACCTATGGGATGGACTACAAGGAGACATTTGCACCTGTGGCAAAACTAAACACTATCAAACTATTGCTCTCTCTATAGCTGCTAACTTCGATTGGCCCCTTCAACAACTTGACATTGAAAATGCCTTCTTGAATGGCAAACTAAAGGAAGAAGTATATATGAAACTTCCTAAAGAAAGGGATCTACAGCTCACAAAGGAAGTACATTCTTGATCTCTTTAAGGAGACAGGAATGCTAGGATGTAAACCAAGCACCACCCCCATTGAACAAAGTTTGAAGATGAAGAAGATAAACTGGTTAACCGTGAAGAACACCAGACACTAGTGGGAAGGCTAATTTATTTGTCTTATACTAGACCAGAGATTACTTTTTCCGTGAGTGTTGTAAGTCGCTACATGCAGGCACCAAAGAGTCAGCATTTTGAGGCAGTTTATAAGATCTTACGATATTTAAAGGGTACTCTTGGGAAAGGATTATTATTCAAAAAGGGATATAAAAAAACAATTGAAATATATACTAATTTAGATTGGGCAAGTTAAGAAGACGACAGACGCTCAACCACTGGATATTGCACTTTCGTGTGGAGAAATTTAGTCACGTGGAAAAGCAAGAAGCGTAAGGTGGTAGCTAAGAGTAGTGCAAAAGTTGAACTTAAAGCAGTTGCAAAAGGGATTTGTGAAAGTCTTTTGTTAAAAAGAGTGCTGATAGAATTGGAAATCATTTTTGTCACTTATAAAGCATTATTGTGATAACAAGGCAGCCTTAAGCATGACACACAATCCAGTCCAGTATGAGAGAACAAAGCATGTTGAAGTTGATTGACATTTTATCAAGGAAAAGATAGAAGATAGGACGATATGCCTAACTTATGTACCAACGAAGAAGCAGACAGCAGATGTATTTACCAAAGGACTTCAAAGACAAGTATTTGAAGAATGTATCAACAAGTTAGACATGATTGATGTCTATGATCCAACTTGAGGGAGAGTGTGGTCAAGATACGGTATTATCACATAATATTGTGATAATTTGATTGTAATAAATTATATTAGATAAACATTATCTTAGGATTTTTTCCTGTATTTGTATATATGCTCTATCCTATTCGATAGTCCTATTTATTTATATATTTACTACAGCCTCTACGAAATATTATATAGAGCAAAACAGCTCTTATTCACACATAAGTCACAATGCAATGTGCTTATGGAGAACTTGATTCTGTCCCTCATAAGCAAACCTCCATTGATTCCATCCATAGGATAAATGAATGATTTTTGGTACAAAATCTTCAAGAAACAGGCTCCACCATATGAGAATAATACACTGGTCAAATTTTGTGGAGCCTTGCTTTCTGATGATGCTCGTTGCTATAGCGCATCTATTCCTTGAAGTTTTCAGAGATGCTACTTCTTTGGAACTTGAAAAAAGAAGCACAAATCCTACGTCTAAATCCCTACTTGGATTAATCGTTGAAGTAGCATAAATACTACTTCACTGCCAGGAGCGACAGCATCGGCGACAGGGGCGAAGGCAGCAATGGAGACACCGAGCTTGTACTGGAGGTAATAGACCAACTAGCGGGCTTCCTTGAGAGTGAGGGAGGAGATGTCTGCGTTGAGCTTCTTGATCTTCTCCGGTGCAGAGAAGATGGAGATTGGGTGGAGACAGTAATGGTGGTGGTAAAAATAATTACTTGATTTTCTTTTTCCAAATTTATTAAATTATAAAATAACTACATAAAAGAAAATTGAACATTTGGTAGCCACGTGGCAAAACTATTAATTTGACGTGGTATGCCATGTCAGTGACATTATCGAAGAATTTAATGTCGGGCTATTTTTGCAATAAATTGAAAATTTGAGTATTTTAGCGCCATTTTCTAAAGTTTGGGCTGGTATTACAAAATTGACTAAAATTTGGATTTTTTTAATTAATCCCTTTTTTAATGTCAATTATTGCTTAGGCATCTTATAACTTAAATGAACTTTGCAGGGCTTTGTTCACCGTATTGAGGCTGATGAAATTTATTTGAAGTTTACACAAAATTTTCACTTACTACACATGGATGGGAATTTCTACAATGTAGAGTTCACATATAATCGATTCAACATAAGAAGATTGTACCATGCTATTGATGCTGCAGAATGTTTGGACATAGAATTCCTGTTCCCATCTGAGTTCCCTGGAAATCGGTTTATCGAAGCAGCTCCCCTGACCCCTATATCCTGTAGTCTTAATGAGGAGCAGAAGTGCTCAGTGGAGATGATACTTGGTTGTAATGGAGGTGCACCATACGTGATTCATGGACCTCCTGGTACAGGTAAAACTATGACTATAGTGGAGGCAATGCTTCAGCTCTATAAATATCGTAACAATACCAGGATCCTTGTCTGTGCGCCTTCTAACAGTGCTGCAGATTTATTGCTAGAGAAGCTTCTAAGTCAGACCACAGTTACTGTTCAAGAAAACCATATATTCAGGCTCAATGCAAGCGCTCGTGCTTTTGAGGATGTCAAGCCTGACCATATTTGCTTTTCTT
Source organism: Erythroxylum echinodendron (assembly GCA_027575705.1). NCBI lineage: Eukaryota > Viridiplantae > Streptophyta > Magnoliopsida > Malpighiales > Erythroxylaceae > Erythroxylum > Erythroxylum echinodendron. The sequence goes on from JANZXR010000171.1 coordinate 23,615,492, forward strand.
TCTTTGATGATCATGTTTTCAAATGTCCTCCACTTGGTGCTCTCAAGCGCTATAGGATCATCATATCAACTTATATGAGTGCCTCTCTTCTTTATGCTGAAGGTGTTGATCGAGGCCATTTCTCTCATATTTTCTTGGATGAGGCTGGTCAAGCATCAGAACCAGAAAGCATGATTCCTATATCCAATTTTTGTCAGAGGAATACAGTTGTTGTTCTTGCTGGAGATCCTATGCAGTTGGGTCCAGTGATATACTCGAGGGATGCTGAGGCTCATGGACTTGGGAAATCTTATTTAGAAAGGCTATTTGGATGTGAACCTTATAGGCGTGGAGAAGAAAATTATGTGACAAAACTGGTCAGAAACTATCGTTGTCACCCAGACATTCTGCATCTCCCTTCTAACCTTTTCTATGAAGGGGAACTGATTGCATCCAAAGATTCGGTGGAGGATACTAATACATTGATGTCTTCAGTAAACTTTACTCAAGGAAAGAACTTTCCTGTTCTGTTCTTTGGTATCCAAGGATGTGATGAGAGGGAAGGAAATAATCCATCATGGTTTAATAGAATTGAAGCAAGCAAGGTGGTAGAGGTTGTTAAGAAGCTGATGGCAAGGGGAAATCTGAATGAGACCGATATTGGGATCATTGCACCCTATAGGCAGCAAGTGCTCAAACTAAAGAAGACACTTGAAGATTTAGATATGTCGGATGTAAAAGTTGGCAGTGTTGAACAATTCCAAGGGCAAGAAAGGAAAGTTATCATTGTATCTACTGTTCGATCAACAGTGAGACATAATGAATTTGACAGAGTCCATTGTCTGGGGTTTTTGAGTAATCCAAGAAGGTTTAATGTGGCTATCACTCGTGCAATAGCATTGCTTATTATTATTGGGAATCCTCATATTATCAGTAAGGTATCAAGAATATTAACAAGTTTACGACCTATTTTACTTGAGGATGATATCAAGAATATTAACAAGTTTACCATCTATTTTACTTGAGGATGAGTCTCAAACAGCGGAAAGTTGCATGCAGATGCATTTCAGAAGATGCCTGCGCAAATCACCAACACGACGTGTATTTGTATGTGTAGACATGTGCATATCCATTTCTGCATAAGGGTTAAATAGAGGTTATGGCTTTAAACAGGAATTGATGGTGTAAATGGCTGCCAAGTTATCATCAAATAGTTTAGGGGAATCTTTTGAGTTTTATGCCGTACATATGTGCATAGTATTAGGGTAGAGCAGACATCCTTTCTTTTTTTCTTTTTTCATCTTGTCAACTACGTATATATGAGTTATGTCTGAAAGCAAAGGAGATTTGACCATCATTTCTTGATATCTACTTCTGCAACTTAGTCATCAGGCTGAGGTAACGAGTATCTTCACTATGGGTCATTCCACATTTCATGAGTGAAATTTACTTTGATCTTTGGATCTAAACGAAGATATCACAATTCTCATATTGTTGTGCCATCACTTCAATCGAAGGACCATGGCTACACAACTAAATGTTTTTCTTCCCTTCTAGTCTTTGATGTGTCAAACTAAAGTGGGATGCTATTTGATAGTGAAGTTGTAGTCAGGTAGGCCTCATTGTAATGGATACACTAAAGGGTGTCATTCTAGTTGGTAACTTTGGTAGATAGATGGTCTTCTTAGGCACTTAGTTTGTGTTTTTCATGTATCAAAGCATCAAAATAGTGGAGTCATGGTCGCGGCTGGAACTTTGTGCCAAACACTGAGGTGTCTATCTTATGGTTGGTTTCATGCATTTGCAGGATATCTACTGGAATCAGCTCTTGTGGTACTGTGTAGACCATGAATCCTATCAGGGTTGTGCGCTCCCTGAGAAACAAGAATTTGTAGATGATTTTGTTAACTGCGTTCCAGAAAATGTTCAACCTACTGATGTTGGATGCGGTGAAGAATCCTTTAAGAATGAGATTCCAAAACCAGTTGTAGATGAGTCTGAATGGTCTGATGGTTGGCGTTGAAATTAGGGGAGTAAAATGGCAAGATTATGGTTAAAAACATCAGATTTTATACAGCACATTGGATGGCAATGATGGTATATGTTTTGATGTTTTCAGTTTATATAAATGCCATGTAAGTACGGGTTAAATGCCAGAATGGTTTTTTTATATTCCTTCACGACATGAACAGATGAACTTGATTCGACATAACTTTGACATTACTATAAACAATTGTGCTGTATGGAGGAACGTGATATGTGGTCAGAAAGAGAACGGCTGTCTCAGTATTAGGCAGTATCTAACATTTACAACATTTCACCGCAAAGGTTATACCTTACCGATGCGAGAAAAGGCGTTGAAGGCTTGGCCATGGCATTTATGCGGTGTTTAGAAGGTATGTGTTGCAGCGTTGATGGCTAGGTCATGACATTTATGAGGTGATAAGGTGATTTAGTAGTGTTTGCGCTGCAGATGATGAAAGAAAACGTTACTAATCCACAATTTCATAGCTTCAAGTTAAATTGGTTTCTGTATTGAGTAAGAACTCAATTCTTTTTGCATACTCAGATATAAAGAGAACCTAGAAAGCTAATAAGCACACAGAATCCCAGGAAGTTGGCGTCGTTCTCGGAGCAAAACCATGCCAAGAATCTGACGTCGTTTGCTTTTTGAAAATAAAAATATTATGTTTGAAAACAAGGACAGATCATTAGTCAATCTGCAACTAAATACGTTACAAAAACTAAATGGTAAAAAGTAATTCTTAACGCTAAATATTTTCTAAAAATTGCCAGTTAGTTATCTATGATATTATGTTATATATTAATATTTTTAAAATGATACTAGTAGTATCCCAAATTCTAATAAAGTTAAAATTTTGGCACTTTCTAGTATATGAATCTTTTTTTTTTTTTGGATACATAAGAAAAACCAAATGCTTACAATTACAGACTTCGATGAGCCAAAACACCTTGAAGATCTTGTGTAATGAGAGGTAAACATTGTGTAGGTATGTCCTGAAGCAAATGAATTCCTGGAGGTGTACTCGTAGCTAAGTGCGCCAGTTTATTAGCACTCCTATTGCCTTCCCTGTAGACGTGCTGCAACTAGATGTCCCACTCGCGTCCCATAAGCTCCCGAAGGTCTTGAACCACCTGTGAACCATCAAAAAACGTAATATTAGAAGATGCAAGTACGTTAATGACTGCCAGTGACTCCACCTCTAATACGTCACAACAGTAGCCAAGATCTCAAGCCTGTTGTAGTCCAATCAATGCCCCATAAAGCTCAACATGCAAGGGGGAAATAATTCCCAAATTCTGTACAAAAGCACCACACCATCGACCACCCCTATTCCGAAGTAATCTGCCAGCTGAGGCAAATCCAGTGGCATACTGTACTGGCCCATCTGTATTAACTTTGACCCAACCGTCCAGTGGTTTGGTCCAACCGATTAGTGTACCCACTAGGGCTACCCATGTTGGGAGAAATCTGCTTGTTACTCCCTTTGCCTTCTCTATCCAACCAACAAATTGTAGGACCACCCTAGCTCTGTTATTAATCCAGTAAAAATCCTCCTCAAAAATACTTTTATTACGCCACTGCTATAGATACCAGCAGGAAGTGCCAAAAATAGTGGTCCAGTCAAACTGCTGCACTTGGTTCAGATTACCTAGGTTAGTGCATAACCACATGTCTATATTCATCTAAAAAAAGGAATGATTGAGATCCGCTAGAGGGAATTATTTCCAGAAAGCAGTCACTCTCCTGCAGTCATGTAACATATGCAAAATAGTCTCCTCGTGCTTACAGAAATGACATGTGGAGTTCATGGAGATATGCATGGCCACACGCTCCTGATCTGTGAGAAATTTATTTTTTGCCAAAAGCAAGAGGAATGAACGAATCCGTTGTGGACCAGGCCATTTCCATATCATTCGTCAAATTCTGTGACTGTCTTGCACTGGCGAACCCGCAATGAGCTCATAAGCAGAGTTAACCGTAAAAGAGTCATTCTTTCCGAGTCCCCAAACAATTTGATCTGCCTCTATTCCATCATTTGGTGGGGGAATAGCCGCAATGGACAAGCAGACTCGCACAGGGAGATGTTGCTGAAAACGGTCCCAATTCTAACTACCATTCTCATAAACCATGTCTTAGACTGACGCTCGTAAAGATTCATCTGGAGGTGGTGAGGTAGAGAGTGACAGGAGAGGGCCCCAATCTCCGACCCATCCATCAAGCCAAAATTTGACCCTTTATCCATTTCCTATGCGTCAAGAAATACCTTGGCAATCATGACTCCAAGTAACTGCAATCCCTCTCCAAATAATCGACGCCCCAGGCCCTGCTACGGAAGAGGGAATGTTGTGATCGTCGACATTATATTTGGCTCGAAGGATTTGAACCCACAGTTCATTTGGCTTGGTGAGCACAGCCCAACCGAGTTTATCAAGCAGAGCATCGTTAGTGATGCAAACTTTTTTAATGCCTAGACCCCCAGCGTGTTTAGGTCGACAGACTTCTTCCCATCAAATTAGATTTACTTTCCGCCGTCTAGACCTGTTACCCCAGATGAAGTTTCTCATTATCTTCTCTAGGTCATCATATAATTGTATCGGCAACCTCGTCGTTTGCATTGTGTAAATAGGGAGAGAAGAGATGGCCGACTAAGTTAAGGCGACACGCCCTGCAAGAGAGAGTTCGCGGGCACTCCACCATGCAAGTCTCCGTTGAGCTTGGTCCAAGATATACTGGTATGTATTCTGGGAAGACTACTCGTGGATTAACAAAATACCAAGATATTTACCCAGGTTATTAGTATATGTAAACTGCGAGACATGGCCGAGAATGCAGGTTGTGTTTCGACAAACATTCCGGGAGAAAAAATCTTAGTTTTGGCTTGGCTGACTTGTTGACCTGAGGCGCAGCAAAACGTCTCCAAAACTCGTAGAATAACTTGTACCTGGATGGACGAGGCTTCGGCAAAAAGGAATAGATCATCCGCAAAGAAAAGGTGTGATATAGGAGACCCTGTTCTGCTAATTCGAAACTGTTTCCAGCTTCCACTGCTAACCTTACTAAAGATCAAGTGTCCCAACCTTTCCAGGCAAAGCACGAAAATATACGGGGGAGAGTGGATCTCCTTGTTTGATACCCCTTGTAGGGAAAAAATGATCCGAAAGGGTCCCGCTCCAAGAAACTTGCATAAAAACTGTGGATATGCATTTCATAATGAGACTGGCTAGAGGATCTAGTATGCCTATCTCCCTTAATATGTCGTTGATGAATTCCCATCTAAGGTGATCATAGGCTTTTTCTAAATCTACTTTAATAGCCAGTATACCTGTCTTCCCCTTCTTTCTTCGCATCGAATGGATAACCTCCTAGGTAATGATGATATTATTGGTGATGTGTGCCCGGGATGAAGCTACACTGGGTGTGTGCAACGAGAGAATTGAGATGTGGCTTCAAGCGATTTACAATTACTTTCGAGATGGCACTGTATAAAACTGTAGAAAGACTAATAGGTCGAAATTGAGAGAGATGAGTTGGGCAGGGGACTTTGGGAATTAATACCAAGATGGTTTTGTTCACCTCGGAATCCCATCATTCATGGCGTAAAATGGACTAAATATAGTCCACTACTGAAGGCCCCACCTTATCCCATTTTTGTTAGAAGAAGGAAGCATTGTACCCATCCACTCCTAGTGCTTTGTTAGGGTTGTTGTCAATAGCTCATCGGATTTCAACCTCAAGGATTGGCTCTGACAAATTCTGGATTGACTCTGTCGAGATGGTGGGGAAGGTCCCCGAAATGAAAGAGGAGGAACGAGTATCACCGGGGGAAGTAAACAAATTTACAAAATACTGCTTCGCCAATTGCCTCAGTTGGGCGGGATCAGACAACAGCTGTCCAGCGTCGTCTATTAATCGGGTTGTCCGCATTTTCTTTCATTTGGCCAATGCTAGAGGATGGTAAAACTTGGTGTTTTGGTCTCCTTGAGAGATCCAGATACTCCATGACTATTGATGCCAATAAATCTCTTCCTCACAGAGGGTTTGTGTGAGCTCTCCTCGCAACCTCTCTCCCAACTCCTGCAAAGAATCAGATTGCTCAATATCCAGGCTTCTTTGTATTCCATCCAATCGAGCGAGAAGACGTTTCTTCTGATGGAAAATATTTCCAAACACGCTCTTATTCCATCGTAGGAGTTTAGTGGAGAACGAGTCTAAGCAGCTTCAGAAATCGGTCTCAACTGTAGTCCAGTGGTCCTCAACTATCTTGTCAAAATCATCATGAACGAGCCAAATGGATTGAAATCGAAATGTAGGACTGGCCATTTTAGGTCTAAATGTTCTATCGAAAGCCACTAGCATTGGCCTATGATCGGAACCTAAGAAGGGAACGTGAGTATTGGTTGTATAGGGGCTACTTCCAGCCATTTCGAAGAACAGAAGACTCGATCTAGTCTAGTTTGTACAGACCCCCTTCTCCAGGTAAATTTGGATCCAATATACCCCATATCATGCAGACCACAACTTTGCACACACCCCTAAAAATATTTGTTCACAATTGGGGTAGATGGAGAACCTCCCTGTTTCTCATCATTAGTCAATTTAACATTAAAATCCCTCCGACAAGCCAGGGTTGGGTATGATGATCACAGTGCCAATCCAATGAAAATAAAGCCATAAAAATTTCTGTGTGGCCGCCTGGGGACTAGCATAAACGGCTGTAAAGGCAAAATGGAAGGTTTAATGCTGTATATGCATATGAATAAATTGTATGTGAGCCATCACTATCGAAACTTAGATATCGACCATCCATAAGATCCATATGTTGCCTGCAAATCCGTTGGCTTTTACCTGGAACGAATGGTCAAACCCCAACTTCTGAATGACTTCTAGTGCTCTGCTGCCACTAATGTGAGTTTCAACTAGCACCACCATTTGTGGTCGGTGTATGGCGAGATAATTGCGCAAAATATGAATAAATTGGGCTTCTCTAGCCCCTTGACAATTCCAGATAAGGATTGACATAAAAACGAGATGTTGCAGGCAGTTTCCTAACTCAGAGAGAGATCCTGATTTGGGTAATACCCAGCATCAGCTTTGCCGTCTTGTGTTGTCGGCTCCATAGCTGCCACACCTGACGGAGTTGGATTGTCTTCAATCATGATGTCATCATCTCTTATATCCAGAGGCCTCACATCCGAAGGTTCAAATGGTGGGAGAGTGTTTACTTCATTACAGAGACTGTGAATGTTTTCAAATTGCATGGGGTCCTCCTTGGAAATTCCAGACATGCACCTAACCAGTTCACGTATTGCGTGGCCAACACAAATTAACTCAGACGGGGACTGGATGCAAACTACTGGGTGGGGCTCCATGTGCCGGTTCAGGGTAGGATTTTGATTCCATGGTCCGGTCCGGTTCCAAGTTGGTGTGGGAGTGGGCTAAGTCTGGCCTCTTTGCCCTTAGGGCCTGGTCTGGGCTTGTGACACAGCCCATGTTCTGAGGTCCTCGCTCCTGGCCCCTTTCGGCTCCCAAACTCCCCATTAAATTCCAACGGGGTAACGCGAATCTGTCTAGTTGCGTGACCAAATGATGTAGACGTTGAGTGATTATCGGTGAGTTTACCCATAACAGTAGGCTCGGAGAGCAAGGTAAATCTAGATCCTCTGCCTTGAGGATCAGCTCTTGGGAGACGAGAGGATATCTGCTATTGCGATTTGGTTGTGGGTCTTGTAGGTTTCCATTGGACCTGGATCCACGGTCCGTAAGCGTCGCCCGTCTGGGCCATCAAAGGTTCTCCAGTTCGTGCCTTTAGCATCGCTGAGAAACTGTGGTTTGAACCACCTTGCTCTAGCATAGTGTCGGTCCCGAGTTGTGTCACCACTTGTTGCTGGCCGATGGGGGCTGTCGAACAGGAAGGACAGGTGCCACTCTCATGTCCCACCAATCCACATTAGAAACAGATTTGTGGCAAGCTTTTATAAGCGACCAGCAATACCTCCCCATCCAAATCCACTTTCGAACGAAGAGAAAGGCCTAGGGCAATTTCTACAGCTAACCGGGCAAATTTGTCCCTTTAGGTTTACAAGGTATTTTCATCTATGTTGACAGTCTTTCCGATTATATTGCCAAGTGCTGTGAGTATTTAAGGATGATAGCGGGCAATTGGCAGGGTCGGGAACCGTGTCCAGATGACTGCTCTGGTAAGCTTCCCCTGCGCAGCCCGAAAGTCGAGAGTCCAGTATTGCACCGGCAGGGTATGCCCAAGGATGACCCATGGCCCATTGGTTAAAGCGGTGAGGAAGTCAGAATCGTCAATAAACTTCACCAAGAAGAAATCATGGTCCAGATTGACAAGTTTCATGGGGCCTTGTGGTTTCCACATGGTGTGGAGTCGGGAGCTGAGCAATTTGTACCCCACACATCTGCCAATCAGTTTGACAATTACCGCTCTCTCCTACTGTTGTTCAAGGCGCGACTTGAAAGTGGAAGAGAGTTTGATCCCTCACCCTGAGTCACCTTGAATGGAGATGATATCTCTATCCAGAATGTCTACCGGGTCCTCGGGTGGCCAGGGCGGTACCACTTCCTCAGTCTCTTGTCGTTGTTGGCTCAGAACGGCTGCACTTTAAGATAACTTTTCAATAGGGGGTGGGTCTTCCTCCCGACTTCAAATTCTAGTTTTTTTTCTTGATGAGCATCAGGAGCAAGAAATACGACTTTGCCTTGCTCACCTTCAATGTGTTTATCTGTGTCGTTGTTCATTGCTTTGTTAGAAAAATAGCTTTGGATTGTAGGAATAGTAAAATGTGAAGAAGCAAATAGAGTCAGAGTTCAGCCCGTCTTACACCGCCTTATCTAATGATAGATACTCCACTACAGAAGGTATTACCAAAATAGCCTAACAATTCCTAGTATATGAATCTTTAATCTCTCTTATGTGATATCACAATTAAATAATTTGAACTCATCATGACGTGATTTAAAAAATATTTAAAATGTTAATCAAATATATAATTTTTATCTTAATATTTTACAAAAGGTCTAAATAAATCCTATTATTATTTATGTTATTATTTTTGTACCTTATTTAAGTTGCAATTAATATTATTTTAGTAATGTTATAGTACAAATTAATACTAGAGGTAACGAAGAAAAACTTATTTAGACCTTTTGTAAAACATTGAAGTGTAAATCATAGTTTTGATCAAAAACAAAATTTATGCAAACTTCAGTTTCATATGGACTAAATTTTTCCTAAAACTAGTGAAACAGTGAACAAGAAAGGAATTATAGGTGGAAACAAGAGCAAATATTGACCAAAACTACCAAGATCATAACTAAGGAGAGATCCTCCAGGAGTTGTAATTTTGATATCAAAAATGAAATTGTCATTGATCTTGTACTGATAAGGATGAGTAAGTTCATTCACAAAGTATTACAAAAACTTTGCAAGGAACTCCAAATTTGCACACAAAATGAGCAAAAGTCAAAGTATGGTAGTTGAACTTTCACAATTCAATTCATCTTTACCGAATCCCTCGTGTTTAAGGTGCTTCCCACAAAGATAAAGTAAACTCACAAAATTCACTAAGTCAATAAAATAGGATGGATAGCAATAAGAAGAGAAAGATGCATAAAGCTTTACAACAAAATTGTCAACCTTTATATTACTCTCAATAGAGACAAAAAGATACAAAAGCTCCAACTCTCTTTATTTGATTGAAGCCTTTGCTCAAATAAGCTATTTATAGGCTTTTGGAGACTTATTGGGCAAGAAAACAAGAAAGTCTGCAAAAGGCCACCAAGTCATTAACTTACTTAGTGGTTGACATCTCTAACCACTTTAGGTACTAATTTAATAGGTGGTTTACATATCTTACGATTTTACCACTTCTAAGTAAAAGTAACATATGTAAAATGACGACAAGACACCTCGCCTTTTCTATGTTCTCTCACTTCTTTGATAATTCGTCCCAGTAATTTTCCTACAACACCTATGATCTTCATCCAAAGGTGAAGGTTACCCAAGTTTTGAGCTAATTCATACATAGTTTGACCAATGCACACCTATGATTAAGTTTTTTCATCTATGGTCCATGGTTATAACTTTGTCCCTAGTTCCACCAAAGACAGTTTAGGCAAGTTTAACTCGCCCTACC
>JANZXR010000171.1:23625752-23637782 GCA_027575705.1 Erythroxylum echinodendron
TCTAACCACTTTAGGTACTAATTTAATAGGTGGTTTACATATCTTACGATTTTACCACTTCTAAGTAAAAGTAACATGTGTAAAATGACGACAAGACACCTCGCCTTTTCTATGTTCTCTCACTTCTTTGATAATTCGTCCCAGTAATTTTGCTACAACACCTATGATCTTCATCCAAAGGTGAAGGTTACCCAAGTTGTGAGCTAATTCATACATAGTTTGACCAATGCACACCCATGATTAAGTTTGTTCATCTATGGTCCATGGTTATAACTTTGTCCCTAGTTCCACCAAAGACAGTTTAGGCAAGTTTAACTCGCCCTACCCAAGCCAATCAATTCCTTACAGTCCATCAAAGTTAGCTAAACTATGCTTGATCTTACTTGGTTCAATTATCTTGGGTCCTTTCACATACCTTTTTCATGCCTAATCCATACTAGAAATTGGCTAAGGCTCACCAGTGGCTAGCAAAAAGGGTCCTGCAATGTTAAGGGGCTAATATAAAGCCTCCATATTACATTTCTTAAAGATCTCATTCTCTACCAAGCACCAAAAACAAAGATATTTCTTTAGTTAGTGCAATTTAAGAACAATGGAATATGTCTTATAAAAAATCACTGGCTTTGCCAAAAATTAAAGTCAAACCAAGAGTTTTAAAACCTTAAACCAAAAAATGAAGAGAAACACTAAAGAGAGTCGATAAAGACAAAATCTTTGATAATAAGTTTCAAGGCCCAAAATTTGACCATTAAATTTTAATATTTTTAAAATGTTCAAAATAAATTTTAATATTTTAAAATTATTTAAATTAAATTTTCTATAAACGAAAACTAGATGAAAAATAATTCTATTAATCTTTTATATCATATCGTTTATGATATAATATGAATATATTATTTTAATGAATTTATAAAGCTCACAATGCTACTTATATGTCATATGACTTTGTAGGATTCATATAAACTAAAAGATGCCACTAAATTTAAATTATTTTAGTAAATCTTATTAATTTTTATTAACATTAAAAACTAACTAAATTTGATTAGCCGTACTTTTAACTCATTTAAATCAAAAATCCAAGTTCATTTTTTGTTTTGGGCATTGTGTAAAAAAGCCATGGGCACTCCAGCACATATTGCCTCAGAAATTAAGTTTCACTCGTAGTGAGTTACGAACCTGCCTATCGAGTTGTGATTCAACAATACCACATGTAGAGCCCATGTCTTGTTAACGAACCATTTTTCCGTGGTTCAGCTCAAGGAACCATCTTGGAGTAGAGAATCTAAAATTAGGTATTCCTGTTTAGTGATAGATAAGTTTTTGTCATCAGTACAGGGACATCATAAATACTAGAAGAACCTTTGTTCAACTCTCTCCATCCTTGGAGTTATTTTTCTCAAATATCTTTTTAGAAAATCCCTAATCCCTGAAAACACAAGAAGATGACAATTTTCCTCGATTTTGACTCTAGCCAAGAAAAGCATGGAGACATAGATTCACCAATTTTCTCGATCTAATAAAATAGATTAGTGGTATACTACTTGGCACACTCTGTCCATTTAATATATCTTTGACAATTCTATCCTCGAGCTACTCTAAAGGGTTGATTATAACTTATATTTACTATGGAATCTAGCTGGAGCTTTCTAGTAAATGTTGATAAGCCTTATATTCACAATCAGTTAATGGTTATGGCATTTTAGAAGAAAGAATTAGAGGTATACCAAATGTGCCAATAAAAGTGTTGAGATTTTTAAAACTCTATAACATATTTTGATGTAGTGTAGGTAAAGTAAGTAAGAAAGAAAGAGAACCAATGCTAAAAGGAAAAATTGGTAATTAGGAATCTTCATTTCACCAGATAAAGAGAGAACAATAGTACATATGAAGTCCATCTAATGTGATCATTTAAGTCTGGTCGATATGCATCAACAAGCATTTGGTTTTCTTACTTGCTACTATTGCCTAAAAAATCTATTCTAGATCTAAATCATTTCCACTATCGAGGGGATTCGTCCATGACGAGAGAGTTATTATAGTAGAAGTGGTCAAATAGAAGCAACCTCAAATGGATATTCATGGACTCATGGGGGTTTTAGGTATGTTGAAAGGAATGATAATGGGATTACTTGTTAGATTTTGTGATAGCATTTAAGTTAGTGATAGTCAAATATTTTTAATAAAAACGAGGAGCACTTGGTGAATTTTGAGAATAGAACCACAAAAACTCAAACTGACTATGAGGAGTGACCGACCAAGTTATAAGGATTGCAAAGTGATACCTAGTGATTGCTTATTAACTTAGCATGAATTGTTGGTTTTAGATCTTAGTATTAAAGGTTAAAGGAAGAAGAGAAGTTCCAGAAGGTGTACCAGAGTTAGGTGGTTCAATTTGAAAGGGGATACGGTGAAACAATTTAGGGATAAAGTAATATATGGAGAGAAATGGAAATTGGTAGGAGATGCTAACTAGATGTTGAACAGAGTCACAATTCTTTTAAGAAATACAACTATAGAGGCCTTGGGTGTTTCTAAAAGCTCTAGAGGTAGTAAGAGGTAGCTTTGGTGGTGGAATAAAAATGTACAAGAAAATGTCAAGATTAAGAAGGTTTCCTATAATGCTCTATTGGATAAAATGACAGAGGTAGAGAGTAAGTAATAGAGAAAGGTGTAAACTGGTAAAGAAAGAGGCGAAGAAGATAAACTTAGAAGTTAAAATTAGATCTTACGAGAAACTATACCAACTACCGGAAACTAAAGATGGAGAAAAGGATATTTTTAAGTTAGAGAGAGTCAAGGAATAGAAAATGGGAGACTTAGATCAACTTCGTTGCATAAAAAATGAAATAGGGAGGGTGCTCATAGTTTAAAATGACATCAAGAGACGATGAAAGAGGCATTTCTATAGTCTTTTAATGAAGGCATAGAGGATAACATCTATTTAAGTGTTGCACGTCTAAGAGGTATGTAACTCTACTTATTGTCGATATATTTCAATGGAAGAAATTAGAAAAGCATTGATGGAGATGAAGAGTGAAAGGGTAGTAGGGCCTGATGAGATATCCATAGAGATGTGGAAGAGCCTAGGCGAAGAGAGTCTTACTTAGCTAGCCAAGATTTTTAAAGTGATCCTTAAATTTGACAAAATTCTGGTTGAGTGGAGATTTTCATATGGGTCATTTAAAAACAGCCTCTCTACTAGTTAAGGGTAAGGCTGCATACTATCGAGCCTCCCTAAATCCCACGTCTTAGCAGGATTTCTAATGAGTGTTGTTGTTGTTATTATCCTAGTTTAGTGGAGATTTAGTACACTAATTCCTTTATAAAAAAACAAAAGGGGTATCCAAAGTTGTAACAATTAAAGAGGCATCAAATGATTTAGTCACAGCATGAAGTTATAGGAGAAGATGATTGAGAACAGAGTGAGAAATGATGCTTCTATCTTGAAAAACTAGTTTGGCTTTATGTTAGAAAGGTCTATGATAGAAGTTTTACATCTCCTTAAAAAAGTGATGGAATATTATAAGAAAAGATGACATAACCTAAACATAGTTTTATTGATTCAGAGAAGGCATATGACAGAGTATCTAGGAAAATATTATGGAGGTGTTTATAAGTTAAGGGAGTTCCTATAACAATATATGAGTTATAAGAGATATGTATGGAGGTGTAAAAAATAGAGTAAGGACGATATGAGGATATACAGAGCATTTATTATTGATATTGGGCTACACCAAGGCTACACTTTAAGCCCTTTTTTATGTTACAATAGTGATTCATGAGCTCATCAAGAATATTCGAGGAGATATGCCTTGGTGCATATTGTTTGTTGATGATATTGTTTTAGTGGATGAGACGAAAGAGGGTGTCAATGTCAAGCTTGAACTTTAAAGGGATACATTAAATTCGAAGGGCTTTAGATTGAGTAGCTAAAATTGAGGAAATAGAGTGTAAATTTTTTAGGCATGGGGTGGCTACTGATATGGAGGTAAAAATTGGTGCAAAAGTTATACCACAAAATGAGTATTTTAAGTATCTAGGATCTATCATTCAGAGCAATGAAGAGATTGATGACAAAATAGATCATCGTTTTAGATCAGGGTGGTTTAAATAGAGAAGTGCATTAAGATTTTATTGTGACAAGAATATACCCCTCAAGCTTAAAGATAATTTCTATCGTTTAGCTATTAGGCCATGCATGTTCTATGGTGCAAAGTGCTGCCCACCAAATAGGTGCATAGTCATAATCTAATGGTGGCAGAGATTGAGATTAAGAAATCCTCTTGTATGAATAGATTTATCATAATTTAAAGGATTTTCATATAAACTTAGAGATAGGTTAACATAAATCCTCTAAATTAACCTCAAATCTAATATCAAAATTCACAAATTGATAATGCAATCCTAGGGGTTTTAACTAGAAAGATTTCTATTAATCAACTGTTGGATTACTTGTTAATAGTCTTAAAAAATATATTAAAATAAGATAGAAATTTTCACGGTCCAATAATCAATAATATAATTGTATAATAAAGGGTTAATATTTAAGGATTCTTAGGGGGATTCATTACCTAAACATTATTATTTGATATTGATTCTTCTTAGTATTTTCCTTAATCTACATTTAGTATTATTTTAATTCTTAGTTTATTTTTTTAGTTTAATTTTTAATTAAAATCCACAATCTAATTCATATGTTAGATAATAGAAAAAAGGGTCACTATTAGTACTTAAAGTCTTCATGGGATCAACCGTAGTTGTCTATGTTAGTTACAATTATATCGTGCACTTATAGTATTTTTAATATCAATAAAACCTATCAAATCAAACAATGACCCTTCATAATGACTTCTACCTTATTTCCATCATAATCGAATCACCTATACTATAAAACTTTAGAAGACTAACATGAATTACTTTGCAAAATAAATGATTTTCCTCCTCAATACTTCTTTTCTTTCTTTTGTACTTTTTTTAAGGTCAAAAAATTGAAAGGAACTACATCAATGATGGAACTCATTGAAAAGCAATAAAAATCATCTATCATTAATTATAACCAACTAGCATATATGCCCAACCCCACACTTATGCTCTTATGCGTCCACAAATATCCACAATTACAAATGGTCCACTAGCTTTAAGGCTTAGGAAAGACATTTTGTTAGGTTAAAGGCTTATAACATAGTTAGAAAAAAAGGTTAATGATGCTCAAGAGGCTAACAGGATAAATCATATCATTAGGTGGACTATTTAACTAATGTAATTCTTGCATTAGCATTGCTCGGCTGGTAACTAATAGTACAATCATAATCCTTCGGGAGCTCAATCCATCTTCTCTGCATTTAAAATATATTTAAGGCTCTTGTGATCTGTAAATTTTTGGAATGTCTCTCTATACAAATAATGTATCCAAATATTAAGAGCATGCACAATCGCCGCTAACTTTAGACCATGGGTAGGATAATTCAACTTATGCGATCTTAACTGATGAGAGGCATAAGCTATCACCTTTCTATGTTGCACTAGTAGACACCCAAACCTATCCTTGAAGCATCAATACATACCTCAAAACCTCAACCACCCGATGGTAACACCAAACTTGGCTGGAATTTGATCTTCGCTTAAACTCCTTAAAACTCTCCTGACACTAATTGGTCCATCAAATTGAACTCCTTTCTTTAATAGTTTGGTTAACAAGCTAGTTATTATTGAAAATCCTTATACAAATCTCAGATAATGCCCAACAAGTCCTAGAAAACTACTTATCTCTGATAGATTTCTACGGGGTCCTACTCCATAATTGCCTTTACCTTAGCAGGATCAGGCATCACTCCCTCTAGAGGAACCACATGTCCAAGGATAACTACTCACTCCATCCAAAACTCACACTTACTCAACTTCACATACAACTAGCTCTCCTTCAGAATCTGTAACATAATCCTCAAATGTTGCTCATGCTCCTCTTTACTCCTCGAATACACCAATATATCATCAATGAACACTATCACAAACTGATCCAGATGCTCTTGAAAAGTCCTATTCATCAATTCCATGAATGCAGCTGGTATATTAGTCAACCCGAAAGGCATCACTAGGAACTCATAATGGCCATATTGAGTACAAAAGGTTGTCTTGGGAATACTTGACTCAACTATCCTTAGCTGCTAGTATCCCGATTTAAAGTCAATTTTGGAAAATATAACAGCTCCCCTCAGCTAGTCCAAAAGATCATTTATGCTTGACAACGGATGCTTATTCTTCACAATCACCTTGATTAACTGTCGATGATCCTTGCATAGTCTTATACTACCATTCTTTTTCTTCATAAACAACACTGGAGCTCCCTATGATAATGTGCTCAATCTAATAAAGCCCTTTTCCAACAACTCCTCTAACTACCTTTCTAGCTCATTTAACTCAATAGTAGCCATCCTGTAAGGCACAACGGAAATCTGCCCCACTCCAGACATAGTATCAATGGTGAAATATATCTCTCATTGAGGCAGTAAACCTAGTAAATTATGTAAGAATACCGCCAGACATTCCCTCACCACAGGAATATCCCCTAATCTAGGACTGACCTCCCTCATATTTATAATATGAGCTAGATATGCCTTATATCCATCCAATATCAACTGTCTAGCAATCAAATTTGAGATTACACATGCCAGGACCACTCTACAATCCCTTATAAATATCACTTACAAGTTACCTAAAGACTATATCATCACCTCCTTCACATAATAATCTATTATAGCTCGATCATATGCTAACCAATCCATCCTAAGAATCACATCAAAATTCCTTAAATCCATCACTATAAAGTCAACTGGTAGTTCCACTTTGCCAATCCTCACTGCATTTTCCTTCTTACACTATTTATTATCACACAGTCTCCTACTGGTAACACACTCGTAGGTCATATCCTAAAAGACTAACCTCCCTCAGAACTCTAGAGGCAAACTCTAAAGAAATGTAACAGGGTGTAGATCCTAAGTCTACCAACACATAAGCTTTAACATGAAATAATAAAACAGTACTAGAAATGACATTGTTGGCTACAGGTACCTCATCCCTCGTCATGTGGTATATCCTTGCTTGAGTTTGACTCTAAGACGAAGATGTCCCGTTAGTACTTGTACCTACTGTTGATCGACATCTAGCTCCTCTGCCACCACCTCTGGTACCAATTTTACTTAAACCTCTACCCGAACCAAAGGCACCACTCTAACCTTATACTGTCTCCTCTACCCTCACTCCTGAAATCCTCCCTACTGATGAACAACTCCTCTGTAAATGCTCCTGCTCTCCACAAATATAACATTCCTAATAGATCCCAGTAAGCCCCCAACATTGTCCTCTTTGAAATCTCCCACATATTGCATAACTCAAATATCCTCCAATTCCTCCATCAAAAGATCCTTTGAACCTCTGACTAGGCCTTCTGTCAGATCCAACTAGTGGTGCACTAGTAGTGCTATACTGTCCTGAAGCCCTCCTAACTCCTCCACTAGAATGGTAGAAACTACCATGCCTGCTTGAAGTGGCATCGACTCTCCTAGATCCCCTAGCACCAGCAGATTATGAATGAGTAGCTCTCCTCTTAACTGATCGAGCCCCCTCTCAATGATGACTCTCCAATTGCCTCTTTAAGCCTCTCCTCCTTCTACGTTATTCTATTACATCCTTCACTCTAAATGCAGTCTCTAGTAACTTTTTGAAGTCAGAAGTAGCAGCTTTAAATCCCAAAAGAATATTTGTCCTCAAACCCTGCTCAAATCTGTAACATCTATCTTAAGGATTTGCTACAGCCTTGGACATGGTTGCAAAGCAAGCCTCATAATTTTCCACTAACTTTACCTCTGTCTGAACCAAACTTATGAACTCCATTTTTTTTTTGATCTTCAAATATCTGTGGAGTGTATTTATTTGTAAACTCTCTCTAGAACTCCTATGAAGTCATCTCTTGGGTCTCATACAATCTCTTCACTGACTTCCATGAAGTTAATGCATTGCCCTGGAATAAGGGAATAATGTACTGCAACCTTCTTTTTGAGGCATACACCAAACGATCTAAAATTATCTTTGTTTGCTTCCACCATGCCTCAACCTCCTTAGGGTCAGTAATACCTCAAAACTCCACTATGCCCATCTTTCGGATCTACTCATAATTACAATCCACCCTAGAATAACCTCAGGCTGGAGTTACAGTAATTGCCTGTTGCATCATTTGCGGTGGTATTTGCACCTCTCCTTTTACCCTATTTGTTTAGGCATCCCCATGATCCAGCACATCCGGAGCACGAATCAAACTCCCTGATTCCCTAGGTGACTCAAGGCCAGCATTATCCTCTTCTCAAGCCATCCTAAAAGAGATAAGAACACATCATTTTTTTTTACTCAATACGTCCCTAGAAACGTAAATCCACTTTGATACCACCCAATGTAATGCTAAAAAAATCAGAAACTATAATTAACCAAATATTTCCTAAAGCATACCATTAATCATCAAATTCCTCATTAGTTTTTAAAAGAGATGATGTTTTTTAGATACAGAAGTATTCTACATAACATAACTATTGGAGCTATCACATCAAAAAATATATACAGTGAAAACTTTACACAATTAAATTGCCGATCAACCTATTCTCCACTTTATCAATCGCGTACACTGGGGTTATCGATAATCACTGGATCTCTTAAAAGAATAATAACAATGAGTGAGTTGCCAACTCAGTGAGGATAACTGACCTTGCCCTTAAAAACAAGTAACTCAATAATTAATTATAATACTTAATCAACCGATTAAATCATACATATAATACGTATATAGATAATAGTCCTCAGTCTAATCTAAACAATTAACGAACATCTCAAAAATTTCATCAAATGATGATTACATAAATATTAATTTCAACTATCATTTATGTTTTATTCCAATATTTAACTGAATTGCCTGGGCCCAGCTTAACCTAGTCGGTGTGCATCCAATGGTCTGCCGATTATCTTATCATAATCTCTCATAAGTGGAAAAGTAACTAAATGTATAAATATCAACACAGGGCACCTCAGTTTCTCAATCTTCACCCAGGCACTACTCAAGTACCTGGCCATCGACACAGGATATCCCCGGGACTTAGGATATCCTGATACCACTCCGATACTTAGTCACTGGCACAGGGCATCCTTGGGACTCAGGATGCCCTAGTATCTACTCCACGAACAGATACCTAGCCACCATTCACTCATATCAACTCAACCTATCCATCTAAGACCATCAAATGTAGCCTATCTTAGGCAAGCCATAGATTCTTGATTTTCACCAATTATTCACAATTTATTATCCACCAATCTCTATTTAATTAACACATTCTATTTAATTAACACATTTTTTGTCAATTTAACAAGAAATGCGCCTCAGAAGACATAATAAAATATAACAATGAAACACCTTATACTACATTAATTATTTGATAATTAAAGTAAATATAATTCATGTATATAATTATTAATGATTAATTAAATTAATGACTAATTTAAAATATAATTTATTAATAACAAAACATTACTTAATTTTAAAAGTAAAGTCCAAGGTTATTCTTAAGTCGGTTTCGAACTCAACTGATTGACAGTCCAAATTACTCCTTAATTGAACCTTCGGACCTTAATTTTCAAAATTCTATTAAACTAATTTATGAAAAATTTCTAACCCAATTATACTTAATAATCCAACATTATTCTCTTTTCTAATTTATTCTCAATTATAAAAATAATATCCTCACTAACCTAACCCTATAATTACTAAAATACCCTTAACTAATTAAAAGTCTCATTTTACCCTCATCTATTTCATTTAATCCCAAAAATGCCTTCTTGCAACTAATTTCATCTTTACCCTTCACTTTTCTGCATTCCCTATTCTGCCACTACATGCAACTTAAATTTTCAAAATAATGTCATCATCTTCACCCTCTCCACTTCGCCCATCTCCTATTCTTTTATCATTTTCCAGCCCCCCTTTCTTCATTTTTATCTCTTCATGCAACTTCAATTATTATCCCAATCAACCACAACATGCAAACCAACTACAATATAGTGTAGAATGATCAAAATCATACAAAAAGACATAAAAATGATTGTTGGAATTTTACCTAAGTATAAGGACTTTTGATAATGTTAGCTACCATAACTTCTTCTAAACTTGCTACAAAACAAATAAAATGAGGAAAATTACGAGGAAAGAGTTACAAACAGAACAAAAAGGTGCATTTTGACATACTCACCAGTTGGAAATGAAGAGAAAAGATGAAGAAGATGGTGTTTAATTGGTGCTATTATAATTTTCATGTTCTAGCTTTTTATACATGTTTAAAGGTTTGTGAGTTAGGCTGGGCTGTGGGTCAATGTTTATGGCTGTGCAAAATTTCTAGTTTCAATCGAGACCAAGTTGCAGAGAAGCAATGCCAATGATTGGAAGCATCATGGTTATCTTGATATTCTTGCATTATCTCAAACTAAAAGTCTTGATGAAGATGATTGGTTTTTAATTGTAGTAACAGTTATGGTAACATATGCAATCATAATATGGTAATTTATAAGAAGTAGATTATATATTATGCATTCTTTTCTTTTACATAGATTTTCATATAAGAACTGTAGCTTAGAAGGCGTAGCTTACATGACTCAAAATATTATTTTTTCTGCAAGAAAAGAATAAGCATCTCTTGCATTAAAAGTGTTAAGGAGTATAACTCTGGTGTTAATGAAGCTCCTGAAAGGCCTCTTACTACCAGCTTCAAGATCTCCAATGCACCACTGAAGTTCTTGCATCTTTCCCATGACCATTTTAATCTCATCATCTTCTTTCTCTATCAAATCCCACAAGTTCTTCACTCTCTGCTTTCTTCAAACTCTTTGATTCCTCGTTCAACTTCCAACTTTCTTTGTCTTCTTCCCTATCCTCCTCAACTCCACACATGGAAATTTTCTCAATGATAAAGACGTTAAGATTCCTTTGAAAAGGGGACTCATATCTTCTGTGCTACTTTCCATACGCTCCTATATGCTAAACAATATTTAATTATACAATAATTAGAATTTAGAAAAATTAGATGGCTGAAATATTATTGACACGTGGGCATAAGAAAAATGGCACCGAGAATTTGGCAACGAAATCAGCACTGTCACTTCACTGACATCCGACAAAAGACAAGCCAGCTCCTTGTCTGACAGAGGCACAAATTTCAACCTCAAAATTGAAGAATCCTGCTCGGTGCTTCAAACTCTGGCCACGAGCTTAGTTATTTGCTTGCTGGTTTTATCGTAAGACTCAATCCCAGAGTCGTCTCTCTTCCTAACAGCGACTGGGGTAGCGAATTGCTTGACTATGAACCCAAGAACAAGACTTTGGAAGATTCCATAAACATCAACGAGCCGGAGGAAATCTTCAAGAAGCTTATCAACCCATTTTCGGCGGCTGCAAAGAGACCCTTTTAAGGAAGTTGGATGATGTAACCGAAAGATTCATTAACGTCTCCAAGACATTTGAGACCTTCGGAAATCCAAACGGACGTGATGTATTGGCACAAGGAAGCCTGGGTGACCGATCTAAAGTTAAAATACATGTTTAAGGATATTGGAAAATCGGGTCGGGATCTGATCCAAACGCAGCTGAATAATCACGAAATTTTTTCGTGACTTTTGATTTCCCAAAAACCAAGATCTATTTAATTCTATAAAATGATTAACATGAATCATAATAAAGAAAAATTTAATTCGTACCTTATTCTGACGCTTGATCTTTATCTTGATGCATCTCTCGAACCGTTTCTGAAACCGATCCGTCTCAACCACCGTAGCCGTACAAGTGTCCGGCCTCTAACAGTATCGACCGAATAGGTTGAGAGAACTCTGTAACTTTTACAGAGAGGGTTAAGCATAAAGTGCTAGCTCTATAGAGCTCAAGCCTATTTATAATAAGCTTAGGACGATTTAGTAATTTAATTGAAATTAAATTCTAATTTCAATTAA